>VZTQ01000410.1:229347-451030 GCA_013400755.1 Pelecanoides urinatrix | reverse complement strand
GGCTGCGTGGCGTTTATTTTTGCTGGCTGGGGTTAAACCACGACAGCCTCCCACGGCCCTCTTGCTGGCTGGCAGTGACTTGACGCTCTGGGCAGCAAGTGGTCACGACTCCAAAGGAGGGTTTGAGCAGAAACCTCAGCCGTCGGTGGGGAGGTGGAGCAGAGCATGCCACGCTGATAACGAATGCGTTTTGTAACAGCTGGGGGTTTCTCTGCCCTTAGGTTGCAATGCTTGACACAGAATGAGGGGGTTAATCTGGCAGGGGGATGGGCTGCAGGGAGCACAGGCAGCCCCCCTGGAAAGAGAGGGGGCACAGGTCCTTTCACTATAGCCCAGGACCCCACTCCTTCACCAGCATCTCCTCCTCCATGTCTGGACTGCACTGGCACACACAGACATTCCCAGGGTTGTCTGAGCCAAAAATGAGGCCTGTTGTGTCTGCTGGAAAGGATGACATAGAGGATGCGCTACGCAGCCCATGGGTGTAATCGGCCATAAATGATCCCGGAACGCTGACCTGGCCGAATTGGGGCGGCAACAGGACTTCACAGGCGTAACTCCACCTGCGCTGGGGCTCCTGCTACTGCAGGGATGTTGGTAGACCCAGCCCTGGATGCATCCCCCGCCTGGCCCAGGGATGTTTCGGGTTTTAAGCACATGCAGTGACAATAAGCTGGTCCCTGCCGGGAGGGGAAGGGCTCCTCTGCAGATGTCTCGCTGGTGCCGCAGCCCCGCTCTCCCGCAGCCGGCGCTTAGGATTTGCTGACCTTTGAATCCCTTAAATCGGTTGCTCTCAGCGTTACTCCGACCAGCGCAGCCAAGAGATGCAACTGCTGGGTGGGTGCCAAAGCGGAGCCTGGGCTCCAGCCGCGGTAGGGAAATGCCTCTTGCTGCTCGTGCTCGGGGGTGGAGAAACAGCAGTGATATTTCTCCATCTCTCCTCCCCCTCCATGCTCCGTGACACTGAGCAGCGTTCAGAAAAGCCTTTGTAAACAAGGCGATGCTGTCTGCCTTAAGACAGGGTTTACTTTTTTTTTTCCAAATTTTGATCTACATTTTTGCAAAAAGCACGATCTCTAATTTCATTTCCCATTTTCTAAACAACCCTGATTTTTTTGTAACTTCCCCAGTGTGTCTTCTCCCACCACAGCCAGAAGTAGCAGCAGAAGGCTTCCTAGGGAATGGTTCATGTCACTAAAATCCAGAATATTTGAAAAAAATAAAAAAACCCCAACCCCAAATTACTTGCTGTCAAGTTCCCTCGGATGCCCCTGCTGACCGCTCTGAGCTGGAGCCCAGTCCCACCTCCCCTGCCTCCACCAGCACCCACAGCCCAGCTCTCCCCCGTCCCCTGCGGCGTGTCACCCCTGCGCACCTCCCGTCCCTGCCTGCCCAGCTCCTCTCCCTGCCCGACACAACCGTGCCCCAGCCCCAAGGGCACCCTGGTGCCATGTCCCCGACCAGACACGGGCACCAGACGGGACCTGGCACCTGCACCGTGGCAGAGCCGGTGGCCCCGCGGTCGTCCTGCTGCCTCTGCCGGGCCGGCGGGCAGAGGGGGATGTAAGCAGCAGAGACACGTTGGCTATGACACTGTTAGCATTTTCCCAATGAGTTATTACCAGGTTAAAGGGTTGTGATAGTGCCAATATCCGAAGCTGGGTTATTGTGTTATTAATGTGCGGCTGTCGCTGGCTATTAGCACTGTGATCAATCCCCGGTGACAAGGGCTGCTTAGCCTGTCACACTTTGTTTTATCTTCCATTCTTAGACTTTTACTAACTCACAAATTGCTAATCCAATCTCCTATAACCCAGTTAGGGGAGGACATCGTCTCTGTGCTGCTCAGACGCAGGAGCTGGGGCCCTGGGAGAGGACACGCTGGTGGCAGGGTAGGCACATGTTTCTCAGGGGTGAGAGAAGTGTATGTTGGCTGCAATAAATATAAGCACGCTCCTGTCCCTGTCTCTTCAAGGAAACTCTCCCTAAAGTGCTGGCTAACCCAGTTACATGAAGCCAACTTGATGATGTTCTTCAGGAGAACATCTTTCCTCAGCCTTGGGTACTGACTTACCTCCAGGTCACGTCCATGTCCTTGTCACCCCATGCTGGCCTGGGGGTGTCATCTCCATCTCCACACGGCCCACCTCAGTGCCATGAGGACAGCATTGCAATCTGTCCAAATACCTCCATTAGGCATCTCAGAAGCCTCGAAAGCTTTGGCATCTCCACTCTGGAGCCTTCAATGAGCAGAAATGACCTTAAAACGTCAGTCCCAAGGACAAATCTGCACTTTGGAGCAACCCATTAGAAAGAGTTGGCAGCTTCTGTTTGACCTCAGGCTTGTTTCATTGCCCGTTTATTGGAAATGTTGCATTTCTCTGAGTCACTCCATTTCTGATCACTGACTACTGCAATACCTTCTCGTAGGAGAACTCAAGGCAAGCTGAGAAGGAGGGCTGTTGCATTTCTGCTCCAACCACCAAACACGGAGACCATGCCGTCTTAATACAGGGGCCACAAACTGCCCAGAAAACCTGCTCAAAACGCACCGCAGCCCACAGTCCTCTTGAGGTAGAGACCCGAGGAATTTGGATTATAAAATGAGTTTCTCTCCTTCTGCCCACGGCAGCAACTGAGGGTAGAAAGAAGATTGACAAAGCTGGTGGAGATGCTCCATTAGGGACACTTGGGGTTGTGTGGGGAGTGTGGGATAGGAATGGTGTGGCTGGCCCGGGGGTTAAATGCACAGGGTAAGTTTGGGTGGGCTGGGGTGGGGGTGTCCAGGAGTTGGGCATGGGGTGGACGAGGCTGGAATAAAGCTCCGCAGGGTGCACCCTGTGCGGGGAGGAGCCCGGGGCGTTTCCCAAGAGCCCTGCTCCTGGTCCCAGGGACGTGTGTTGTTCCTGCAACGTCGTTCAGGCTGGTGAGCTGGTAATTTTGCTGCAGTTGCTACGCACACACTGAGAAACTGCTCTTTGCTTCCTGGCCAAGACAGTTTTGTAACATCTCTGCATGCAGCAACCGCTTCTCCGCGATGGGTGAACTGAAATTGTCTGTGCACAGCCTGAAAGTCTGCAATAGCGCCCTGAGGCTTGCAAAAGGCATCCTATCAATAAATGATAATGATTCCTGAG
Organism: Pelecanoides urinatrix; assembly: GCA_013400755.1. Lineage (NCBI taxonomy): Eukaryota > Metazoa > Chordata > Aves > Procellariiformes > Procellariidae > Pelecanoides > Pelecanoides urinatrix. The sequence continues at coordinate 447,893 of VZTQ01000410.1, read as the reverse complement.
TGAGAAAGCCGACTAGCAAGTTCACGAGTCCCAGAAGCTCCCAGCACACCAAAACTAATATGGGGAAGGATCCGGCCGTGCAGAGCGTCGGGGCCCTGGTGCTCGGCTCAGGGTCTGGCAGCTGGTGTCTCGGCGGGCAGCAAAGGAGGGGGGAAAGGCATTTCCTACAGGGCATGACCTCCCTCTGCGCAAACAGAGGTGTTTGACGTGAGCACTGAATTCTGCCAGGAGGGCGGGAGGATGCCGTGCGGAGATCTAATCCGTGGTGAGCTTGTCAGCAGGAGCAGGGACACTCGTGACCTTTTCTCTGGTACCTTCAGGCCCCTCCACAGATCGTGAGTCCTATTTTTAAATTTTCATATCTCAGCAAGACCCTATGAAATAGCTTTAGATGTTACCAGAGACAGGCCTGGACTTGCAGGCCATCGCAAGAGTGGACATGGACAATTGGACACGTTCCCAGAGCCCTGCAGCGTTTCACAACCTTTGCCGAGTTGGAGAATTGTTCTTAGCAGTGGTGACCCCTCCGTCTGCGTGTGTGTCGACACGTGATGTGCAAGCACCATACCATGGTGCTCTGAGCATATTGTGGTCGGTTATTAGGAAACAGATAACACCACAAAAGCGCGAGAAGACCATTCAGGCCAGTTAGACAGCACCAGCAGGAGGAACAGCACTGCACGGGTCTTGGTACAACATGCGTTAGGAAAACAGAATAACAGGAATATTCAGTTTAAATTCCCTGAGTGATAAATATGTCAAAACGGTTGTAAATTGTGCACTTGCATGTTGTAAAAGTTGCACATGGAGAAAAAGGTGCAAATTCCTTTGCAACTTGTACAGTCTCCCCTATCAACATCCACATACATGAATATGAATGTTAAATATTCCAGAGGGCAAAAATTGCAACACAAGGTTTCCACAGTTTTCCACGGATGCTTGGTACAACCAGGCAGGTAATGCCCTGTTTCATTTTTTCTGAATATAATGATGATATGAAAACTGAGAATTTCACGTGGCAGACCAAAATCATCACCAACGTGTCTCTTATCTAGTGGGTTCATCCACTAGGCAATGCTTCTGCTGAGCCTAACATAATTTGTACTTTGGACACCACATTTACCTGTTTTCTTATACCTGGGCAGGCCTTCCAGCCAGACTTCAGGCACATTGGAGAATTACCCCTTTTTCCCAAGCCAATGCACATATTGCACAAGTCCTTGGCTGCATTCATGGGTGTTAAATAAGAGAAAAAACCAAAGACATTGGAAAAACAAAGTTTAATAAAAAAAAACAACACCCTGGGCTTTCTCTGTGGGAATGGGAAAAAATGGCCCTGTTGGGGGAGAGATTCACAGGACTGGGCTGACTCAATGGCGAGCAAGGTGTCAGCTTAGATGTGGCTTCATTCTGCTCAGGGATGGAGCATTGTCCTCTGTCCTCATAGCTGGAGATTCCAGCAATTATTTATTTTAGAGAAAGATGATAACCAACATTCACTCCTGCTGGGCTGTGCAAGAAAGCACCATTAATAATCCAACTAGTGAGTACCTTTCCCTGCAAAACTCTGATTGCAAAGACTAACAGTGTCTGACAAAAAAAAAAGTGACAATTCCCACTGTGCGGTGCCCTCCCTAGCTGAGGACGTCGTGCCTGGAGACCTTCCTTTCCCTGGGGAGCCGGTGCCGCATGTGGTGCTGAGGGGAAGGATGAGCACACCTGGAGCTGTGCCTGGTTCCGGGAAGGGATGATAGAAGGTCTTTTTTCTCCCCCAGACTCTGCGAGGTCTATTTAGGAAAACAGCTTATATGTCAGCCCCGGTGTCACACTGGGTGTGACAGGGCCAGCACCGTGCTTCAGTCAACAAACAAGGCTAAGCATAGTTCAAGCACTCTGTGTTCCTGCGAGCTTTTAGATCAGCTTAAACTGTTTAAGCAGCTGCACTGCAGTTTAAAATTAAGCTGGTCTTTTGAGCAATCTAAGCAGTTTAAAATACTCTAAAGGCTTAACATTATAGCCAGTTTAAGTTGCTGTAGGGGCTTAAAGCAGCGATGTGCAGCCAGTATCTTAACAGGGTTTTCCACAAAATGTGTCTTCATAGCCTGTGATAAGCCTATATGGATGGGGAGATGCGTGTTTGCATGGGGCATGCTCATCTGCCTGCCTCGCAGGCGTTTCTTTCTGACCTTGCACATTGCTGCTCGGATGTGTGTCCCTGCCTCTTTGCTTGGACCACTGTGTCTGTGCCAGTTGGAGAACACTCTTGCTTTACCTTGCAGCATCCTCTTCCTCTCCCAGACACACCAGATGCACCAGAAGGATTTGCTTCTTCAAACCCACAACCAAGGAAAGAGAAAAAAACCAGCTCGGTTTGACAAGCTCCAGAAGCCCTGGCCCTTTGTCTTAATGAGGCATCCAAACCTGGTGAAGGAAAAAGAGACACAGCCTGATGCAGCCAGGGTCAAACGGGAGCCTTCAGAGCAGCCTAGCAGAAGGGACAACTCTCTGAAAGCCTGGTTTTGTGGGGGCTTTAAAATAGGAGCCCTTGGGATGCCGTGAGACTGCCCTTCAGGGACCGCAGGGGCTAAAGGAGGCTTATGCTGCTTTAACTCTGTCTTATGACATGCTACAGTCTTAAAGCATTATGTGACACTAAGGGTTTAAGGTCTTACACAGCTTTAAAAGTGGCTTAAATGCTCTCTCACCTTTCACGTGGGACACAGAGCACTCCTGGCAGAAGTCAGAGGGATGGCGGTGCACCGCTCGCACGGCCAGGGCTTTGCTCCAGCAGTGCCACCCGGGAGGGTCCCCGCAGGAGCAACCTTTGGGGTCTCGCTCCCGTGACCATACCATCCCCACCTCCCGTGACCACATCGTCCCCACCTCCCGTGACCACACCGTCCCCACCTCGGCCACTAGCACACAGCCTGGCAGGTAGCGGCAGCGTGGGAGCAAAACGGCACCTCCAGCTCCTCAAAGCCTTTTAGCTAAAGGCAACATCATGAGCTCTGAACATGAAGTGCCTGTTAAGAGATGAGGACGGTGGTCTCACCTGGGGGACCTACACCTCACTGCCACCGGTGATGGAGAGCATCGCTTGAGGTTTTCTGGATCCGATGCATCCCCAGGGGTTCCTCTACCCCATCCCTGGCAGGATCAATGCTGGGCTACCCCCATGTTGCTCACAATAACCTGTATCTAATGCTTTTCAGGTGGTAGGATGCTTCCCCACAGAGATGTCTGCTGTGCAGGTGCAGGTTTGGTCTATGCGATGCTGTGCTTGGCACTGTCCATGCTCAGACAGGAGGGAAATAATGCTCAGAAAGTTTTCACCAAGCGTTACCAACTTCTGGTGGGATGGATGCATCCCACCTAGGGGGAAGGGGATCCAGAGCTCAAGAGCCCACCATCACCTGGCTGTACTTTGCGTCCCCCCACCCGAGGCTGGTACTGCTGGCTGCAGAAAAGCTGTTGCTCAAGGCTCGGTGGGTGCTGTCGGTGTGACCTGCCTGTCACCACACAGCAGTTAACCCCGTGGCTGTGTGGGATCCCATAACTGGGAATAACTTTGGACATGAGGAAAAAATTCTTTCCTGACAGAGTGGTCAGGCCTTGGCCCAGGCTGCCCAGGGCAGTGGTGGGGTCCCCATCCCTGGAGGGATTTAAAAGACGTGTAGATGCGGCGCTCGGGGACATGGTTTAGTGGGCATGGGGGGGCTGGGTTGATGGTTGGACTCGATGATCTTAGAGGTGCTTTGCAACCTTAGTGATTCTGTGATTCTATGATTCTATGAACTGCCCAGGGAGACAGGCAGATGTTTCCAGAGCACTTTCCCTCCGCTGCACTGGAGGTGTCGAAGGCAAGCCTGGAGAAATCGCTCTCTGGAGTGATTTCCTCTAGATCTCACCTTCGATTATGGAGACAGCCCAGATGACTGTGATCCCTGTAGGTGAGCATGGGCCTCTGTGCGTATTTTGCGATGGAGCAGACACTCAGACGAATTGTTTTTCTCTCCTTCTGTCCCACCTTGGTCCTCAAATGGAGATTCCAGCTAAGCTTGAATGCCCCCTCCCAGGACTGCAGCTAAACGGCGTTACTCCATATCCTTCTCTTTGGAAAACAAAATCACCTTCTGAAAGCAATCAGTCGTGGCTTCAGAAACCCAGTGTTGGGGGAGGTTTTACCACCATCCAGTCGCGGTTCAGGTCACCACAGGAGCAAGCGCTAGCTCCATCAGTGGGGATGCATGGGCAGAGCAAGCTCCAAGGCCAAACTGGGAGCCGATGCCAACATCATGCTCAGGGCTCTGCGCCGTCTTGCCGGACATCGGAGGTGACAGATGTCAGCTTCGATACAGCAGCCGGGGAGCTGATCCCCGGCCGCGCGAGCTCGGGAGGAAGCACATCTCCCGGGCCAGGCCACAAGTGAGGGTGTCAGCTCAGGGACTTCTTGCACTCCATGATGTCTGCTGCAATTTTTCTTTCATTGATGTACAACCCTCTCCAGACCCTCCTACGGGGCTGCATTAATGCTGGGAGGCTGCTTCGGGATGCAGCATCTTGTAAAGATGGATCAGTGCAACCAATAACATTGCACACACTAAGATCTCTAAGCTTGAACGTCTTCAAGTAGCATGAGGAGCAGTGGGACCCAAGAAGTTCCTTTTGTTCAGGTGACATATCTTGGTTCCAATGCAGTGCTGAGGCTGCTTGGCAGAGGCTGATGGCATGAGGATTACTCACTGGTTTGGATCCTCCTCTTTTAAAAAGTCAGATGAGAAGTTCAGGCTAAGATGCAAATTGACCGCTTGCTGAGTCTGGGTCCAAAGCTTGGTGATATCCATCAGAGAGCCTCCACAGTTTCCACCTCACATCCCTTCAGCAAAGCACACTAAGTGGCAAGTCCGTTGCATTTAGCATAAACGAGTCAAGCCTGTAGCCGTCACGTACTTGGCCCTAGTTCACTGATGTCTTGCACAGATGACATCCATGCCAGTTTGGCAAGCTCAGATTAACGGCTGCCCGCGCTCCCACATGCCTCCATCTCCAGGTCCTTGCAGCAATCGTGCCTTGCTCCGCTCGTCCGAACCCCGCACCCCCAGGACTCATGCCTTGACCACCAGAATCACACCACCTTGACCAACAGAATCATCAAGCCGCTCCCCAACTGCTGCGTGGTCCATCAGGATGACTTCTTCAAGCCACAAGATCAAATAGAAGTTGGGGAAGATGGCTTTAAACAATGGGATGTGTTGGACTCCTTGGATATGGAGGCAATGGTGAGCACTGTGTGTGCGTGGATTGAGAACCCAATGAAGTTTGCCCGTTCCCACGGGGTGAATGTTACGCCTGGCTCTAAGGAGCCAGCCTCCAAAGATATCCATATATTGGTCATTGAAGGTTTCCTGCTTTATAATTACAAACCACTGATAGACCTGTTTGACATACGCTACTACTTGGCAGTTCCACACGAGGAATGCAAAAGGAGGAGAAGTTCACGTAACTGCAGTGTTCCTGACCCACCGGGTCTCTGTGGTGGACACGTCTGGCCCATGTACTTAAAACACAGGAAAGAAATGGAGGACAGTGGCGTTGGTGTTGTTTACTTAGATGGTTGTATTTATGTCACAGCAGACAGGGCTGTTACTGCTGCTCCACGCTCTCGGACCGCGTGGGCAGATGCTTGTGCCAGAAGCTGACGTCTGCCCCGCAGAGTGGGGGCCCGGAGGAGTGACCACGTGCTGGGACGCCATCAGACATCTCCTGTCCCTTTTGTGGCCTTCCCAGAGTATCTGTGTCTACCCTTGGCATGTCCACCCGATGCTTTCAGACAGTTAATGACATGCGTATACCCACTTGCCAGTCACCGTAGGGAGCACCGGGGTTTGCAAGCGGAGATTGCTCCCTGCATTGTCATGCTGGGCTTGAAGGGCTGCAAACGCTGCAACCAGCTATTTGGGATGTGGGCATGGGACACTGCAGCCTGCACAGCCCTCGGAGTGGAAACTTCACCGGTAAAAACGCCCGAGCATCTCTCCAGTGCCTGTCTGAGCGTGGGTTAGCCGTTGCGCAGGACGGATGTTGCTTTCCTTCATTTTGCACTGTTCTGAATGCTGCAGAAGGTGCAACATTTTTACAAATTCAAGAGGCCTGCTAATCTTCCTATTTTTCCAAAGGCAGTGGATGAATTTGTTAATTTTGCATTCCTGTGTCCTTCCTACCGAAAGAGAAGCAACCAAGGTATAAAAACAGAGCAGCTGTAAAACAAAATTGCTTAAAATGCATTCCCACCCCCCTTTTTTTAGATGAGATCACAGAAACTGGGGCTTGCAAATGAGCACCTGGCAAAAGCGTTGTTTGCTATTACAGCAGGTGAAGCAAGTGGACACCTCTGACAAACGCCACGTCGTATTTTTTCTACTTGTCTATTTATCCTACGTATGGAATTTGAGCATGGAGCTCTTGACCCAGGCAGCCCAGCTGTGCTATCACAGTCCTGAGAGGGGCAGCTGAGTCAGGTCCATACTGGTTAGAGCTGGCTTTAAATTAATTGAACTGTGAGGTGCATACCCATGATACATGGAGGACTTCATACTCATATATACTCACTTATATATTTTGCATTTTTCATGCTGGGATTCCGCTGTCGATGTCACTATCCAAACAGTACACTTGAAAGTGCCCATAATATAAAAAACTCTTTGTTATCTAAAAAAAAGGCTGCATTTCAGGTGAAAAAGTGTGTCTGATAACCACCATTTTCCCTTCGCTCTGAAAATTTGGCCACTTGAAATGAGCAGCTTTTCTGCCTTGAGCAGTGGCAGAGGCTGCGCAGGAACATGAGGAGCCCCTGGCTCGCTCAAAACCCCTGCAAACCAGATTGCTCGTTCAGGTGCCTCAGCGTGGGCAGAGCTTGGGCTCCTGTGATTTTAATTCTTGTACCTTGAGTGGGTCTAACTGCGCCCAGTGGATTTTCAGGACAGGAGACTGCTTTCCGTGATGTTTCTCAGCAGGATCTGGCCACTTATGTAGCATTTACACCTCTGAAAATTGCCTTTTGGGAGGGGCAGGTGGCAAGCCCTGCTTAACAGAGAGACTTCATTTGTATTTGAATTCTTTAAAACATCTCCCCTGTTCCGCTATGTTAACACCAATTTAAACCAAATCCTCAAGAAATACTTGGAAAAACAATGTATCTGTTAAACATTTTGCACCAGCCGCTATCAGCAGTGGGCAGAGAAAGCTCATTATCCACTCCCTAATGAGCCATCCAGCAAGACAAGGAAACCTGAGAGTAATAAGATACCAAAACTGAGCAGAACGAAACACTCAAATTTTCAAAGAGGGAAAATTTGGAGGGCCTCAACAGAACAGACACAGAAGGGCTTCACGTGATCAGCCCTGCAAAACCTTCCCCTGCTTTCCAGGCATCTAACTATACATCTAACCATACATCTAACTGCACATCTAACCGTACATCTAACCGTACATCTAACCATACATCTAACTGCACATCTAACCGTACATCTAACCGTACATCTAACCATACATCTAACCGTACATCTAACCGTACGTCTAACCATACATCTAACCGTACAGCTAACCGTACATCTAACCATACATCTAACTGTACATCTAACCGTACATCTAACCATACATCTAACCGTACATCTAACCGTACATCTAACTGTACGTCTAACCGTACATCTAACCGTACATCTAACTGTACATCTAACCGTACATTGCGTCTCAGCAAGAGCTGCCACGGGCCCGGCTTCTCCCTCTCTTGCCCAGCAGGAGACGTGAACCTGGAGGTCTGGGGTAGGAGCAGGGAGCAGATTAGACGGTGTGGCTTCCCGAGCCTGGTTGATGTCATTTCTATGGCACAACTACCAGAGATGAGCTAGCTGGGACCCAAATGGGGTGCGCAGAGGTGCCCTGAGACGGGCTGTCCCTGTGCCCTCGCTGGGGAAAGCAGGACGGACGGTGCTGCGTGGGGGTTCCCACTGAGTCACAATGATCCTGGTGAGATGCTTTTCCGGGTGCCTGTGTTTTTCCGTAGGTGTTTTAACGCAGACACTGCTTGCTGCACAGAGATCCTTTGAGGGACCTGCAGGAGGATCCAGCCCCGGGACACCTCTGGGGTTTGCCTGGCAGGCACAGGGCCATGCTAGAGACTGTGCTGGACCTTTCTCCCGCTCTGGTCTGCGCTGCATCCTTCCTGATGCCTCCAGCCCCCTATTTCACACCCCTCACCCAGCCCCACTCCTCTTTCCCCTCTCGTGAACCCCATCCAGCACCGGAGTCCTGCCCCGCATGCAGGATCCACCGAGATGAGTTTCCCTAACTGGAAAGGTTTACCTCCGTGGTTTGTAAGGCAGAAATACACACAGGCACATGTGTAAATACCGAATTTGTGTGTTTCTGTGGGAGATCTCTTTGCTGGGCATCCCAGCATTCAGCGTCTGCCTCCGGACCAGAGGCACATCCCCAGCTCCCATATCCTTTTCCTCAGAGATGATTCGCGCAAATGTGCTACAATATTTTTCAGGTGAAAGCTGCATGTTGCTCTGTTCACCGCTACACTTGCTGCTAGCTGTAAACAGATAAAGTGCAGCAGTTGGCTGTGGGAAGCTCTGCTGTCTTCCTTACAAGAAGCTTTGCTTCCAAAGCTTTCCACATTCTTGAGCATCTACCCAGCCGTCACCCCTGCACGTAGAGTCACTGGCTTCCCGTGACCCTCTGTGCTGGACAAGAGAGACCTTGTCAGAGGAAGAGGATGCTGCTTGGTTGTATAGCCACTCTAACGATGCCTTAGCCACCGACTGCGGTTCAGCCTTACCCTCATCAGAGAAGGACCCCACGCAGCCGTACTTCACCTCCTAGGTGCTCTCTGACCCAGCGGGAGGTGATTTTCTGGGTTCCCAACCTACTCACTGCACAAACTCCCTTCATTCAACCCTCACCTTGAGGACCCGCAGGGCCAAGAGCTGTAAAATGCTGTTTTACCCCATCCCTACTTGTTTTGTGGTGCTGAGGCTTTATGCTGATCCTGCCTGCAGAGCTGAAAATGATGCTGAGGAACGCAGGGGTGCAGGATGTGACTGGGCAGCTGCAGCTTATGCATGGAGCCAAATGCAGCACAGACCCTCCTGGATGGATGCCTCGGATGATGGGGACTTGATCATCGCAGAGCAGCTATTGTGGCAAAGAGACAAAGATAAAGAAAGGGGCTTGCAGCAGGAGGGAGCTGCCTTGGTTAGGTGGGTATTGAACGTGCGTTGGGTTACCCCAGCAGCCATGGTTCCCTCACATCGCTGCTTTCACCCAGCCCCTGCCACTGGGTTTCATCCCTTTGGAAACCCAAGGACAGGGAGAGCTGATGTGTCCCAGCATGTTGGTCCAGGATGGGGATGAGATATAGCCAGGATGCACACCTTGGACCGCAGGTGTCTCCAGACCCGTGACGCTTGGTCCAGCCATATCCCACAGATGAGCAGCAGCTTTATGTGTTTGGCTCTGCTAAACTGAGGAGGGCAGGTGGGGGATGCTGTCACTGTCTGTATGCTTTGGCTTCTCAAAAGCACACTGGCTTTTGCATACCTGGACGGACGTTTTCATGCCCTGGCTGCAGGCGTGAGGCTTCTCTGTATCCCTGCAGGTGCTGGCACCCACCACCCCGCTCACAGACACAGGCCAGTGTTCAGCTAGAAAATGCAGAAATGATGAAGTGTGGAAAAGCTGAGCGCGAGCCTGTCCCTGTACGATGGTGCCCGGTGCTGTGCTTGCAGTATTGGCAGCCTTTCCCCACTGACAATGAAAGGAATATCTATTACATTTTCTTTTAACATAAACACACGTGCCTGAACACCCTCTGGCTGGACAGAGCACAGGCATGACTGCGACACTCCCTGACCTCCCCACAGACACACGGAGACAGACGTACAGCCATGCACCCTGCAGGGCATGCAGAGGTGGGGGAGGGCACACACACGGAGATTCATGCCCAGCTGTGCCCCTGCGTGCACAGGTACGTGTGTGCATGCATATATGTGCACATGCACACGCGCACCCACATGCACACGTGCTCCCACACAGATGCATACGCACACGCACAATGCACACATATACAAACGTGCACATGCACACACATGTATACATGCATGTACAAATACACGCACATGCACACACACATAAGCACATGCGCGCATGCACATGCGCGCATGCACATGCAGGCATGTAGACACACACATGTGCACACGCAGACATGCACACCTGCTCCTCCATGGGCAGTTCTGCTCCTGTTCACCCCTGGCTCCCACCACGACCCTTCCATGTGCCGACAGCCCCAAGTGCAGGGTCCCTGCCAGACTCCCCTGGGAGGAAATCCACCTTTCTCCACCCAACACCAGGTCGCTGGGTCGCCCTCCCCGCCCCGGCCATGGCGGCAGGCCCCGCTGCATGCCCAGCCTGTGCCAGCTTTGGCGTGAGCCGAGCTTTTCCGTGCTGCTGGCCTGGTGCTGGGTTTTCTCACCATCTCTGGTGCCCCAGCGGATGCGGTTGCCATGGCAACGTGTGAGCCAAGGGCCTGGACCACCCGGCAGCCGCCCTGCGGAGGATAATGCTCCCCGGCTCCTTCCCCACCTGTGATGGAGAACTCTGCACCCCTGGCTGGAGGAGAAGCCCTCAGGGTTTTGCACCGCTGCAACATCTTGCGCTTTTGTCACTCCGCTATTTCACGTTCAGACTCTGGCCTGCTGCAAATTAGGCTGCAAATCTGAGACTGCAAACCAAAAATGCAGCGGGAGCTAAGGATGGTCATTTTTGCTTCCCAGAAATATTATTGAGATATTATCTGAGAACACTGCAAAAAAAAAACCCCGTGGAAGTTGCGCGTTAAAAATGTTTCTGAACCCATTACATAATTGCTCTCCATCATTAAGAAGGATCAAAGTTAACCTGAACCATTTGAAAATGTGTCTGGAGACGCAGCCCATAAGCTCTGCCTCATAACAGACATTTAATAGTTAGGTGATTAATATGAAAGTGCTTCTTCCTTCAAATATCAATATTAACTTGAACTTTGCCTTAAGTAGGCTTGAGCCTATATTTGAAAAAGTATATTGGTTAATGTGTTAAATAAAAATCAGTCATTTCATACTATAATCTTTCTGCTATAATCTTTTCCTTTGACTCCTTTTCATTTCGGTCCCTCAAGTAATGATTCAAGACCATTTTTCTGCACACGAATATACAAAGAAAACTGTAAGTCACCCGCAGCCTGTGAAGCTGAATTTCCAATTCTTGAAGCAACAGAGCAAACAGTGGGCTAAGAACACATAGGCTGAAGTAGTTTGACATGAAAGATTAACAGAGCTGGTTCATCAACAAATATGTGTGGATCAAAATGAAGACTGCAAATATTTCATAAGAAGAGAAAGGGCTAAATGAATCAAATAAAGTGTTTGCTGTGACTTGCTTGGCTGCCTGTAACTGGAAGGTTGCATTTCTGTGGCCCAATGTGCCTTTTTTGTTTCCTTTTCCTTTCAGCAAAACCGCCAACATCCCTGGGATCCTAGCTGTGTGTTGCTGATTGCTTGGTGTGATATTTTTCTCTGTATCAGTGGGTTGTTATTAATGAACTGCCAAACCTGAAAAAAAAAATGGAGCTGAATGTATCTGCATAGCTAAATAGCTTATTTTAATTTGCTGTAGGTCTACAGGTTACTTGGTTTATTTGTGAGAACAAACTTCAAAACCCTTGCTCTCCAACGCGAGCCGTGGCCAAGAAAAAGAGACACTGCAGCAGAGAATCAGGGTGAAATATAGCAAACGGAGATTAAAAAAAAGTTTTTCCCATTTCAAGCAAATTATTGAAGTGAGTAAAATTAATCCTTTCTGCACCTGCCCTGGCTCCGGAGGGACGGCCGCAGGGCTGGATTTGGGTCTCGGAGGCTGCGGCGTGCGTTTGCAGGGAGGAGGCTGGGCAGGTTCCTGCAGGAGGAACGGCAGCCGAGGCGAAGGGCCGGCACCCCGCAGGGCTCGTGGCACCCCGAGGGGCCGGGGCAAGCTCGGCAGCGGCGGCGGTGTGCAGGAGAGCAGGCATTGCATTGGCAGAATAAACGCTGCAGGGGATAAACACCGCAGCCCCTATTCCTGGGGAGCACCTGCTGATGGAGAAGGACAGGATGGGTCATGCAGCCTCTCGGGAGCATTTTAGGATATTATCCAGGCTGCCAAACTGTACATCAGCTTAATTCGGGGTGCTCCGCTTTAATGATCTGAATGGGAAGAAGAAGATAATGTTATTCCACTTTCCTGGACACTCCCACAGCAAAGCAAGGAGGAGTACGGCTGGAGGAGGGACACCCCTGAGCATCCCCCCCGCTGCTGCACCCGGGGGTCCTGGTCTCAGCAAGGAGGGCAAGGTCAGCCCCATTCTACCCCGTTTGATACAGGGCAACAGATCCACGTTCTCGCTCCAAATTTCCTCCAGTTCAGTACCTGAGATAGTTGGTGGTGTTTGCTCAAGTGCAGGGTAGCTGGGAAAAGCTTTTCTCCCTGGGGAGGCAGGAGGGCAGCCCAGATGACACCTTGCTGGGACCATGCTTTGCCCAAGGGGTTGTCACAGAGCCCTCAGCATCCCAGAATCCCCAAATCCTAGAACAGCTGAGGTTGGAAGGCACCTCTGGAGATCATTTAGTCCAACCCCTGGACAAGCAGGGTCACCCACAGCAGGTTGCCCAGGGCCACGTCCGGGTGGGATTTGAAATCTCCAAGGATGGAGACATCACAACCTCTTGGGGCAACGTGTGAACTCCAAGTGTTCAATTACCCTCAGAGTAAAAAAAGGTCTTCTTACATCCAGACAAAATTTCCTGTATTTCAATTTGTGCCTGTTGCCTCTTGTCCTGCCACTGGGCACCACTGCGAACATTTACTGAATTCCATGAGGCTCCCATCAGCCCATTTCTCCAGCCTGCGGAGGTCCCTCTGAAGGGCAGCATACCCATCAGCTGTACCAACCACTCCTCTCAGTTTTGTATCATCTGCAAATTTGCAGAGGGTACATCTGTCCCCTCTTCCAGGTGGATGCACTTGGCCCCATCATCCACCTCCAACACTCCCGATTTTGAGTGGGCAGCAGGATCCCCACAGCAATAGGCAGGGCTGAGACTCAAATTCTCCTGGAGGGGTCAAAACACCTCACTGTCTGAGCTGGACCAGGCGGAAGGAGGTAAGAAATGACTTCCAGACTGTGAGAGGAAAGAGGCTGCCTCAATTCCACAGAGCACGCTGGAGGTGGGGAACCAGCAGCTTCTGCTTGCACCCACTGCACCTATTCTTCCTAGCCATGAACGCGACAGTTCACATGCTAAGGAGACAGTGACCGTACTGGAGATGTTTTCTGCCTGCACGGCTACAGCGTGGCTTCAAACGATGGGTGCCTGATGGGGTGGGAACTGGTGTGATCCCTTTCAAAGAAGGTACAATGTTTATCCAGGTTTACTAGATTAAAGAATACAAGGAGCAGCTGCCTTAAGCTTGAAGCTGCTGAGCATTGGGCAGCCTGGCATGTGCAAGGGATGCAATTCCAACAGGTCCAGGGCATTTTGGGACAGAACCAGACAGGCTGGGTATAAACCAGTCTGGTGACAACCTTACCGGGCATGTGGGATCCCCAGAGCATGAGAAATCACACGGCTGAAATGCAAAGGCAGAAGATGCAAATCCGTTGCCAGAGGAGCATGAGATGGGAGTCAAAGGAATGACTCCCATGCTTGGAGAAGAAACTCAACAGGTCTGGGTACCTCTCCTTAAGCAGGGCTCAGCACACATAGTGGCTGAGTTGAGCCCTCGTGTCTCTCATGGGGTCCAACGTGGGCAGAGCTGGGCCTGGAAGAGGACCTGACCTCGTCAATGGTCCTGGATGAACCCGAGAGGGTACAGGAGTCTGGAGAGCTTCCCAGAGGGGGACTTCTGCACCCAGGATCTGTCAAGACATGCCAGATGAATCCTCCCAGCCTGGCCTGGAGTCCAGCCATTGAATCTATGGGGACACAAAAGACCGTCTGGAGGAAGAGAAGAATGTGCCCTGGGTGCTGTTTGTCTGGCACATTGCTACTGCGAGTGTGAGTGCAGTAATTGAACCGTGTCAATAATACACCAACAGAGCATTTCCACCAGAAAATGGCATTTAAATGGCATTTTGTTGTAGTAAAGAATTTCCATGGGAATACATTGATTTCAAGGAAATTTAATTTTGAAAAAAAGAGAAGACATTTTGTAAGCTTTGAAAGCTCAAGCACCTCTATTGCAGTAAATACATCATTTGTTACTCTACAATTGACTTTATTTCTCAGCTTATTCAACATCATGTAGTTATGTAATTTGATTGAAGTAGTTAGCTAATATTCAGACTTGACTTTTGGCAGCTATTTCCAATATAGAGGGAACTTGCAAGAGAGCCAGGTATTTCTGGTGGAATTCATTTTATATGCAAAAACGTTGCTGTAAATGACACTTTACTTGAGATGAGTACTGATGCAGCAGGAGATACTGATGCCATCAGACGTCCCAAGCCTCTTTCCCCAGCCAACAACGCTGCCCAAAATCTCGGTCTTTGCTTTCTCTGAACATAAGGCTGCAAAGTGTTGCTTTGGCCACCCCTGCCTTTCTGATAATTGCTTCTGATTATTTCTGTTGTGCCTCCCCACCCTCAGACAGGCAGGCCCATCTCTAACAAAACAACATCCGTTTAGCTCTTTCACGCACATAGCTCAGCTCTTAATTAGTCTTACATGCAGCCCGTGCTTTGGGCAATAGCTCCTCTTGGTTGCATAAGAGAAATTAATTCTTTCCCTGCTCGCTCTGACTGAAGGATGGCAGCAACGCCCAGCTTTTGCAGTGCTCTCCCTGACCGCTTATGGAGCGAGAAGGTCCTCACGCCTCCGCATGCTCCGGTCTGCAGCCTTCAGCCCGCTCCCGGCTCCGCAGGTCCGTCCGCTTGCAGGGATGGATTAAGCCTTTCTTCTCCTTCAGCAAAATCAGCCTGATACAAGCACAGCTGGAAGAACAAAGTGCACGACCACTGTCCTGCTGGGTGCTCACCCGAGTTTTTTAAGAAGATACAAATAAGCCACAGCTGTGCATGAATACATTAGCAAGGTGTTTGGTCCACCCAAGGTGAAGACAGGCCAGTGCGATTCTGAAAGTCTCATCCGAGGAAAGCAAAGACTCTGGCTTTTAAACTGCCTGAGCCCCGCTAGACCATGAGAAAGGGCAGCCAACATATCTTGGTCATCAGGATTAGAATAAGGGGATTACCGTACCTGCTAAAGTCTCTCTGAACTTCAAAGGCTCATGGCACATCATATTTTTAAATATGTCCCAGAGTAATTAAGCAAAGCAACTCTAAAAGAAAGGCATTTTGTCAGTCTGAGGAGCTCCCTTGGGGGTCTCCTTGCTGTGGAGAAGGTTAACCTGATTACGGCAGGAAGACAGGCGTTTTACAAGCTCCCCGCTGCAGCCACGTCCTTGTTGCGATGCCGTCTGCCAGGGCCAGGCTCCAGGTCCTGGAAAAGGCCCCGCAGCAGCTGATGAACCCACCGTCCTTGATAGGAGAGTTAGGCTCCTGCAGCAGCTTGGTGCCTCCTCCTGCAAAGGACCTGTCGTGGTTTAGCCCCAGCCGGCAACTCAGAGCCACCCAGCTGCTCGCTCACTCCCCCCCCGCTGGGATGGGGGAGAGAATCGGAAGAGTAAAAGTGAGAAAACCCGTGGGTTGAGATAAAGACATTTTAATAGGTAAAGCAAAAGCTGTGCACGCAAGCAAAGCAAGACAAGGAATTCATTCACTGCTTCCCATCGGCAGGCAGGTGTTCAGCCACCTCCAGGAAAGCAGGGCTGCATCACGCGTAACGGTTACTTGGGAAGACAAACACCATCATTCCGAATAACCCCCCCTTCCTTCTTCTTCCCCCAGCTTTATATGCTGAGCATGACGTCATATGGTATGGAATACCCCTTTGGTCAGTTGGGGTCAGCTGTCCTGGCTGTGTCCCCTCCCAGCTCCTTGTGCCCCCCCAGTGTCCTCGCTGGTGGGGTGGGGTGAGGAGCAGAAAAGGCCTTGACTGTGTGTAAGCCCTGCTCAGCAGTGACGAAAACATGCCTGTGTTATCAACGCTGTTTCCAGCACAAATCCAAAACACAGCCCCATACTACCTATTAGGAAGAAAATTAACTTTCTGCCAGCCAAAACCAGCACAGGACCTTATTGCAGCTCTCCATCCGCCGCAGCAGCATGGTGCGAGGAAGGGGGTCAGGATTCACGCAGGGTGCTCAGGTTGATGGATGGATGCTGCTGGAGCCCAGCCCTGCTAGGTCTTACGAACACCCGCCATGTGCCTCTGCCTGGAGCCAGCGGCTGTGTGCAGCACTGCTCTGCTGAGAGGGGCAGGGGCACTCACTTGCGATGACACGTGTCACAAGCACATTTCAAAAACCACAGAGGTTAGGATGGGCTCCCCATCACTTGTCATCCTGTCCCTGCTGCTGGTGCTGAGCCAGGAAGAGTCGCACTGCCAGGACCTCTGAGATCTGCTGCCCTGCAAGACTCCTCAGGCCTCTCCAGTGAGGAGAGATTCAGTCCTAGGCTTTTCTGGATGACTTCTGATTTCAAGCCTGGCTTCAGCATTGCATCAGGTAGAAGCGGCATCCTGCTGAGCTTTCTGTGACTCACTGTGCCACCCACTTCTCGAGCAAAGGGAATGTTAGGTCTTTAACAAGCGAGCCGAGCACTGGAAATTGCTTGTGGAGTATTGATTGGTGTCCAGACTGCAGGGAGAAGGGATTTTCAGTCATTACCTGGAAGATGTTAGGGCTGCGAGGCTGATCTTAAAACTGAACAAAAATAGAAATTATTCCTCTTTTTTTGTTTGGGGGTTTTATTTCCTTTGCATTGAATTCTTGGTTAACATTTACAGGAGTCAAACCTGGAGGCTGCGGCAGAGGGGGAGGTTTGAAAGATCAGAGCAGCGGCACTACACCAAGAGCACATGGCCAGAGAAAGGGCAGAAAGACCAGTACTTTTTTTTTATCCCAAGTGGTCCAAATGATATGTGTCGGTGCAATGCGATAAGGGGGTTCTTCTTCTGCCTCTAGACCCAGTAAGAGCAGACTGGTGCAACTGGTACCCCAGGGAGCAAGCAATCCCTCCCTTCCTCCCTCTTGCAGGAATGAGTCACTGAGAGCTGGTGTCCAGCTCCCCAGCCTCTCGCAGCTCCTACCCGACCGCTCGGCTCGTTCCAATTAGGCAAGAAAAATGTGTGGAAATGAAAGGAGTCGTGTGCAATTTCCAGCAGCTGCTAACTTCTTTGCTCTGCTCCCAAGATGGTTGAATTTGAATCAATCTGGCTGTGGAGCCCACGCTAAAATCTGCACATCTTCAATTCACGCTTTACACAACATTTTGGCTAAATCCCAAAGGCCAAGGACCACTGCCCATGCGAGTGATGGGGGGACTGTCAGGGTCAGAGGAGGGAGGTGGGGACTCAGCGGTGGCAGTTCCTGGACAATTGTCCCAGGAGGAAACATTTCCAGCTCCTGTTGGCAGAGGTGAGCATTTCCAACCAAGCATTTCCATCTCTGCCCAGTCATTTTCCTTGAAACATACCACTTCTTCACAGCCTGTTTCTGATTTCCACCAGCAGCCTGCTCAGATGTTGTCTGGTGGCTGGCATTGTATCCCAGAGATTATGTTTTGTGTGACTAAGCGGGGAAACACAGGGACGCAGAGCCTTGTCAGAGGTCCCTGGTCTTCAGGAGAGACCCAAATCAGCCATGTGTAACAGGAAATTTCCAATCCCGTGGCCAGCATGGGAGATCTCAGCGTTTCCTTATAATCTGAATTAGGAAGCTTAGACAGAGCCAGACAGCTCTCCCCTGCCTCCAACCGTCTCACCCCACAGCCACCCTGCAGGGTTTCGGGGTCCCTTCGGAGCTCCCCAGCTCTGTGGCCACTGCCTCTGTCACCTGGGTCAGCTCGAACATGCCACGGAGGCTACGAGCAGTGATGGGCTGCAGGTACCCCTGGGGCCCGGAGCAGCTTTGCTGCTGCAGTTCCCATTTATTCACAGCATCCTCAGGATGCCGGAGCTCTCTGAAGCTCCTCGAGTCCTGGCCTGCAGGTCCCACACCTCAGCTTGTGTTGCTCAATGTTTCTCTCCAAATATCCAGTTCATCATCCTGCAGGAGGGACTCGGGGTGGCTAACCCTCCTGGCTCTTCACGCATCTCCCCGAGCCTCCACCTAAATGTGCCGTTTCCCAGAAGCATCACGCGCTGCTCCAGGAGGCAATGTGATTTCTATTTCTCCGCGCTGCCGTGCAGATTTGTTGCTCGCGCCTTGGGGCAGGCGGATTTCAAGCCTCGCCTGCGCTGCACTTCACAGAGCCCTGCCTGCACGGAGCAAACACAGCCTTAATGGTCCTGGCATTTCGGCAGCACCCAAGCGCTCTTCCCGAGGGGCAGCCAGGCATTTCGGCTCCCCGCCAGGCAGGAGGGGCTCCCTCGGATGAACGGAGATGGGGAACCCGCCTGAGGCAGGCTGTGCAGACCCTCCCTCCCCGAGCCATGCTGCTCATCTCCCTGCCAGGCTAGCCTTTGGTGTAACATCAGTAACTCTTTACTATCAAAAAAATAAATACTGTATAAATGTACCAATTCCTCCCCTGCACGTGCATACACACCAACTCACACTCACCCACACGATCGATCTCTGTTTAATTAAATTCTGGCAATGACTGTCACGTGGGGGCAATTCTGCTGACTTGGGCACTTTGGGATTTTTATGCATCTATTCCTGCTTTGCTTTTCCATTAACTTATTTTTCCCTTTGTAATAAGGGGTTGTCAGTGTAATTTATACAGCAGTGCAGGAGGTACGGGCAGCCCGGGGAGCCATTCACAGCTTGCCAGGGATAAACACAATTACACATTTTTAAATGTCAGACTTCAGGAGAAGAAATGAAAAAGGTAAACTACATAAATCTCAGAGAGAGAGCTGCTCTCTCTTTGAAGAACAGCTTCCCAAGCCAGTTATCATGCCCCCACATCCATGGCACAGGCATGTCCTTCTGCATCGCCGGGATGCAGAGACACAAAGAAAGGGCCACAAACAATACACAGAAAGTGACGGTAGCACTTGTGTTTCCCATATTGCTATTGAGTATTTAAAAAAAAAAAACAGCAACAACAACTAAAAAAGCATCGTGCCCTGGCACGTGTTCCCACAACCTGTCCCCTTCTCACGCACTGCGGGGCAGCTTGCACAGGGGAGAGCCTGTGCTGCTCCCCACTCATTTCACAGTCAGCTGCTTTGATCTCATATGTGATTAAAAGAGGATAGTTCAGATGGATTAAACGAGAGCCACTTACATAATCTGTTTAAAATTCCAGTAGCACATATTCAGAGAAGAGGAGAAGAAGAGCCACCAACTCCCACTTGTTTTGCAAGCGAGGTGGGAGCTTCCCTACTGCTTCCCCACTCCTGGTGGGCTTGGGGCAGTGGAGGAAACCACCCGCAGGTGACAGCAACCTGACCATTGTGAACGGGTTGTAATAACTGTTGTTATAACTGATAGAAAGAGAGAGGAAAGCTGGGGGTGGAGAGGGGAGGCTTATAATGCCCAGGCCCTACTAATGAGCAGTGGCTTGAGCTCTGTAAAAGCTGATGGCACGATGGGGGTCTGGTGTTTTGGGTGGGTGTTGTTATGGTCTAGGGTGCTTCCAGGTGGTTGTTGGCCAGGGTATGTCTTTTGTCCTAAGCCTGGGGCAGCAGCAGGGGGTAAACCTTGGGTAGGAGGAGGTAGAGGGTTAGCAGGGTCTCCTCATCTGGTTTCTCTTAGGCTTGTAGCTTGGAGGAAGGAATGGGTGTGAGGAAGGGACCTACAAGCAACAGGATGGGGCTGAGAGTTTTTGGAGAGTGCTTTCAGGGGTAGGAGAGAAACTGGAGTTTCTTGTTACCTGCATGCTAGACAGATGGAGCCTCTCCCACCATTATGGAAGCTTGAAGGGCTTAGGCTGTGGAGGAAGGCAGCAGAGCTGGTGGGCTTATAGGGCCCCAGAAAGATGTTATTTGATCATATAGGTGCTTTTCCTGCTGGACTGGGAGGATGCTGCAGCAAAACAAGGTAAAGAGATGGAAAGTGAGCATCTCTTGATGTAGGGAGAGGGAGGGAACCTTGAGAACACAGGAGTTGGATGGCTCACTTCAACACTTGCATGGCACTGCTAAAGGGAAGCCACTAAAACAGGCACAGCCACTGTTGAAAGATTGGTGAGTTGTGGAAGCGAGGACTACTTCAAGGGACTGCATGGAGGGGCTGGAGGGATGGGAAAGGTAGGAGATCAGATTTGGAGCTGGCAGTGATAACTGGTAAGGCCAGTTATCACTGGATATCATACTGGACCTGGAGTAGACAGGGATCAGCACAAGGAGGAGAAGCTCAGCCCTGCAGGAGTGTGTTACTGACCTTGGACCCCATGGACCCACACTTACTGATGTGGCAAACATAGCGTAGCCATTTGGCCAGCAGCTGTAAGAGGGAGGTGTGAGCAGGGGATGCTGGGGATGGGCAATAGTATGAAGAGATGGGATGCAAGGTCCCTTCTGAGTTTTGTATGTTGGAAACTAGATGCCGTTCTTTGCAGAAGGAGGAGATGCCTTGCAGTGGGCTTGGAGGCATGGTGCTGTACAGAATTGTTTGCAGTGGAAAGCCCATCTGGAGAATAGAGTACATGGGAAATTAATAGATAAGGTGGCTTTTTGGCCTTTCTGGAGGCTGTAAAACCTTTTTATAGGAATGCTGCTAGGAGTATCAAAAAGGATGAACTTGTATCTATTTGAACTTGAAGGACACTGATGTATTGACCTCAGGAGCATAAAGACCTGATCTCTAACCTGGATTTGGAAAATGGGATGCCAAGGGCATTTCAACTGCTGCTGTTACAACCCTGTAATATTAATCTGGGTGGCAATTTCCAGAGTAGTGTTTCTCCACTAAGGCTATGCTAATGAGTTGCTCAGAGCCCACATGGCATCTAAATGTTTCAAAGTGTAAGGATATTCAAAGAAATAAACAGGGCATCTCCCACTAACTGGGTGTAAACCATTAGTTTGATGGCTTTGTGCAAGGGCAGGAAGATGAAATAGGACTGCCATGATGTTACATAGCAAGCTCAACTTATTTACTAAGTGATAAAGGATTTAACATAGCTTTTGATGTAGTCAGACTTCAATCCAAATGCTAGTTATGCATAGGACAGCTCACGCTTAGGCAAAGGCAACTGTGAATGATACCCAGCCCATTGCAGGTGCTACTGAGGAAGTGCACTGAGGGTGAGAGAACGTTGTCTTCATTGAACATGGCTCTCCAGGGAGTGGAAGAGCCGTTCTGAGGTGCCAGGAAGTGTGAGGCAAGACCCGGAGGGATGGGACTTCTTACAGAATAATTGCAGTGAGTTTTCCTGTAACAGAGGCTGGTATGATAACTAGGCTCTGGTGTAGATTTTAAAAACAGTCTCCAAAGGTGTTTAAAGTGGCATGGAAAGCCTAGCTGTTGTTCCAGGCGGGCCATTTACAAGCCTTGATAATGACCTAGCAGATGTTTATCTTCCTTTCAGGATAGCAGGTTTGAGGTGTTGCTTGCACAGCAATGGGAATTTGGCTGGGGATGAGGCTGATGAAAATGAGACCTCTACCATCAGACAGCACAAAAATCCTCCCCCTCCCAAGGGGCCTTGAGGCTCAAGAGCAGGGAGGACTGGTGGAGGCAATTTTTCCCACACTGTCTACAGACCAGCAGTGTTATATAGACCAGCTTGTCAGCTGGGGGACGGGTGGCACCCGTAGCTGCACTGAGCAGACAGCGGTCACTGCTTGGTGAGTGAGACCTGACCGGCTTTCAAAGCATGAAAGCTAGATCACATCTGCTAGGATAGCATCTGCACCTGGTGCTCTTTACCACTAGTGTTTGAGTGGAGGTTCTCTCTGCTTGGTAGTGTCAGGGAAGACACGGTAATGCTGATACAGTGTTTTTGATTACTTTAGGGCATTTTGATGTAGTTGATTCTAGAACGGAGAGGTAGTCACAGGAGGAGCCTGCTGTGGGCATGTGTGCAATGGAAACCGCTTCACCAGTCTGGTGATGGGTGAAATGGAAGGTGTCACGGAGCCCAGTGCAGTGTCTTGGCTGCTCTTGGCACTGATGGTGGCATGGTCCTCTGCCCGTGCTAACGGGGCCCCATGCTCCCAGCTCTGGGACCGAGCCCGGGAAAGGGCAGTAGTCACCCTTCTGAAGCAAGGGAAGCTGCCAAGGTGGGTTTTACCTACAATCAGATCTCGGCAGTAGAAAATAGAGGAGTGAGGGAGAACCAGTTGCTGTTGAAGGATTTTATATGGAAAGCAAAGGCCCTCTGGGGAAGGGCCCTTCTGGATGGGATGCTGCCCATTAACCAGAGGTGGCTGGAGGGTTGTGGAGGAGGACTCGGGATGGAGGCCGGTGTGTCTGCATGGGATGGCTGGACTCAAGGAGAGCCTCCTACGGTGCATCAGACCAACTTTCAGAGGTGAAGGATGTGAGCAGAGGGAGTCTGGGTTCACAGAGCTCACAGACCAGACAGGAGGTATTTGAATGGGGGCAGGGGACACCTGGTGTCCCTTACAACTAAACTGAAGAGCTGCAGACTGGAGTGAACTGCTGTGGGCGCTTCCCACCCTCTTACTGTTGCAGATGTTCTTTGTCTCTAACATAACATGATGGTTATGTTGAGCCTAGATGCCGAGAGGCTAAAAACAACAAACATATAAGATCATGGCAAGTTTGTTTTTTTTTTTTTTTTTTAAGCAGAGCTGAGAGAAGTGGTTTAAGGAATATACCTGGGATAGTGGCTCTTGGAGAAAACAGAGTTGGCCATCACTGGGAGTTAAAAAAAAAAAAGTGATTTATCATTTGGCCATTCAGTGTTGCCTGAACAGCCAGCTATGCACTCCTGAATGCCTCTCCAGGTACAAGCACCTCTTGAGCTGGATGCTTTTCATGAGTCTGCTGTTCACCCTGGGAACATGAGTCTGCTGTTCAGCCTTCAGAGAAAACTCCCCAGTCATTAAGTTTAGGATCCTGCTAGCAAAGAAGAAAGTGATGCAGGATCACAGCAAAGAGCAGAGTGTCATTAATGAACAAACAAAGCAGCAACTACAACCAGAGAAACAAAATCCTGGTCCCAGACAGCTGAGGTTTCTAGACAAATAGTTCACTCGAGTAGGAAGCAAGGAGAGCTAATGCGAGGATGAAAGGGAGAAAATGAAACTAGAGCTTTTTATGGTATTGCTTGAGGAAAAAGACAAGGAAACAATGCTGGCAGAAATAAAGTTTGAAACACAAACAGCTGGTACTACAGTCATCATAGCTGGACATAAAGCAAATGAGACTGCAGAGATGTTTGGAATTGGGTTTTCTGTTTGAAAACTCTGGCATCTAGGTAAACACAGGTTTCACAGTCACTTGTTCTATCCATTGGACTTGACTCTAGCTACAATAAACAAAGCCAGAGCTAGCCTGAGAAAATTCTCTGAACGACAAGATCAGCTGAGCTGTCTAGGGAAGGATTAAAAACACTGGGTGACCAAGGGCGGGCGAGTGCATGCACCCCAGGCAGCGGGAGTGGGATGGAAACACAGACAGTGTCTACTGGGTGCAGGGGAAGGAGAAAGCTCACAAAGCAGACACAGCCTGTGTGGCGGAGCAGTGACCGGGGAAGGGAACACCTCAAGTCCTGTTACTCAGCAGCCCCAGCAAGTGGAGGGGCTGCGGTGGAGCTCCCTGAAAAGCTGCCTGCTACACGATGCTGCACCTGACTTTTGAAGGTCAGCCACTGGACTTCACACAGGCTAAACCTCAGAAACGTTGATTCCCTTTGAGGGTGCTGTCGATTTGGGATTGCCACATGGTTTCACTGGATTAAGTTGCTTTATCTTTCTCTTTTACCAGTAGCATGGCAAAAAGCATTCTTGTTCAAGTGACTGGCCATTGGCTTGGGCTGACAGTAAGCAAAACTAGTCTTCTTTAGACGTAGGGAAACCATCAGTTACTCCAAGAAGGATATTTAGCTTCCCTGTAGTTGTCAAACACATTTAACTTTCTGTACTCTGTCATCTGGAATCTCAAGAAAACCTGAATTGCATCCTGGTTGTTAAGGGTTTCCCCTCTTCCAGCTTCTGTGCTTCAGTTAAAATGACAGAAGAGATAATTCTGTTTAAAAGGTGCTTGTTCCGTGATTGATGTGACTCCAGAATCATGAGCAGCAATATTAGACTGAGGAAAGTAATCACTAGTCGAGATCATACCAAAATACATTCTGAATTCAACAGGCAAAAGCAGTCTGTCCTGTCCTTTCAGAGCCTTGGAGATTTCACTGCTTATCCCCACCAGGAGAAGTGGGGAATAACTTTTTCTAAAAATCATTCTGAGAGCAACTCGGACCTCACCACCTAAAAACAATAAATGCCTCTGGTTTGATCAGGAAAGGTCTTTGTGTGCTTAAACATGCTGCACCTCTGAAGAGAGGCAAAGGAGTTATGTCTGGAGGCTCTCTTCAGGTCTTTTATCGAAATGTTACTTGTACATAAGACTGATCTCTGCCCCAGAGGCCTTCAGATGTCCTCTGGAAGCTGTGCCTGCTTGTGTACCTGCCAGGACGATTGACTTCTCAGGGCAAGCCCTCCATCCTCGCATCCCAGTGCTCGTCCCTGTGATGTGTGCTGCGGTTGCTTGGCTGCTTCCTCGTGGTGCTTCCCAAGGGTTTATGGCAGCTTCACCTTTGAACCCAAAGTTAATGTGCATGGCTCTGCAGCTCCAGCTGTTTCTTGGCATGCTGAGTCCCTGTGTCTCAACGGTCTTTTGTATTTGTTCAAATGCCTGGTCCTGGATTTGAACATTTTCACTGACTCTCTCAAGAGCTGGCAGACTTAGGAACTGTCTCAAGCTGATTAGCTTTCCCTGTCTGTTTCTTGCATGTCCTTTTTCCTTTACGGCCAGCAGGTTCTCAAGGTCTGCTGGAAGTCAACAGATGTTTGCTGAAGTGGGCTTCAGATCCTGCTTGTACTGCCATTTGCTTAGGAGCTAGTGTAAGCGAATACTCTGCAAGCATAGTAGAGAATCTTTCACTTATCCCATTGGATAGTGTCATTTAAATAATAATAATAATAAAAAAATCCTTTTCAGACTTATTCTGGGCTCTAATCCTGTCCTCCAGTATGTATGCAGCTCCTCCTGGCCTTTTTACCAGCCAGCTTAATAAGCATCCTCTACAGGGCAGTATCCAGGTCACTAATGAAAAATTGAATAATATTAGACAGATGTGTTTTGGAAAAGCCTCCTTGATGTCTTTAATTCTGACAATGAGTCATTCATAGCTCCTCTGCAAACCCAAGTTTCCAGCAAGTTTTGCTCTGGTGTTGTACTAAATTCTTCCCAAATATTTCTTTCATGTGTGTATATTTGCTTGCAAAGTTTATTGAAAGATGGTCAAAAACCACACTAAAATTGGTATACAAGGTATCATCTGCTGGTACTGCTTACCTTGCTGCTTTTAACAGCTGTGGTAATCAGTAAAAATGAGATACAAAGACTTAAATATGGAAAAAGTCCATAGTAGACTCTTTTGCCTGAACAGCATCTGCATCAAATTGTTATAAAAATGAGTACAACTTTGAAAAGAGATAATTCCTACAGAATGCCTCATTTTATTTGACCAAGAAATCTCAAGAGACCTCTCCTAAGAAGCCTTCAAATATCTGTACTGGGCATTTACTATTTATACATCCTCTCAGCTCTCACACCAAAGTAATTTTCTTTTCTCCAAATTTCATCTTAATGGTAGTTTATAGCATATGTTCACAGTGTTATTCATTAGCTCTGGGTAAATAAACGTAAAAATGAGGAAAAAACCTACAATAAATATGAACAGCAAAAGACTGGTTCAAGAAAGATTCAAAGAGAAGCGAAGCAGGAGATTTTTCTCCTTTGGCCATTAGTGTGTTGTTTGGAAATCATTCAGCCATTCTTGTTTACTTTTACTGACAGGAATTATGTGATTACAGCACATTAGTGTCCCAATTTATGGCAGAAAGGCTAGCTAGAGGACCCTTAAGTGGGGGTTATGATCAGAGAGCTGACTGTACTTTTGAAAGATAAGATGATGCCTGAGCATGGTGCATTGTGAAGGCTGAGCCATGGTGCACTGCAGCAAGAAAGTCCTCGCACGTGTGTCCTCTTTCCTCTGGTGTCCGTACAGCAACGTGTGGGCAGAGGTGGATCACCTCTGGGTATGGCGGAGCAGGAAGGAGCCAGGAACCCAAAGTCATTGTACGCAGGCCAGTGAATCCCAACCCAGCGTCAAGCAGACTGTGCAAAGGCAGCAGTCAAAGCTGGAACTGGATTTGGTGTGGTCCTGCTGTGGTGGAGATGATCTGAAGACAGCTCTGGAGCAGTTCGGAGCTGACAAAATGAGGTGTATTGTGAGAGTCTCCCAAGCATTGGCATGATGAATTCAAAATGTGGTGCAGTTAATACAAAAGGCAAATGTGGTACCAGGCAGAAAATAAAGGAGGCAACAGATACGGTGTCCTTGTACCCTTATGTTATTGCTTTTGATAGGGAGACTGCAAGGGCTTTCAGGGGAGGACTTCTGAAAGCAGGAAAGAGTGGACCTTGATTTGGGAAATGTCTCATGCAAAGCTGGGAGCATGCATGTGCCAAGGCTGTATTCCAAACACCGCAGGAGGAGCAGGGAGGGAAGAACTTGAACAGACCTGAGTTTCCTGGTGCAAAAAGACCGGACTGCAGTTTATTTTGGAGATATGATTAAGCTTTAAGAATGAAATGAAGCATAAATCTACATGGCAGAGGGGCAGCAGAAGTAACAGTACAAAGCCTGAGCTGCTGCAGGGGTAATCTTTCAGTTGTCTTTCACCTTCTCAGGAGGTGGTCGTGATTTGCACACCATTTTTGGAGCATGAGGGAGAAAAAGGGCTTGCTTAGATCCTCTTCTAAGGATAAACATTTAAAACATAGCAGCACCTTGGACTGACCTGTGCTTATGTACACATATTGCCTAAATTTTTTCCCATGTGCAACGAAGGGGGGTGAATTTTCCCTGTAATGTAGCTTAGCTCTCAAACGGGGAGACTGAGCTCTCTCCTCCTGAGATTATTAGCCCAGCTCTTCAATCTGTGTGGCTGTCAGTGGGGCTAGGCCTTGAACCTTGGCGATAGCGTTTCCTAATTGTGCATTGTTCTCAAGAAATAATCTCTTCCATTCACTGTTTCATGTGCAGGGACTCATATTACCCTCAAAAAGCTTCTTCCAATTTTCTTAGCCTTCAGAGTTTCCCAGGCCCCAGATCAGCACAGGCAATGAGTGAAATTGCTTGCAAATAGCTCATTTCTCAATAATTAAACCCATTGCTCTGTAACAATGCTGTAGATTTTTCTAAGTTATTATTATTTTTAAATGATTACTTGCAAACATATAATTTGATCTCTCCTATTTAGAAGCGCATCAGGAGATCCTGTCAGTGATTTCTTGTGGAAGAAAGCGTGGGAGAGGTGGATTATCGCTGGAATATCATCTACTGTCTCAACAGAATTAATTTGTAGAAAGATGCAAAGTTAGAATGCTAATTTGCAATATTTATTCCCAGAGGTCAAAACATCACTGCAAAGAGCAGCTGCAAGGTGGGATTTCGGAAAGCGTTCAGGCTTGGCATAGGCATCCCTAGGGCACCTGCAGCAGCTCACCTCTTGCAAAGCTGTGGGGTGGGTTATTCTGCTCTTGCCATGAAATCCCCCAAGGAGGGTGTTGAAGGTATTCCTTTTTTCTAATTATGTTTTATGTCTGATGCCCATCCACCTTTTTCTGATCCCAGTGTAACGAGTGGCTCTCAGCCATGAGAGCTAAGGCACAGAGATGGGAAGTTGAAGGCATAAAGAGGGAAGAGTGGGGGCCTGATGGCCACATAGCCGATGTCGTAACCATTAGGAAGGGGTATTGTATTTCAGCCAAGAAATTCTTGGGTTCTCTAGAAGTCCAGGGAAATAGTAAAGTCAGGTTTTGTAAGCAATAACTTGAATTTAATCTCCCCTGAGTTCTAAGGCTTGCTTTCCCTTAGTTAAATTACTTCAAAATGCAAGCAGGTGGTAAAACCTGGTGTATCTATGGGCATATGATTTGTGACAAAAGAAATTGTTGATACTTGAAGAAAGTTTTATAATGAGATTAGGAAGCTGATAGGTGTTCTGATTATCTCCCTGGGCTAATACTGGAAGAAAACTTTATTCACAGAATGAAACGATGCCATATTTCTGTGGCTGGATGAGGAGCTAACAAAAGTCTAGAAGTAAAATTCACATTTCTAGCACAGTAAATGAATGGAGTAACTTAGCTTGGGAAGCATGTTATCTCTCTTATTTGCCTCTAATTTGAGATTAATGCATCTTTCTAAAACATCTACCACTCTCCTGCAACCAGCAGCTCTTGTAATAAAATAGGGGTTTGTAGGGCTCAGGTTTGACAGACAGTGAATTGGAACATCAAAATTATCTCTCAACATTTTGGAATATGTGCTACCTTTTTGAAAAAAACTCAAATTGACTTTCACTGAATAGTTGTGGCGATCTTTGTGAGAAGGAGTCTCTGGAAGTCTCTGGTCAAACTGACTGCTAGGAGCAGGACTACTGTTCATGCCAGATCAGGTCATGGTGTTGTCCAGCCAAGTCCTGGAAACCTCTGGAGGGAGTTCCCACCACCCCTCTGAGGAGCCTGTTCTGGAGCCCACCACCTTCCTGGGGACTGGGCTTGTCTATGGTCCAGCCTGAGCCTCCGATGGACCACGTGTGGCTGTTGTAGTATCATCTGGCACCACCGAGAAGAGTGTCTCCATCTTCCTGCCTGTCCTTCAG
Organism: Pelecanoides urinatrix; assembly: GCA_013400755.1. Classification (NCBI taxonomy): domain Eukaryota; kingdom Metazoa; phylum Chordata; class Aves; order Procellariiformes; family Procellariidae; genus Pelecanoides; species Pelecanoides urinatrix. Next base: position 418,878 of record VZTQ01000410.1, on the reverse strand, counting down.
GTAGGAAAAGGCTACAATTAGATCACCCCTGAGCCTACTCTTGGCCAGATTAGACTGGCCTGTCTCCCCCAGCCTTTCCTCGTAACCCGTAAGCCACAGACCCCAATCATCTTGAGAGCCTCTGCTGGCTCATCTCTGCTTTTCCCGTGTCACTCTTGAACTTGGGGGCCCAAAACTGGACGTGGCACTGAGGTCTGGCCTCCCCAGTGCTCAGCAGAGGGGATGGTAACTTCTTGCAGTCTACTGGCCTTGGTCATCATGCTGCAGCCCAGCATGAGGTTTGCATTATTCAGGATGAGAGTGTGCCGGAGGCTTGTTTGCCTTGGCAGCCTGTCAGTTCCCAGCCTGGACCGATGCCAGGCGTGATGACGACCCACATGCATAACTTTGCACTTCTCGTTGAACTCCGAGGAGTCTCTGTTGGCCCCGTCCTCAAGTTTCTCAAAGTCTCTCTGGATTGGAGCTCTACTATTTGCTGTGTCAATCATCCTCTCTAATTTAGTACTGTCCAAAAATTTGCTGAGGGTGCGCTCTGTCTCATCGCCCAGGTAGCTGATGAAGATATTGAACAATATCAGCCCCAGTATTGACCCCTGAGGCACTCTGCTTATTACTGGCTGCCAACCAGATGTTGAGCCATTGATTACCACGCTTTGAGTCTAGCGGCCCAGCCAATTTTCAAGCCATCTAATAGTCCTTTCATCCAGCCTGTACTTCCTCAGCTTCCAAATGAGAATGCTGAGGGAGACAGCGTCAAAAGCTTGATCAACCTGGCTATGTTGAATTAAGGCCAAGTCTGAGGTTATTAACTGAAACAGCAGACATGCCTACACAACCAAATGAAGGAGTGATTGCAGCGTCTGCTGCTGTAACCGTGCTGGCTTTAGGGCACAGTAACAATAGCATTAACATGGGTATTAGCTCCTGCTAACAGGCAGAGCAAAACTTCCTGAGGAATTGCACTTACGAGTGCTGCTTTCTAGCAGAAACTGAAGTCCACGCTCCTGCATCTTTGCCTGTGCCAGTTTGGTGGAGCGAGGATGGGCACGCTAGCACATGCAGCAACAGTATTTGCTTTTGCTGTGTAATCACACCTAATAATTTTGTGCTGACAGAGCTGACTTCTCAGGGGCACAAAGAAGCAATTAAAAACTGTATTTGAAATCATTATACGAAGACAAACCTTGCACCTAATGCTGCTGCGAGGCCCTTACATGGATGAGCAAATAACTGGGGAGATGAAGAATTCAGAGGGGACAGTGAGGCCTTTTGGTATTTATCCACTTGTTTGTGATTTGCAAGTTCACATACATTATGGATGCTGTGTCCTCTTATTCAGATGGACTAATGCTGTCAGATATATTATAAAGACTGATAAACAAAGAAGAAAATATTTAAATGACCCAAAATGACTATTGCTATTGGTGTCAAACATATGAGAACAAAGCTGGTCAACTTGAGTCACAAGTCCTCAGCTGGTAGAGACATTTTGGTGAAGACCTGAGACAGCTGCGCAGTGCAATTTCTCTCACTAATGGTTCTTAAATTAAGAAATTAACCCCCTTCCACAAGCATTTGGATTGCGCCGGAGTGGGAGACAGTAACAAAAATTGGACTGGAGTCCATGGTAATAGCAACCATGGCCGCTGCCAACAATACTTATAATTTTTGAACACCAGTGCTTGCAGAAATAAGGCATTCTAGGCTGACAGATATGGCCCTTGTAAGGGAAGGGACGGTTCCCAAAGGCACTGGTGAGACCCAGAGTACTCATGTGCTGCAACACGTTCGCCAGGCATGCCGGTCTTGTCCAGAGGTTATGCCTTGTATTAGCATTGAGCTTAAAACAACTCTCTTTTCAACAGTGTCCGACCATCTTCTGTCATCAGTCAGACCAAATCTTTGCATTGCTGGAACACCTCAGTGCGCAAATTTCAGCTGGATCAGCTGATGGAGCCAGCAGACATAGCACAGGCTCTATATACCAGCTTCAGGATTTTATGTGGGCTTTATGGCATCTGCGTCCAGCATGGAGTGCCACAGTCAGGGGAGACCTGACCAGCCTGTAACCTGTATTTTTTTGTCACACCATCAAAAATTCTTGAATGAATTTGGACTGGTAGAGTGAGTTCAGGTCAGATCAGTTGTCTGTATCGTAAAGCTGCCGTGTTTTTCAGCTGGTATTAGGAGCCCTAACGCTGGGTTTACTCTATTGTCAAACGGTGACCTTGCCAAGCTGTTTGCAATGCGCAGACTGCTGCAAATGAATGAAGCTTCTGTTAGGGAAGCATCAAAGCAGCAGCAGGGCTTGGATGCAACTGCTTAGCGGATGAAGGGTCCTGTGCAGCCATGCATCTATTCCCCTTCGCATGAAAAATTCATGCTGCGCACTGGGAGGTGTGGCAGGCGTGAAGGGATTTCTGTAGCCCTCTCCTGAGTACGTCCATTCCTCGTGGCTTCACGGGCTGAGCCGCACTGAGCTTTGGGCAGACTTGATCACTGAACCCTGTGATTCAAATAATTGCTACTAGTCATGTTGCAGCCTCATCGAGTGTTGTCATTGCCTTTGATTTGGCTACCTTTGAATGTGAGCTTGAGATCAGTGAGGTCAAGATGACAGAAAACTTCAAAGCTCTTGGGGAATCTGTAAATGCTGATGGGTCTTGGACTGTGTCCTTAAACTGCCTGTAAAAATGCTTCTTTTTTTACCATTTCATCTTCATGTTCTTTCTAAAGGCATTCTGAAATGGGTGATGCCTGGAGATATTTTCTTTAGCTTTTGCTAGGTGTTCAACCCCCATCAACAAGAAATGCCTGATGTGTTTATTTTTGTGTGTGTGATCTTCTAATAGATTGCTTTTACCCCTTTGAAGGAAAAGTCATTGACTTTCTTAAGAGTTCACGCTCCCTCCTGCCATCCTCCTGCAAGACCTTTGTTTCTATCTTCTGCAGTGATCTGCAGATTGGCATAATTTCTTTCCTTCATACCTTTTCCAAGAATTCTCACTTATTCACCAATTTTAACAGTTCTGTAGTGCTTTGAGAGATTCAGAAAGAGCAAAAGTTCCCTAAACACAAAACCTTTGATATTTCTAGCCATTTCCTCATTTCTATCTCGGTCAACACCTGTTTGGGGCACAATGCTCAGTTTATGCTGAGCTGCCTTTCTGGTCACCCCATGTATCTGTTTCAGTTCTCCCGGAGTCCAGTATATTGTCTGCTGTGTCAGACGTGACTGAGATGCCAAAACATATTAATTACCTTAAAAAAGCTTACAGAGAGCTTTGATTTCATAATAGTACAGATTTTCTTGTTTTCTGTGATTTCTTCTTTAACACCATAGAGGTTACAGTGCCTTGTGCTAAGATAAGTTTTTAGTTATCTTTGGACTCTTGGACCTACCCTTCACAGTAGTACTAAGATTGGACTATTGCCACTGAATAATGCTCACAGAGGCACCTTTCTATAATCCATATTGCACGCAGGTATCATTTGAAACACTAAAGGTGCTGACTATTCTACTCTCGTTTTCACTAGGGGCTACTGGCTCATTGCCTCTCCCTGCAAACATGCCTCTGCTCCACCTATGTGAGCTTTCCTCAGGTTAATGACAAAGTCAAGCTGATTAGTTCTCTGAAAGTGGCTAATGAAAATATTGGAGGATGGGGTACTTCAGAGATGCCTGGCAAATGGTAATAGTGGCTCCACTATGTACTCAGACTTCTTTTCCACACGATCCCAATAAACTTATAAGTGAGGATGTTTGGTGCTTTGCATCCTCGTGGCTTTTCACATCTGGGAGCCAGGGATGGATCTGAAGTTCCCTTTGTAGTCTGCTGAAACCAGTAGTCTCAAGTGTTTTCTTAGACTTAGAAAACTTCTTACACTGCGTCCCCATTAGCAGTTTTTCTGCAGAGTGCTTCTTGCTGCGTCTGCAGACTGTTCTTGCAGGAGAAGGTCCTACACACGTCTCGGGTTTTCCTGTGTCTACAAGACCTGCCACCAGACACACTTGCATCACCCCTGCAGCAATTCCCTTGGAAGCCTTTTGGCTTTCTGCCCCTTTCCTAAGGGTCATTCCACCTGTTTCTGGAGTTATGCTAAGATTTTCCTGTTCCTGACTTTTTCATCATCTTTCAGGTTATATGCCACTATTGTTGAGCTAGGCAATGCAACCACAGGCTTTTCTTCAAAACTTCAATCTCTTTTCACCTGGAGAGGTGAGCCTGTTTTGATTGACTGAGGCTTCTCTTGATGTAGCTCCCTTTAGTCAGCAATGAACAGGCTTTGCCTGCCTACATTTTATCTTTTTTTTTTTTTATTCTGGATAGGAATGTTGTCTTAAATCCTTGCTGACTGCTTAAAATTCTCCCACATCTTTGGAGTGTTTAATTATTCCCCTTCAGGAATGGGTTTAAATTGACTGACTTCCTTTAAGGCTGTGATTTTGCATGTAATGGAAGTACTGCTTAAATTATTATAGTCTGGCTCCCTCCCTCATGCAGCTGACTGACCTGGGAAAAGCAACACTTCAAAACCAACCTGCCCTCCTCCAGCTGGGTTTAATCTGATGGGCTCCCTTGCCCTGGTCGCTCCCCAGCCACAGAGATGCAGCAGGGCAGGGGCACGGAGCATCCTCCTGCGGCGGAGGTGCCAGTTTAGGGTGGCATAAAGCGTGGGTGGTATTTTGGTCTTGGTTTTGTCTCAAGCTCCCTTCACCAGGGGGATTGCTGATGTTCATTAGCAGCTAATTGGTGCTGGCGAGCTGTGACTTTTACCCCACAGTTTCGCAGCTACTCTGGCGGCAGCAGCTGATGCTTAATTGCTAAGTCTGAGTGAAGCTGTGGGTTCACAGAGATTGCCTGAGTTCTGTTATCTGCCTTTGCTTGACAATTACATGTAGTTTTGATTAGTAAAATTTTGATGGGTTTTACTGTTCTGTTTCTTTGATGTTTTGAGAAAGCTTTAGCTGCGCTGCTGAGCTGCTCCTGTAAAGCATGCCAGAGCATTATTTAGGCATGGGAAAATGGATACTGCGTCTGGACCAACGCTGCTTGGAGAGGCTGTTTGGAAACCAGATTTTTGTTCCTGATGGTTGCCATCTGAGGCAGAAATTATGGCTGACATATTTTGCCCAAGAACTAGTTTTAATTTGTTGGTTTGCCTGATTGAATCAAATTTGACCGTAAAATGGCATGCTTTTGACTTCCTAATCTATTTGCATGTGTATCTTTGTGGATAAATGTGGAAAATAGAATAAGGTCATTGCTGCCTGCCTACTAGTTAGCACAGCTCAAATGGGAGGAGCAGGTTCATGTTTTTCCATGGTCCATTTTGACCCAGTAGCTCTCCCTGTCCCAATGCCCGAGATGCTCTTCAGCCAGTTTAACAGACCCCAAACTGCTGTGCGAGGATCCAGCAACTCGAATCCAGGAACTTTCGTCATGTGAAAATTTTTTTGCTTGTTTGTTTTTTTAGGACATTCTGAGACTGCCAAGTTCCAGACCATAGTCTTGTGACCCTACACCTTACATTATTCTCTAGTCTGGAACAAGCCCAGGTGTTAATTCTGCCAGCTTCACTTCTGGGTCCAAGCACTCCTGTTTAGGTAATTGCAGTAAATGAGCCAAAGTCTCAGCCGAGGTCTGGCTGAATCACCTCTTCTCAAAGAAGCCCTGAAATGGGAAACCCAGCATGTCAGCTGGTGGCCTCTTCTAATGCCAAGCCATACCATGTTGGATAAGATGCTATAGGTGTTGTGCTTCCCCCAGGCAGACACATGCCTGGCGTGGGACAGAAGGGCACATCGGATACTGCAGAACTAGAGTCATGTGAGATGTCTCCAGGTAGGGGATGTGTGGCTGGTCCCTGCTCATCGCTGTCCCCTTTCCCTCCCTCCGAGGGTGACAGTCTGGTTGGGCACTTGTCCCTTGTTTGTGGGGGAGCTCTGCAAGTCCCCCAGCACGGAGCTGAGGGCAGCAGTGCTGCAGAGGCACAGCTTGCACAGCGGCGTAATGCTGCTGTGCTTTTTTCTCCGTTCCTCACCTGGTACTTCCTAGCATTCCAATTGTTTGGGTTTTTTCTTGACTGTGCACTGAGCTGATATTTTCAAGGAGCTTGCTATCCCAACCCCCGAACAGTAAGGTTCCTCAGCCTACAGACCGTTGGTAGGTGGAAAGTTCAGCTCCCTGCATGCATTGTCTTCCCCTGGATATTTCTGGTTATCGTGTCATATTTCTTAGATTTACAGTGTTTGTGCAGAAGCTCTGTCCCTCTTCTCTGCATTCTGTTCGAAAAGGAAGGTTTGTCTAAATATTTGCCTTTTCCATATAACTATTGTCACCTTCTGGCCTATCTTCTAGGTGATGATGCTGAGGTCCTGTGACTTGATATTGCTCTTCCACACCTCCTGGCTTTTTCCCCACTATCTTTTCAAGTGCCACTTGCTGTGGCTTGTCTTGATTTGGGTAAAATTTGTCCCCCAGCTCCTGAATCACCTGTCCTCAGGATAACCGATGCTGTAGACTCTATGGTCTCCTCATGCTGATGTGGGGCAAATGTCTGCTCTGCTTTGCCTCGGCGCCCAGCTTGCCGGCTCCTCTGCAGGGCTGGACACTTCGCTGGATGCCCTGGCTCAGCCTCCCGTGCTCCGTGGTGCTGGGCTCCCCTGCAGCTCCTGGGGCCAGGTGACTTCCCTGGCCAAGCAAACATGGATGGGGTGGCCCCAGAGTCCACAGCTATGTGGAGTCTGGAATTTTGTGCTTGTTTTTTTTTAATAAGGAATTCCCTGGTTGCTACATTATATGAAACTTCATGATTTTTTTTTTTTCCTGTTTTCCCGGCACCTTTGTGCAAGGCCAGGACTTGTACATGCAGCTTCTCCTCTGCCAACTTTCATAACATAAACCTTGAGACTAGCTTAGCCCAGCTTCTTAAATCTAAAATTTTGCTTTATTTCATGTTAAATTTGTGAACTTCAGCTGCCAGGCACTAAACTTCTAGAGAAGGGATATTTTTAATAATTGTGATTTTTCTCCATGACTTGCAAGTTCTGTAAGCTTCTCGCTACACCATTTATAGCCAAAACCATTACCAAACTGGCTGAGCTAAGACCTGAGGGAAGTCTGAATTTTCTCGAGCAAATGCTGCTTGAGATTAGCAAAGTTCAAAGGATCCAGCTTGAAAGTGTCCTACAAGATGCAATTGCACTACAAGTAAAGATAGACTATGACATTTCGGAGAAACAATAAATGAGTTGGCAGGCTTTCTTATCTGCAGCTCTGGCTGTAGCCAGATGTCTGCTTCCCTTGCTGCACTCCCCACCGGTGCTCCCCTTGCTTGGGAAAGAAGCTCTGACCTGCGCTTCGTTTACTGCCCATGGCTGTCCTGCTTTACAGAAACCCGCGTCTGACTCCTCCTACTTATCCCACAATGTGTTTCTGACGGTGTGCTTGCCCAGGGGCCTTCATATACACCAAATAAATGGGGAGAAAATGGGGACAGGCCAGTCCATGTCCCTGCTGCTCTCCAAATCCAGATCAGGTGCAGAGCTGGGATTCAGCCGCATGTGCCACAGGGTGGGAGAAGAAGAACCAAAGGGGGGTTCGGGATAGGTCCTCAGGCAAGGGTTGAAGAACACAATTTTTAAAAGAAACAAAAACATTTTCTTGACCTTGATTTTTGCCCTTGAAGGTACTGGACCACTGGTCAGCCTGTGATGCTTCAATGCCAAAACCCGTCCTGGTCCCAGAGCAGGCGTGCCCACCCAGACTTTTGGAGAGGAATCCGGTGCTGAATGCTGAGAGGAGGTACACCGGTGTGCCCCCAGAGCAGCTCCTCCACCTTCCTCAGGCCTGGACCAGACCTGTACCGAGGAAACTCAGCAAGCTGGGAAAGGAAGAATAACATTGCTGAGACAGGTCTGATTCCCCTCTCCCTTCTGGGGCAGAGCGGATTATTTGGAGAATACATTAATAAATCCTTTCCCCGGTGCCAGCAACTTCCACTGGCAACCAGTTTGCTTAAGGGCTAACCTGGCAGAAGATCCCAAAGATGTGAGTGCTCATGAATACTGGTAAGATCTTCACCCTAAGGAAATAACGTGTTTCCTTTCCAGCCGGGGCTGAGGAATCTAATTGCACTGTTCTTCCTAATTGAAATGAAAAATGCTGCCATATCAACCTATTGAAAATACTGCAAGCTTATGTCCTATTAATTTACTGTGGGAGCTGTACCCTGAAATGTGAATAACATTCTGAACAAGATTGTTTGAAGTAATTCACAGGTTTTGATTTGAAACATTTTACTTTTTTGTTTAAATTTGTTGTTGCTGGGCATGATGACAGTTTGAAGATGATACCTCATTTTAGATTTATTTGTTCCTATAAGTGTGAAAATGAATGAAACCTGAGTGAAATGTTGCATATTATTCAATTATTGTCTTTCAGCTGGGTCTAGAGAGCTTCTCTAACACTAAATCTGGGATGGAGAAGCAGAAGGTAGCACAGAGACTCACAGGAACCACAGAGCAAAACTCTAGCAAGAAAACTACTAACCCTGCAAAGGGTAGAGTTTCTCAAGTGTTAAATGGTGTAAGCCCCAGGGCCCAGGCTAGGGATTGCAAAGTAAATGCAGTTTCCATTGACTTCAGTGTGCGTTTGGCCCTCAGGCTTGCTGCCGAGGAAGAGCCTGGTGGATTCACACACACACTTTTCTCCATACATGGCAAAGCAGCAGCCTGATCAGCTCATCAGAAGGCAGCCTTCCTTTCCATCAGGGTAGGAAATGATGGAGTCAGCCTCCGAACCCGTTGACGCTGGATGCATGCGATTGCCCCTGGTCATTGCCAGGGAGGCATTGTCAGAAGGGAGACTGGTTTGTGGCTTCCTACTTCAAGATGCAGACTTTCATTTCGATATCAGTTCGTGCCACCCTCTCGGTGTTTCTCCTGGGGCTGGCGAGGATGTTTGTTGGTGCTGGGTGCACCTCCCCTGCTCGCCGAGCAGGCTCCTTCCCTGGTCCTGTGCCCACCACAGCCCACCTTTGCTGCTGGAAGGACCCTCCCTATGGACGTGGAGCCTCACAAACACCAGCTCCAGCAGCGGCTTGGGAAGGAGAGCAGCACATGTGCAGAGTGGTGTGGTTTAGGTTTCGGGGAGTGGAAGGATGGTTGTTTTTTTAATGATTCCCCCCCCCGCCCCCAAGTGCTAGTCTATTTTTTTTGTTTAAAATCATACTTTGCCTTAAGGAGGCTGTTTGTCACTGGGTATCCCTGATGCTGCTCCCTGAGGAACCAGAACTGCAGGCAGTGGAGATGAATCAGGTCTGCCAGGATAATTGTGGCAGATAAGACAGAATTGAAGCCTCCAGCCCAGTCTGAGAGAGAGAAGACTGCTGAGGAAAGAGAGGCTAGCTCACGGCGCTGGGAGATGCGGCGTGCAGCCCGCCCGGAGAGCAAGAACCAGCATGCCCAGCCTGAGTCGGGGAGGCTCTCTCCATACGCCAGCCACGCACACACCGCAGCTGACAGCACTTGCTTTCTGTTGACAGGACAGAGGAAGAAAACGAGAGCTGGCTGGACCATGGACTCCATAGCGAGAGCTCAGAAACAGCACGAAAGCCATCAGGAATGTGAGAAGGGAGGAAAAAACATTACCTATAGCTCCCAGTGTGACTGAGCAGGTCTTTGTGCCTCTAATAGTTTCTCCATCAATCTGCCAGAGCTGTGTTTTGCCACACAGAACTGCCTCAGCCGGGTGGCTATTGCTGGGTCACCTTTTGCAAAGGATTTGTGTCAACGTAAGCTGTGGTTATAGGGTCACAGTGGAAGTGCAGAAAGCAGCAGTATGTTGCTGGGTTTTTTTCTTTTCCCAGCATCTGTTGCCAGATCCGGATTGCCATGCCACCACTGCAGCGATGCTGTCTCTTTGGCCAGTTATGGTGGTAAAGCTTCACAAATGTGTGGTTCTGCTGCTTTCTGTCTGGGCTAAGGGGAAGGATGCGCTGCTGTTGCCTTTTGCGTTGTGCAGCAGGTGCCCAGCTGAGCACCAGGCAGGAGCTGCCCCAGATTTTGGACTTGGGCAACCCCTTTTTTTGCTGCTTTGTAGCCTGGCACAGCAACTCGTTCCTGCTAGTTGGTAAATTATGATGATTCGCTTCAAAATTGCCTCCTTGACAGCCAGCAGGTATCAGGCTCTGTGTGCAGACCCTCCCCAGCGGGGAGCAGGGAGTGCACCCCATCCCCTGCCCTTCCCTACTCCTTGTCTCTCTGCATGGGCGTCACGCTGTGTCTTCATGTCTCTGCCTTCAGCGCTGGTTGGTGTTACGGCAGCGTGATTCGACGCAGCCCATGGCTCCATCTGCGCTCCCCACCAGGCAACCCTGCCTACCCGCTCCGCTGCTCTGGCTCCTCAAAGCGTTTGCCCCCAGCGAGCACCCGTGGGCGCAATGCTGTGCGCCCAAGTATTCCTGCAGCATCAGCTGCCTCGTGGCAGGGGGAGTGGAGAGGGCCGTTGCCCACTGTGGGTGGAGGTGCTCTGCAGCAGCACCCTGTTTTCTTGCCTTACCCTCTCCTCTCTGCCGGCAGGAGAAGCGGAAGGATTGTAGGGTACCTCAAAGAGGAGCTGAGTGACCTGAGGTTTAAGCAAAGATCGTGCACTCAGGAAAAAAAAAAAAGTATTAGGGAAACTCTAGCACTGTTTTGCTTCATCTTTCACCCAGATACAAATTGTCATTGTGCATTAAGAGGGAGATGCAATAAGGGTATTCTGTGCATTTCCTCCTCAGAAGGTTGCCCTGCAGCCCATTTTCTGGTGATGCTTTCTAATGCAAAGGTTTCCTGAGAGCAAAGCCCTGCCTGGGCATGAAGTGCAAGCCTAGAAAACGTGAACTGCAAGCCTGAGGCTGCAGGAGAAGGAAGGGGGCAGCTGGGTGAAGCGCCGTGCTGCTGTGCAAGGTCCCGGGATCCCAGTGATCCCATCAGCTGAGGACGGAGGGGGTGTGGGATGCAGGGCGATGATCAGCAGCCTGACTGGGGTGGACCAGGTGCCTGGAAGAAAGGGTGGTGGGTGTGGGGGGGATGTGGGGGGGATGTGGGTTGGAGGCAGCAGTGCTGGCAGCTGGAGAGGCTTCCTGACAGGAGTGCTGGATTTTGTAGCACTCAGCTATTTCCTGGTGCCCTTCTGTGCTCTTGCCACCTGGCTGGATGCACAGCAGCTGTGGTACAACCCCTTTACAGCTGTTTGCCTAAAACCTGCTTATCACTGCTGTGCTCCTCCCCCTGCCCCTTCGCCACTGCAAAATAGTGCTCTTGGTGGTGACATGTGCCCATCTCCTCAGCTGGGTGGATTTGCTCATAGCTGCTGATGCTTTTCAGGCAAGAAAAACTGCTCCAAGGAAGCCTGGCTCTGCTGCCGGTGCCTTGCCGTTGCTTCAGATGACGAACGGGGGGGTCTGGTGATGGCGTGATGCAAGGCAGAAAATGTTAATCCCAGGGTGAGCATCCAAGCCAAAGTCATCGTGCTCCGAGATCCGATGCAAGCCCACTGTAAAGAGGAAAAGAAACGAGAACCCTGCAAGCATCTGAGAAAAAGCCCAAGCACAGGGTGCCCAGCCTACATCTAGGGGAGGATGGAGACATCAAGCGTGGTGTACCCAGTGGGCACGAACAGGCTAGCGGAGAAGCTCATGAGATAACTGGGAGATTAAAGAGCGCTCTGGTGTGGACACAGTGCTTGGCCCAGCATGCAGTTAACCCATCCACATCTTTAAAGCAAATTTAAACCAGCGGCGTGTTTCTACTCTGCGTAAGCAATTAGCATCACATGGCCATGGTGATTTTCATCTGGCACCTGCATCCCAAAGCCAATTTAGCATGAAAATGTTCGGTGTGTAAACACAATGAGAATAGCCTCTTAGCTCCTGGGCCCTCTGTCCTTGATGTGACATTCTGTATTTACTAAGCTTGGGGTTTTTTACACCACAGCAGGGAACTACGTAGACTTCTCTGAAATCAAAGCATGATGACTATTTTGATGCCCAAAATGACCGCTTCTGCTCTGCTAATATTGGACAAATATTGACTCCTGGCTACTATGAGTCCGTTCCTTCACTGATGAATGCTCAAGGCTACTTGGATAAACAAATGATTTCTCATGAATATTCTTATTTTAACACATCCCTAGAATAATAATGTGTCCTGCATATATTGTCATTACGCTTTTTCTTCTGTTGACAGTTTAAGGTGACATTGTGTGGCACTTCGTTAGCACAGAAAAGGAGTGTCCCATTGTGGAGGGTCACTTGTCCAGGGCAGAGTTCAGCTGTACAATTCTTGGTCTCTGCTTGACCCTGAGCAATAGAAAAAAAAAAAAAATCTGAATTACTACTCTTGCATGAGGGAGGGGACGAGCATCCAGCACAGTCCTGTCCATGCATTGTTTACTCTGACTGCTAGATCGTTAATCTAATGCCTGATAACACTGGTGGCCACAGCCCAGATGCTGCAGGTGATTAGCACCTGGACTGCTCCCAAAAATACACTCTTCCATCAGTGAGGATGGTGGCTTGTTGCTCAGCCCATGACATCTCCCTCAGCTCCAGGAGCCCTGGGACTGCTTGCTGCCTGTGCACCCCTTGCCGAGGACCAACTGTCACGTGCGACCATGGTGCGTCAGTCCCACTTCTCCTGCTGAAGCGGGACATGCCAGGAGCTCCCTAGCAGGAGAGGTGACAGGGGAGAAGACGGGAAAACAGTGTCCTGGTTTCCAAACGTTGCTTCTTGAGCTGCAGCCCTAAAATGGTCTTGATGTACTCACACCTTGGGTTAAGACAGGCCTTAGTGGTTTCATTTGCTAATCCTGGCAGCAAGACTTCCCGATGCCTAGTTCTACTTCCCACTGTTGAAATGGCTCATGGTTGGTCAGCTTTGGAGCAAATGGCTTCCCTTAACGCGAAGCTACTAAGCGCCGGGGGACACCTCCTGCTTCTCCTGATGACAGCAGGACCATTACCTTCATTTTGCTGCAATCAGTTACTCCACTTCAAAGTGGCTGGAAACATCAGCATCCTGCGCTGGCATTGCTTTACAGGCACTTTGCATTGATATGAATGGCTCCACAATGGTGAGCTGATAAGTAGGTGAGGCTGTTAAAATTATTTAGTGTAAGCTAGTAAGCAGAGCTACCGGAGAATTAAGTCTTCCAGAATAGTTCTTCCAGAATAGCTCGCCGCAGGAACATTCAGGTCCAGAATAAAAAGCTGCTTAATTCTGGAATAATTACTCTAATTATTTTCAATGACTCCTTTCTCAAATTTTGCAAAGTGCCTAAAAATTTTGCATGTCCCTGTCACCCCGATGAGATCACACTGTTTCACAAAATTCAGAGTAGATGAAGTTACTGACTCCCCCAGGCAGCCTGCTTATTTTTTAATCCATTTATAGTGTTTTGATTCCATGGTGATAAGGACTTTATAAATGCTAATTGATAAATGAGATAGAGTTTATATTGGCTCATACAGGGCAGAAATAGTCAAATGCATACAAAATTGCTATTATTTAAGAACTCGACAAGACTTTCCATTCTGAAGTTGATGCAGTGAATAAACTCAGGGAAAATACGTCCTTCGACGTGTCAACAGTGAATGCTGTGAGCATCTGGGTTCGCAGGCTCACACCATCCTGGTGAGGGTGGATGGCTGGGAAACCACCAAGGAATCAAGAAACAGCTGTCAGATGTCTCATAATTAGTATGGGCAGCATCACAGGCTTTAATCTTTCCTTCTCCTTCCCCTGCAAGGATCAGGCCAGCCCAGGGGCCATCCAGGCACTAGCTTGGGAAGGGGAAAAACTCTGGTTCAACTCACCATATGGACAAGCCGCCTTCGAAGGAGGTATCTGGGGCTTTGGCTTCAGTCACTCAAAGGTGCTTCGTTTACTACAGTGAGACTAACATGATTCTGGGAGTTTTAAACTATTTTTACTTCTCTGCTTTTTTTTTTTTCTCTGAAACACATTGTCTGCTTTAACTCCCACTAAGTTCATGGGCACCCTAGAAGTAAGCCAGCCTGCCCACGAGAGGTGTGTGCTGCTCCTGAAGGCTTACCAGAAACCATGTTTATAGTCAGAAAAATATGCAAAATTTATACAAACTATTGCAGGCTTGCTCAGTGCTTTTACGGAAGAGCCTGCAAAGTTTATGAAGCAAATTGGCAAAATGAAAAAGCATCATCTCTGTCATACCTGGAGGCTCTGGCTCCATGTCTTACAGGTTTTGATGGTCTTTTCTCCAAATCCCTCCAGCCAGCAGCACCGACTGGAGATCGCAATCACCTGGTCCTTGCTCAGCGAGGAGTATGATTGCTGTGACCCGGGATGGGCGGCACTGCAGAGCCCCAGCATCACACGGATGCTCCCAGCACCGGAGCCCTCAGTCCCTGGGAAGCACCAGCATCGGTCCCCCAGGGAGCCTGGGAGGCGAGCAGCCTGCAGAGCCTTTATAAGGCTTCCTTCCTTTTCCCTTTTATTGTCTAGCCAAGCCTAGCTGTCTCTTAAGTCCATGTCAACAAAGACTCTCTGATGCTGGAGCATGTCAGCAGAAGTATACATCAGTCCATTTTTCCCTATCTGTGGGGAGTGCAGTGCTCTCTGCCTTGTTTTCTCTCTCGTTCTGGTCCTGCACCAGGCGACAGTTACTGGTAATTAATTGCCTTGGTCGCTTTTTAGCTGCAGTCTCTTGCTGGAGCCACAGCATAAAAAATAGAAGGTAAATTCATGTCTTAGTCCCGCCGTACAATTCCCTTTCTCTGCAAGATATGGTCTGAGCACAACATGCGTAGCAGCCTCCAGACGTCGGGCTGGGGAGCCAGAATGGCGCTGCTGCTATTTTTGCCAAATGCTGACATTAGTCACACTAAAAAGGAAAAGCTACCTCTCACCTCACTGTAAAATCTGGCAGGATGCTCAGCACCCAGAGCTGACCCAGCACCCCCAGGAGGGTGCTCCCTGCCTTTGGCGGGGGGTGGCGGGGGTCTGATCGCAGCACAGCCGACACAGACCAGGGTGTCCAGTGTAAAAACAGCCACTTTCCTGCTCAGCGGGTGTGGGGCTGCGCTTCCCGATGGTCCCCTCGCCCCACTGAAAAAAGGGAGTGACGGCAGCCCCACGGCGAGGGCACAGCACCACGTACGGGGTTATGCAGAGCAGCAGCGTGGGAATTGCACACTGAGGGTCAATGCCAAGACCAACAGACAGGCAGATGGACAGAAGACCTTATATTTCCAAAAATTAAGGGTGAAACTTTTGGTTTCACCTCCCAGAGAGTCCCTGAAGATTTAGTCTATGGTGAGGTGTATTGCAGACATTTTATACATAACTGTAAGCACGGTAATAAAACACATTCTATGAGTTACAAGACATAGTAATAAACAACCTCTGATGATCTATCAGTCTAAAAGACCCCATCAGGATTTATTAAAACTTCTGTTAATCATTTATACTTGCCTTTCTGTACCTAAAAGCCTGCGAGCAGGAAGCTTTGAACAAAAAGCCACCTCGGGAAGACAGTTTATTACAAGCCCCATAGTCACTAGCAGCAAAGATACATGTGCATTTTAGTGGGCATGAGTTTGCCGCAAAGAGTTTTCTGCAGTGTCCGTGTAGGTCAGGAGGGAGAAGCAGCCGCCGCCAGCACGCGGGGAGGGTATCGATGCACACCCGCTGCAAATGCAGCCCACCTCCCGCCTGCAGACGTGACGTCCCCCAACACCCGCTGATGCTCCAGCGGCTGCATCAGAAGAAGCAGAACCGGTCATCTTCACCTTGTTTGTTTACAGAAATTGCTAAAACTACTGCAGTTAATAGGATCTGGGGAAGAGCCACACGCAGCAATTATCCAGGCTTACTGCAATTGACTGAAGTTGTCCAAAAATCACTAAGACAAAGAAAATCTCCCCCTGACATTAATCTTCTTGTAATCTAGACAAGATCTCACAAAGTATATTCCCATGACCGTGTGGCTCTGCACTGTCACTCAAAGACTGAATAATTGTAAACAGTCCATTAAAATCCAGATTATATCACCGCTGTCATTTTCAGAGGTCTTTATGCTGTTTACATTGCTGAAAGTAGAGACACGCCAGGAGAAAAAAATCAGCTGGGAACAGGCTTTGGCCTGGAGTCCTTCCAGTGGCACCTGAAAGGTGTGGTTTGAAGTCTCCACGCAAGCACGGCTTCTTGCATAAAGCTATGCGCTCTGCTGCCTGCAGCAGATCAGCGGGCATTTGCTCACCCCAAAATGCACCCAACAGAACCAGCAGAGTAGCACTAGCAGCTGTGTAAGAAAACGTATCTGATCAAGAGTTACTCTTCAGCCAGGTCTCTACGCAAATACCAAGCTGGGAATGGGAGACTGATGCAGCTACCAAGAAATTTCTTCACGGCATCTACTGAAATGAGCTGCCAATGTCTGGCAGAGACTGCTCAGACCAAGCAAGTCCACTTTCTCAGGAGAAAGTGTCAGCCCATAGGTTTTGCCTGGAAAGGAGGCATCAGGTAGGTGCATGGTCAATCTGGTGCAAGAGCACTCCAGCGAAGAGACGTTGAAACTCAAGTTGAAGACAGTGATAAAATAAAGTGTTATACTTTTGAAGGACCTGAAAATACAGTGAAATATTACTGAAGAAGTAAGTGTTAGCCTTGCAAAGGAAATACCAAATGTCCTTTCTGGCAGGAGTTTTGGTCACGATATAACTGAAGAGCTCCCAGAAACCTCAAATTATGAAATATTTGTTTTGAGGAACAGATGACATCCAAAGCAATATTAGAGGAAAATCAGATTCTCTGCTGATTTTCTCTCTTGCCATCCCAGGTGGAGAGCAGCAGACGTTGCCAATATTGATTTAGCAGGAAGGACCTCAGATGTACTTGAGGGTTTGCTTGGCAAAGGGTTTTTTTCCTCTGATTTTGACATAATATGTACTCAAGTGCAAGCAATCTGCGTTAGGTAGAGGTCTGGCATCTTCCCTCCACTCCTACCCTGGCAAAAGCTGATTTTTGCAAGTATCTGCTAATAGCCAGAGCTGATGGCTTGTAGGTGAAAACAGATGCTGTTTTCAGGGGATCCGCCTCTGCCCACAGCATTGCATGAAGGCTAAATCCCATCCCAAGCACCACATAAGGTTTCCTTCTTCCCCAGGGCTGCTGAGTATGGAATTTCATTGCATGAGCAGCTGCACCCCACTGCACGGCGGGTGGTAGGTCCTTTGTGGTCGCGGTGAGTCCCACCAGGACGTGGGAGACCGCAAGAACGTGCGTGCCGTTGTTTGTGTAGGTCTTGCTCTGAACAGGGGACTCTCACTCCGTGACTCAGCCCCGGGCTGCCACCGTGAGCAGAGGAGCATTGGTGGGGCTGAATCCAGCAAGGTGCCCCATGGCACGAGGAGTGAGGAACCCTCCTGCGGCCACCGCAGAGCAGGAAGGGCTGGATGCAGGGGTGCTGACGTCCCTCCTTGGTTCAGTCTGCATGGAGGTGCCCGCCACATTGGAGGGCACGTGCTGCGTCTTACAGGGAGCGCAGCCAGTGCCTCCTTGGGATGAAGGGCCCTGTGATGTCTTCCAAGCACCCAGGTGTCTCCATCACCATTGGAGCAGAGAAAGAGTCATCTCTGCCTGATGGAGAGGACCAGATTTGCAGCCAAAGCCACTTGGAAACCATTGAGCTCTCGAGATCCTTATCCCAAACAACTCTGCAATAGCTACTGCCCTGTCTTAGGAAACTCATGATGTCTGCTTGTGAGAGCTCCTTGCTTTTCTGTTCCCTTCCCCATGGGAACCACCTTCCTCCCTGGGGTGAGTGGGCTGCTGCAGCTGGCCAGATGTGCAGGTGTGTGCTGTTTCTCTGCAGTTCATGCCTGCCCCTGTGCATCCCAGGGTTTTCTTGGCGTGGTGCTGCATTGCAAATCTGCATTAGGAGCATGGCATCAGCGCTGCAGCTCCATGGGAAGTGTGAGTGCTCCAATTCCCCCAGCGATTAGTGGGTGACAGTGCTGATAAATCAACTGTTTTATCACAAACATGTGCACTCAGCATTAACTCTAGATGTGCCCAGCTCTGGGTGAAGAGATTATTATTCACCAGGAAAGAGACAGCCTGCAACAGGGAGATCCTCAGCAAATCCCTCTGAGGAGCTGCCACGTCCCTGGCTCACACACGTGCACACACGTGTGCTCAGCCATATGATGACTCCAACATGTACATACAGCATAACCTGCGTGTGCCCGCACACACAGAAAAGACACACACACAAAGCCACATGGGCTTCGTGTACGGCCAGGCACGCAATGCATCCATGCAGATACACAGAGGGATGCCTCGGCAAGGGACAAATCCCAGCTCTTCCCTGCTGCATTTCCAACTCCATGGTCCTTAGAGCTGCTGTGTTACTTGCCAGGCCCCCGAGCAGCTGAGTGAGAGGGCAGCAAGCGCTCAGCAGCCCGGTGCCTTCTTCATGCCATCATCTCTGGGAGTGGTGATTTTCCTCTGCAAGACAGGGCGGCCAGTGTGCATTGCCCTTCTTGCTTTCCAACCTATCTATCTGACTGCACCCAGCTTGTGGGACTGACTGTCAACCAGCTTTTTTCAGAGTCACAGCTGCACACCGAGCTTTGCAAAATGGGAAAACCCAATCCCTTGCAGCTGGGAGCAAAGCTGAGGACGGGGAGCAAGCACTGACCTTTACCTGCTCTGCTTCTCCGTGTCAGGACATGATGACTTGAGACACACGCAGAGCAAGAGGGCTGCCGGTGGGACAATGCTGAAGCAAGCTTTGGCGGTCCCGAAGCTGTGCTGCCATCGCTGATGGGGACACTTCCATGCATCACCACTGGGTTTGCAGAGCAGAGCTTTGCTGCAGCCTGGGCAGTTTGGGATACTCAACCCAGGCTTGGGCCAGGAACAAAGAGCAATGGAGAAAAGGGCACCAAAGTCATCGGGATGCAGCAGAGCCTGCAGCCAAGCAGGAGCTTCGGATAACGGATGCAGGGAGCTGCGGTACTAGGTACCCAGGAGCCTGCCTCAAGGCTGAGGGCCACCGCAGGCATGTCCCCTGACCTCCCTGCACACAACCTCCCGTGTCTGGGGCAGGGGACCACTGCCACACCACGGCAGGAACCAAGGTGACAGCCCAGGGGCCCATAAATCACCGCATCTCTCTGTGCATTGTGGCAACTCCTCATTTAGTGTATGTATGTATTTGTGTATTCCTTCTGACATTTTTATTATTATGAGATAGTTCCCCTGAAGGGGGATGAATAATGAAAATGCAGCCTTTGGATGTAGGAAAGTAGGGAGGCAGAGAGTAACTGCTCTGCCTAAGGACACCTCGCTGCAGTGCACGTCCCCTTCTCACACACTGCTGTGGCCAGCGCCGGCTCCTGACGCCTCCCTGCCCAGAGCCAGCACCACATCCACCCTCCCCTCCTTCCACGAAAGACCAGCACATCATGTCTGCCCTTCCCTTACCATCCCTCCAGTAAGCTCCAGTGTCTCTTCTCCTGCCTCCAGACCCTGCTACCAGCACCTCTTCCAGAAAGGTGCTGACGGGCATTCGGTCTCCTCTGCTGACCCTCCTGCCCGAGCACCTGGTGTTGCGTGGAGGACACGGAGCGGGGCAAGGGGACTGCTTTGCAGGCTGCTGGAGGTGACGTCTGCCAAGGGGGTGTTTCTGAGGGCAAGGAGTGGAGGTGTGATGTGACATCCCGCCAAGGCATCCTGTGTGGATTGCTGTGAAGCCTTGGAAAGCTGCCAGCACGTGAGAGCAGCGTGGCTGTGCTCACACTCAGGGCGAGGGTAGGCTCTGCTGTGGGCAGACACGGGGTTGTAGGGTGAGCGGGGGGAATAACTGCCCCCCATCAGCTGCCGTTGGGGGAAGCTCCCCTCAGGCACTGTGAATGGGAGCACTGATGCCATGGGCTGGGTTTGGAGGTCAGAAAAAATCGACAGTATTGGTTTCCGTGGCAACCCTGCCTCGGAGCTGGAGGAGAGCACCATGGCCCCCATCACGGCAGACGTGTGGGAAGGCCCTGCCTGCATGATGGTTTCTAGACAAAATGATGTCCCCATCATCGCATGGCACTGGGCGAGAGGCTGGAGACCTGTGGGCTGGAGCCAGCTCCACAGAGGAAGGGACATGGTGCTGGANCTCCCGTAGGGCAGGATGCTGCTTATTTTTACTGGGGCTCTCTTTCTCCACCATGCACCCCAGGGTCAAATGACTTGCAGGGACATTCGAAGGCTGTGGACCTTCCCGGGGTGGCTGGGATGGATGGAGGGGGGTGCTGTGAAATCCTGCGGGCACAGAGATCAATAGCAAAACATAAAGCCATTCATATCGCTATAAAGGGAGCATAGAAACTAGAATTAGTTACACTAAAATGTCTGTTGCGGAGTATTAATTGGGTTACTAAATATGTCACTGTGAATGTATTTTATAGGCAGCATAAATTTCTGTATTAATAAGGAGCATTTCTGGTCCTCTCTGTGGCTGCCCATCACGGCGTGAGCTCTGCCGGCACAGGGCTCCCCTGGCCCGGCGTGCCCCGGGCACCTGGCAGGCGATGCTGCCGGGCTCCTTCGGTGCCACATCCCCGGCAAACCTGCCCTGTGCTTGCCAGGGGTGTCCTGATGAAAACACCCTCTGTCCTCCCGCAGGGAGCAGAGGCACAGCTCAGCCCTGGCGCCGGGAACGGTGGCAGGTCAGAATCTGGCCCCCTCCCTCACTGGGATGAGGGGAGAAGATCTCAGGGTGACAAGCCAGGTCCTCTTTGCAGGGGAAAGTGAGGGTGCACAAGGGATCTGGAGGGGCTTCGGGGTTTCCCCATAGCCCAGGTTGCTGTGCACTGCCTGCACGTGCAGGGTACACCAGTACAATGGGACTGGGCTGGGGTTGTGGTCCCCGAGCATCTTGTCTGGGCTCTGGGCTGCTGGGCTGGGCCCTTCAAGGACAGTGGCTGAACGTCAAAGTACCACCAAAGATCCAGCCATCCAGGTGTACAAGCATGGGGTGTAGTTCTGGACCTCACGCGGTTGCTTTGCTCTGTTTTTCCCATTTCAGCGCTTCTCCCCCTTTCCTTGTATGTCTGCTGCTATCAAATGCTTCTTTAAACAGAGAAATTCAGCTTTCTGGTTTCTTCAGATTATTTTTTGTTCTTGCAGTGAAAAAGTTTGGGGAAAAAAAAAAAAAAATATGTAAGCCTTCCCAGAAATGTGAGCTCCTGCCTCCGTGCTGCCCAAGGGGCTGCCGCCGGCACTCGCGCCGGCAGTTGGAGAGTTGAATCTCATCTGTAAGTCACCCTGCCCGTGGCTGTTGTGGGGTGGTCACAGAAGGGAAGCAATCCTGGTTTTACATGAAATATTTAACTGTCTCTAAGTTACAGCTGGCATACATCCATTGCAAACAAACATCCGTGGAAGATCTGAACTGTCAGTAAATGCCTATGAAAAGAAGGGAGAAAAACACAGCTTTCAACATCAAAATATCTCTGCAACTTGCTCCTTTTAGTTTAAAAAGTCTCTAAGGGCAAGTCTGACCCTCCAGCCCTGTTGCTGGGAACCATTTTGGACAAGCACATGCTGAAAAGGCAGTTATTGAATTGGTGGTGCTTGATTTTGATTTTTTTTTTTTTTTTTTTTTGG
Organism: Pelecanoides urinatrix; assembly: GCA_013400755.1. Classification (NCBI taxonomy): domain Eukaryota; kingdom Metazoa; phylum Chordata; class Aves; order Procellariiformes; family Procellariidae; genus Pelecanoides; species Pelecanoides urinatrix. Next base: position 397,190 of record VZTQ01000410.1, on the reverse strand, counting down.
TGAGGCAAACGAAGACAGAAGCAAATAGACATGAAGAAAGAAAAGGGCACAGAGAAAAAGGTAAAAATATCATTTCCCGTATACTTTGGCTTAGTTGCTGAAAAACGTCAAGCCTACAACCTGCTTTTGTTTCACATTTGAGAGGAAAGCTTTGGCAGAGGGCTGGCAGCAGCCAGTGAGTTTACCAGGGGATCCAAGCCAGGCACTTCTTAGGGAGACAAATGAGATGACAGGAGGAAGCAGAGGAGATAGTCTGTGGATGAAGGTGGTGCACACAATGTGGGGCTGGCAGCGGGGACTCCAGGTACACAACGCTTACCTTGTGCCAAGACGGCCACCCCAGTAGAGAAGGGGATGTCACTGGGACACCGGTCTCGACCCAGAGGTTGGGCTGTTCCCCGTTCAGAAATCCCTGCTCCCGAGCCATGTGTATGTCTATATAGAGGATTCATCTTTCTTTTGCTTCAATGCTAGTGACTCATACAGAGCTTGAGAAGAAAAAAAAAGTATTCCTAAACATTGTTATTTTGGGTTCATGAAAAACAGATTGTTCACTAGGTAACAAGAGAACAACTTGCCAGACACATGTAGAGGTCACGAAGACTGTGATTCATCTTACTAATCTAGCAGGTATCTAGAGCCATTTTAAATGTCTTTATGTTTGGCAGTGATTCACATCAACTGCTCCCAAGCACCTTTCCAAAAATGCAAGATTTCTTTGCTCCTCTGCGGTTGTGAGAGTTGTTCACACAAGGTAAGGAGAAAGCAGTCAAGCACTTTCCAGATAACCGTGTGCCTCACCTGAAGACAAGAGGATTCAGACAAATTTGCATTTAATATCTGCACTCAGATAGCAAAATATGAACACATTGCCACCCTGTGCATGGGCACATAGCAGAGCTCCATGACGGATCTCCTATTTGCATCTGAGTGACTACCTTCCACCTTCAACATCTCTGCAGCCTTCATGCGCAGCTGGACCAGAAGCATCTCCAGGAGGCTTCTCTGGAAGGCATCTCCAGAACGAGACCCCAGGAGAGCAGTAAAGCTTCTTCACATGTGCTGACCACATACATGCAGGTTTTCATCTCTGGGGTGGTGGCAGGATGTTGGGAGAAAGCAGGAGAGATGCTCAGGGAGTCTGTGGAAACCTGAGGCTGGACGAGCATAGGATAAGATGAGATCCTCTAGAGAGGAACTGGTGTGCAGTTTAAACCTGGGAACTTCAGATTCAGACTAGAGTCAGTGGGAGTGGGTAGATGGGGCACGAGTGGGAGATCAGTTAGTGCATGGGCAGGTGGGATTATGTAGGCTGCTCGGAGAGGTGGAGAAAAGACCATCGTATTCCCTTCCACATCACATGTGGTGCTTGGAGGAGTGGAGGAAAAGAAGGCGGCAGCTGAGACACCACCAGCTTCCTTGGCATCACAAACACGTCCCACATCACAGGTTATTGCCTCAGCATAGAAGCAGTGAAGTGCCTGTGGGACCTTCAGGACCACGCACTCCCACCACTGCCCTGGTGTGCACATGAGATTGAGGGGTGCAGGGTAATGTCATCATTCACTTTTTCACACGGATAGAGGGGGCCTGGCCTCCTCCCATCCTCCCTTCTCTAGCAGATGATAAAGAGATCCTTCCAAGAGAAGGTCCACCAGCAGATCAGATGCTGAAAATAGAGGTCAGATGGGGTCTTGGTAGGCAGGGTCTTTTGCAGCTGAGAGGTGTATGCAAGAGCAGGGAAAGGGAGATGGTTGGCAGGATTAAATGTGCTGCTCTGTGCCTGCCCAGGGAGCACGTTTCAGCAGAAAGGCATGTAGATGTCCTGGTAAAGTCTTGGGGAGCTGCACTGTGCCAGCCAAGCCTCTGCCATCTCAGTAGGCTGGGATTTAGTCATCTGTATTGTCAAGACAGTGTTTGGGACAGATCTAACCTAAATAAGGACATCTGATTTTAGTCAGAGAAATTGCACCCTCTCTGCTATTTTATTATTAAGGAAACCAATGCAGGTTAAATTCACAGAAAAAATGAACCAGTCCTTTCAAACTGCCTTCATCTGGAAAAGCATGGGTCGCATTTCCATTTGTATTCCAGGGAAGAGATCTTCAGCCTGAGCTTTAATGTCAACACATTGAATTAAAGGGTTTTTCATTAGTTACAAGGAAGGTGAACATCATCTTCTGCTGAAGTGTGATTTGCAGCAGTGAGCTGCAGGGAGATGATTGTGCCGTCTTATGCAACAGGTTTCTGTTCTTTCCCCACGAGTGTAAACAGGCAGGTCCTGACACAGGAGATGGTGCGCTCAGGGCCAGGGCTTGCTTGAGCAGATGTAGCAGCGGGGAGGGCTTTCAGGTCTCCATCATCGCCAATCTCTGTCCCCCCCAAAAGTGGAATGTGAGAGTGCTCCATGTTCTTGGGTTCAGAGCTTGGCCATGTCTTGAGACTGGGGACCAGATGTTGTAACGTGACTTTGGAGTTGGGAAGCAGCTGGATAGCATCCCAGGGGCAGGACCCAGGGGCTAACTGGGTCCAGGATATGTTGCTCATCACGTATCCCACGCTGTGCACGTGGGGCATCAAAGGGTTGAGAATGAGGAGATGCAGGACCAGAACAAGTGGCTTTTTGGCTTTTTTTGTGGACAGGCCTTTGAAGATTTCAGCCAGCCAAAGTGGATTTAGGCAGTCAGGGTCAGCCAAGATGGAGCTGAGGTTCAAGGACCAGCGGTAGCTGATGGTTTCCTTCCCCCGCGGCAGCAGACGTAGGGCTCTTTGCAGCACTGAAACTGGGAGGAAGCGCAGCCTGGGCTGAGGATGCAGGGATGTGTGCATGCATTCATTCAGCAAGCAAAACCACGTATATGCAGCTGCATACACTCTATTTACACAATTTTACTAGGGTGTTTTTATTTTTTATTATGCCATAAAACAAGAATAAGTGATCAGAAACAAAAGAATTTAGTTATCAGCAGCCAAAAACAAGACAGAGAGAGAAGCATTGCAATAAATTGCACAGTCCATAAAAAATTCCAGCGTATTAACAGAAGTGCTGCAGAGCAGACAACAGGTAATGATAAAGCTGAACCTAATTACTAAAGAAGAAATTTCTTTTAAAACACTGGGATATTCTCGGTTGAGAAACGTTGCTGATATACAGTTTAGTTAGTTGGTTGAAATAATATCCGCATTAAAGTGAGGAAAAGCAGAAGCAAGCCTGAATTTGGCAACAAATCCTACCCAGGTCACGTTTAGGAAGCGGGAGTACCAAGGCCTTTCTTCTCCATCAGATCGCTCCGCATTGTTACCAGACCCTCTCAATACGCGGCTGACACCTCGTCCGGCCCAATTAAAGTAACTCACTAAATCTCTGCAAATAGGCTGCCTGCTGCAGCCCTTCTCCACAATCCCAGCATACCAAGTAATAAGTTCCTCCTTTTTTTCTGGCAGAGGCTATGAACCCACAACTATACACCGGAGACTCAAATTCTCAAAGCCTAAATGCAAAACTCTATAGGCTGCTCGGCTTAGCTCTTTGTTAGCCAAACCCAGATGAAAACTGTCTCAGATTGTCCCTTTTATCAATTTTCCCAGCCGATACAAGATGTGGAGGCTGACATCGAAACAATGTGCTAGTTAGAGGATTCAGAGCGCATTGACCAAGTCATTTTTGTTAATCAATTACCCATTCCATGGTCCTAATAGCTCTTTAGATCTCATTTCGCTTAGTGAAACTGCGAACTCAAGTGCTCAACTATACAATTTATTAATGAAAATTCACTTTATAGTAATTTTAAAAATTACGGAATGGAAAATAGAGATGATTAACAGTCCCTGCAAAGATTCAACAAATATGTATAAGGTTTTAGAGCTTCGTTGTGAATCAGTAAATCTAATCGATGAATAATTGTTATATTAGAATTAATATTAACATAGTTGTAACTTATTCTAATTATTGCATAACGTATTTTGGAGGGGTAATTTTTATATCTGCATGAGCTGTTGGTCTTTAATCTTTCATTAATTTCATTCATAGCCTTTTATTAATTTGCCAGTCAAGCTTTATATTTGAATTAAAAGCTCTGGGACTTGAACGTGTCAAGTCAACCAAACTATTTCAAAATCAAGATTTAGGAATTTAGACAGTTACTTAATTACTGCAAACACTAAGTTCATTCACAACTGCCTTATCCTCATCATGATACTCATGGTCACACCCTTCTCCTCATCAGTTTTGCTCCTTCTGCAGCCTTCATTTTTCCTAAGAATAGGTGCACCAGAAAAAAAAGTCTTGTAGGAAAAAAAAGAGAATGTGGACCATGAAATAAAGGACTGGTTTGCATTGCATGTGTTCTGCAAGCCACATCAAATTTGTAGCGCAGCTCTAATTGGTGCAGTTCTTAATTATCAAGGTATATCTTTGCCGGTTTGTCTTTCAGATACACAGAGGGACAGGTGGATCCTCTCACGACGCAGCTGCAAAGCACTGCTGAACGGTCCCGCGTTTGCTTTCTCCTCTGTGGTGGTCCATCACCAGCACTTGTGCACCTTGCCTGGCCCTGCCCGCAGCCGTCCAGCACACGCACGGCAGGACACGCACCCGGGTGGCCCAGGGGTGCCATCCCCTGCGGCACTGCTGACTTTCCGCACCCAGGACCTCTCCTCTGCACGCCAACCCAGACACAGCCGTATTTGTCATATTTGTAAGTACAAGACAGTGTTAAGGTTATGTGTGGGACAGGAAGAGGAAGAAAGAGTTATCACCCCAGGCAGGAATGCATATGGGCATAGCTGGGTCACTCCTATCTGCATTCAGGGGTTGCAAGCCCGTGCATCTTTGTAATGTGCTACTTGTAATGCTACTATCTAGTGAAGTTAATGCCCAGCTACTGCCTTGTGGATATGAATATCATGAATATCAAAGTTACTGCGGTGTTTACATTGAGTTAGAAAATTGATCCCATCCCACCCACAGGCACTAGCTTGTTTTCCAAGGTACATATCCTTGTTATTAGTAATTTATAGGCAGCATTTGATATTGCAGACAGGGTGGGGCAAGGAGCAGTGGCAGGAATTGCTGTCAGCATGATAAGATGCATATGTAACTGGGGGGCCTTAGGATGCTGTTACCTGGTCAACTCATACCGTGTAGGACCAAAATGATACCTTTCCTCTTGCATGCAGCCTTATCTTTCTTCCATTGGCTATAGCAATTCCGCAGAGTCAAAACAACCTGCTGCTCAAGCTGCAAACTAACATCACCAAAAAACCATTTCATTTTCCGTCGAAGGCCAGCTGTGAAACGGCACCCTTAGATCTGGGCAACTTGCTGTCTCAAATGCTTTTCTCACTCGTAGGTGAGAGAGCAAATGGCTTCTTTGAGATAGAAGACATCTCGGGCAGGAGTGAGGGCCACTGACACAGCAGAGTTGGAGGCACAGAGTCCAACAGTGAGCATCTTGTTGAGACGCTGCCCATCCTAGCAGGGCTGCAAGTTGCCGTGTAGCTCAGGTACAACCCGCGCAGTTCAACCCCATGCCGTCCAGCAAGTGGAACAATTAACCAAAACCAAAGCCACCCAGCGAATACCCAAGTGCTGCAATGATTCCTAAAGAGGCAGGGAGCCAAGGAGAGGGTCAGGGACCTGGGGTGGAGAGGAGCAAGTGCTGAGATGGGGCTGAAAGGGATTGAGCAGCATCAAATTTCCCTCTGTAAGAGACGAATTCACCACTGGACCCTGACAAGCCCATGTCCTTTCCCTGACCAGGGTCTGCTGAGAACCAGCTTGGACCTGAGTTCAGCTGGGCTTTGTCCTCCATCTAAACCCCATCAGTCTCTTATCTCCCAAGGTGGGAGCTTCCAGGAGAAGAAGCAACAGGAGGTATTCCTCTGGAGTCACATTGACATTTTAGCATCCCTGTGTGCCTGTGATGAGTTTCTGACCTGAGTCAAGACAAATTGAAGCCTCAAAATTCCCCTTCTTTTGCAAAACACAGTTGGAGGGGTGAGAGAAGCTGATGGCTCCCAGCCCCATGAGATGAAGGCGCAGACATGACCAGTTTGCAGGTGCCTCTGCTCTGCATATGTGGAGCCAGTGCCGTGGCACTCTCCCACTTTCATCTCTGGTGTGTAAGTGTTGCAGTTCTGGCAGTAGCCTGAAGGCAAATTGTTCTAGAAAGTTTGAGCAAAGCAGGTTTGACTGCTTCAAAGTAGGAAGTGGATGACAAAAATAAATAATTGCCTTCTTAAGAAAATAAAAAGCAACTTTTTTTGGCAGATTGGCAAGTATACACTTCCTACGCACTTTCCCTTCTACCCAAAACATGATTCCAGCCTTATTTTTATTTTGGGAACTGTGAATTATGAAAGGGCTCTCCTCTCCCTCTTCCTCTGCCTTTTTCTCTCTCCCTCCAACTCTTTCTCTCCCTCCCCATTCCTAACCAGTATTACGTTAGTTTATAACCTTCACATGCAGACCTTGTTCTAATTTACTTTATACACACGTTGCAGGGCCCGCAGGACAAGGATTGGTTTGCTGCTGCTGTAGCTTTATGAATAAATCCTTTTACAAAACAAAATCCCGCTGCAGTGCCACGGCTGGGTGATATGTTTTACTAAATCCCGGTGCCCCTTGTCCCACACTTTTCCAGGTGCAAGGTGCTTGTGCGTGCCCGGAGCCAAGAGCAAGCTGCCACATCCCCTCGGCTGCCCGTGGGATGCCCCTTGGTCTTGCTCTCCGCACGCCCCGGGGCGCCTGCCGCCGGCGGTACCCGCTCGCTGCCCGCACGCCGGGGAGCTCTGTGGCTCTGCGGTGGGTCAGGCTGCTCAGCCTTGCGTGGGTGGTTACAAATCCCCTTCCTCCTGAGAGGGGAGATGCTAGCCATGAAGCTGTGCTTGCTGTCACCCGCCATGCAGATGCTGTAGTCATCCAGAGTTTCTCTGGTTAAGCCTGCTCGGAGGAAGATGTAGCTGTTGGTTGGAGCTGCTGCCTTTACACAAATGCCAGCCTGTGCTGACAAACCAAGTCCATGCAGGCAGGCGGCACGTGCCAACACCGGGAGGCTTTCCTGCCTCTTACCCGCTGGTCCCCGCAGGTTTGGTTACAGAAGTGTGCAGGCATCACTGCTCTCTCCTTGACCAGCCTCGGTCCTCGCAGACCGACCGCTACAAAGGGCAGCCCAAGGAGCTCTAAAACCACAGGGAGAAACCTCCTCTCCCCAGGGGCAATGCCTGGGGGCACACCTCGACCCGCAAGGCAGGGGAGGGATGGTTTTGGGGGGGGTTGCAGAGCATCCATCCCTTGGAGGAAGAGCTGTGGGAGGGAGATGCAAAGCCACGTGTGGAGCAATGTACAGGTAAAGGCTGATCCTGATCCACTTCACTCCTGCTGCATCTGCTACGGTTTATGTCAATGCATTGGCGAGGCTGAGAGCCAGCATAAAGCACCTGGATGGTGGAGATAAGTGTCCGTTGGAGTTTCTGGCATCAGGGGAGGTGAGAATCATGGAATCATAGAATCACCGAATCACTAAGGTTGGAAAAGACCTCTAAGATCATCGAGTCCAACCATCAACCCAACCCCCCCCTGCCCACTCAACCATGTCCCCAGGAGCCTCATCTACACGTCTTTTCAATACCTCCAGGGATGGGGACTCCACCACTGCCCTGGGCAGCCTGTGCCAAGGCCTGACCACTCTTGCAGGCAAGAATTTTTTCCTAATGTCCAATCTAACCCTCCCTTGGCACAAGAAGAAACAGGTTGGGCAGTATCTGTCATGCAAAAGGCATTTGACCCCACAACCTTCCTCCCATTAAGTGTCCCACACATGACTGTGATGGTACGAAGCCCCAGCTAGACTGGCTCAAAAGTGAGCTGAGAGCTGCAGGCAGAGTGTGGGAAGTGCTGAGAGCTTCCCGCAGCTCTCCTTTGGGATCCTGGCGCTGGGCAGGAGGCACTGTCTGAACACCAAGCATGGGGACTAGTAACGCACCTGGGCACAAAGGGAGAAATGCCATGGGAACATCAGCCACACATCCCCGCCTCCAGACACGCCGAGGAGTGCTTCTGTCCTGTGGACTTTTTTTGAAGACTAATGTGAAGACTAATGCGTCTTTCTTGCTATGCTCAGGAAGAGATCAAACTGCCCCAAACCAAATCCTTCCAGGACAAGTAATGTAACCAGGAAAATAGCTGTCCATTTAAGTCTTCCTTGCAGGAGGGAGACAGGCAGGGGGTTAATTTTTCATCTCCCTCCCTTACCTCTGTCCCATCACTCATCTGCGGTGGAAGCTCTCTCGCTCGGCTCTCATCCCCTTTGGCCACCCTCAGGCACCTCATACTGCTGAGATGCAGGGAGCCCTGCTCCAAAAACCGACTGACAGCATCTGCTGAGCGCGTCAGCCCACGCCAGGTAGCATGCTGGCTCTCCTCTCGCCTCGCCAGCCGCCCGTCGGGAGCCCCGCAGGCGCTCACCGGGCAGCGGCTGCTGTGAGAGGGCACCGTCCTGGGCTGTGAGGGGCTCGGGGCTCGGGGCAGGGAGCCCAGCTGTGCCAAAAGCTGTGGCAGCTGCTGCTGGTCCCAGATGACAGGAGAGTTTATGGTGCTTGTAATAGGTGACCTGCAGACAGTACGATGGGATGCAGCTCTGAAAGAGCCTACGGAGAAGCAGCACGAGCACGACCAGTCCTACCACCCCTGGGGGCTTCTCCTCCAGCCTNAAAGAGCCTACGGAGAAGCAGCACTACCACCCCTGAGGGCTTCTCCTCCAGTCAGAGCTGGGCAGCAATTTCCAGCATGCTGGTGCAGAGCACGTGGCTCCTCGCGCTGCGCTGAACCCCTGCCTGCACCCCTTGCTCTGGAGCCGTTTCCACCTCTGCTACAACCAGCACTGTGCCGCGGCTGTCACAGTATCTGTCTCTGTAGCATCTCGTCCCTGGCTTCAGCCCCTCAAGACATCTGTGGTCCTGGCAGAAAGAAAAGTCACTGGAGACCATGCATGGTCCCTGTGACTCCCAGGGTGGGAGGGTCCCAAGCCTGGGAGGCAGATTTGGCAGAGGAAATCATGGTGCTGGCATCCAGCATGGAGCATTTTGGAGACCGGGGACCCACCCTTCCAGGGGTGGTCCCCACTGGTGGTCAGAGTCTTCCCAGGCTTCCTGTCCCTGCACCAGAGCTATGTGTGCATTTAACATCGGCAAGGATCCAGGGAGCAGGGATGGGACTGCAGGTGGCTGTGCTCCCTACTCAGTCCCCTCCAGAAGCAGGTCCCTGCTAATTGCTCTCCCTCCAGTGGGACGAGGCAGAAATACCTCCCTACAGGACTGGGCTGCTGCTGGGAGAATAAATCCCCTTCCTAAAAGCTGAGCCCGGCCACGTGCACCCAACCCACCCCCGCAAGCTCTCGGCGCAGAGCAAGCTTCCCAGGCCCACAACCCATCCATCTCCTGGCACGCTCATCTCCGCAGTGCCTCTGGCAGAGCGGTAAGCTCCTGAATATTTTATGTGGTTATTAGTCGACAACATAATCTATCTGAGGGGAAGTCAGAACTGCTGACCGAGGCGTACGGCAGAGCGGCGGGGAACGCTGACCCCCGCAGCACCCTGCCCCGTCCTGGCAGCATCGCCCGGCGCGGCGCAGGCGCTGCCCGCTGCTGTGGGCTGGTGGCTTTGCCCTCACACGTGCTGCACGCCCACGGCCAAGTGTGGGCACATGCTGCACTTACAGGCAGCCAGACTGAATGCCTCCTTGTTTGAAGGGCTTGTGTATACATCTCTTCCCCCCGCTAATTTATCACATATGGTGCAGGCATGGTATGTCCATGTGTCTTGACGCAGGGGCATATGCTCCGTACACAGCATTAGTAACTCCGTACATTATTAGTAACACATTAGCCACAAATATGCCGGTGGTGCACGCAAGTACAATGACTCTACCAGTACGTATAAACACGAATGTGAGCATGCAGAAACTATGCACCCGGGCCTCTCCTTCATGTGCAACCCATCCAAGTTCTGCGAGCCTGCAGCCATCTGCACCCTGGCTGCAGGCAAGCACTCACACGCACGGTGGAGGATTGCTGGCCTGCATTTTCCAGGGTGTAAAATTCGATACTCACTGCACCTGAAGACATGTCTTCAAGTGCAAAAGATTGCAGAGCCCCGGAACGCGTAAGGGCAGTGCTGTGCGGACACTCACTGTGCAAGCAGCCGGGGAAAGTAGGGTCTAGGCAGGCAGGATGGCAGAGAGCTGCACGGGCCCAGGGAGAAGCAACAGCAAGGCGTGGAGTAGGGCTGGCAGAGAGCAAGCTGAGCCATCCCTCCGGTGTGCTGACATCCAAGGGAGGTGATTTCCAGTGCAAACAGGTAAGTTGTGGAAGATCTAAGACCACGATGAAAGTCAGGCCATGAATATAATATGGGGGAGGCTGAGAGGAAAATACCTGAGGAACTCTGCCCTTTTCAAATCCTGGTCCCCAGCGAGTGACTTGAAATGGACTCTCAGATTATGGTGTAAGCCAGGCTGCCGCTGAACTTCTTGTTCCCACTCCTTCCCCTGTGTTGGTACTGGTGTTCATGCGGGGAGGTGGGTCATAGTTTTTTGCTTTTTTTTCCAGTCAGATCAGCTTCCCAGCCTGGTTTCTTGCATGGCGACAAATTTGCCTGCTGCAGCCAGAGGGTCCTGCTGGGGATGGCAGATGGGTGGCAGCAGCACCCAGTAGCTCATCCCAACCAGGAGCCAGGCTGAGGTGGGAGAGGCGGGATGGCTTAGCAGTCTGGGGGGCTGCAGCAATCCCTCCCGGAGGGCTGCAAGTGCTTGCAGAGGCAGACAGAGCTGCTGGAGCAGGGCAGAGCTCTTGCCTGCCTGTCGGGAAGCAGAGGCACCTGGCAGTGCTGCCAACCCCGGGATGCTGCAGAGCATCCCAGCCAGGCCCAGCCTGTGCTGCTGCCGCTGCTGAGCCACCCGGCGCTGCCGAGGAAGACTGTGCCGAGCAGGTTCATCTTTATGTAAATCACATTCACTTCAGCTGGCTTCCAGGATAATCAGTATTAAAGGGAAACTATTTTCTAGTTCATTAGAGGAAAGCTGTGTCCCTGCGGCTGCTGCTGTCGGCACCTCCTTCTCCTTCCAGGAGAAATGATCTTTGCTAGCACCAAACACGGAGACATTCACACTCTAAATGTCAAGTGGGGGAAGGGGGAGAAGAAAGGTCTGTGGCTCCAAGGGCAGCCCTTCCTCCTCTTCCACCCTCCAGGAGGGTTTGAGTCAAACTGTGGTCCTCACCCTTGGGTTCCTCCTCACCAACCCACACCCCCATATGGGCTCTGCCAGCTCCCCCAGCCCCCCCTGCCATGGCCTTGGGGTCCTTCCCTCCATCCCTTGCTAAAGGACTCCCCTGGTCCTCATGATCCCTCATTCTCATCTTCTCCCTGGGCTCCCTGCTGCTTGGTAGCAACCCCAAGAGCCCAGGTCCCCCATGCACAAGTACACTGATGGTGGTGCCACTGCTCCTGCCAGAGCCTCTTCCTCTCAGCAGGATGCTCTGAAGTTACCCCAGGGCTGGGACTGTTCTCCTCCCCATCTCCTAGACAAAAAGCAGTTCCTTCTTGTATGGATTATGCCTTCCCTGATCCCCAGTAGTGCAGTGACCTCTCCAGAGGTTTCTTTACCCCATTTCTTCCTTGGGTTTTCTTTGGCCACAACATCCCCCATCTCATAGCTTCTTTCTTTCTTACTCTCTCCCCATTTCTTCTCTGTGGTTTAGTCCTGTCTCCATTTTATCTGGGTAAAGATGCTGCTTGCCCATCCCATCAGCCCAGACGTGTGGTCGTGGCTGGAGATACCAGCACAGACTCAGCAGGCAGTGGTGTTTTGAGGTTTGTAGAGGACGTCCCTTTGCTGATAGACCTTGGTGTTGAGATCTTCCCACTGCTCCAGAACAAGGCTCTGTGTTTACCTGAAACCACGGGTTGTCAAACTCATAAAGCTCAATATCAATCCAGCTCCCAAGAAACACCAAGACAATGCTAGAAGAAGTGATGCTGGCCTGACAATCCAAGGAGCAAAGCTTTTTACTTGCCAGGTCTCTGGGAAGCTGTCTTCAGCCCTGTCCAGGCAGGCAGCCCCCAGACACTGGGTGCTGCTAGTGCTGGGGCTCTCTGCCAGGCTCCTTGTGTTGGAGATAATTCGCTCTGGCTCTCAGAAAGTCTTCCCTGTGCAGAAAAAGGACATGGCATGAGAGGGCCTCAGCATTGTCCATGTCCTTTGGGAATTCAAGAAAGAACCACTTACCCATGACAACTGGGAGTGACTGGTAGGGTGGACGGCCGGTAAACCCCAGATATTTTCATCCTGGATGTGGTGAGACAGGTTGATTTGGGGCTAAAAATGGCTCATAGAGGCCATCCAGACCGGGTTCCAGCAGAGGATGGTAAAGACCCTCACTGGAAGTAAGCCTTCAGGTCAGCATCTTCTTGGCAAACAGCTCTCCCATCCACCATGGAAAGAGGCCAAGACCACTCCCAGGATGCATGGAGAAGCCCAATGCAAGAGGATATCCATCTCCCTCTACCTTTGAGTGACCCAGAACTGGGGTTGCCATGAGAAGGGACAACATGCATAGGAGCTCCTGGCAGGGCAGGGAAACTGAGTTGGGAACCTTTCCCTGAAGTTTTTGCTAGTCTGGGGTGCTGGTGATTCAATCAGGAGAGGGCAGGCTGTGCTTTCAGTGGCTGGCAGATGGGGACAGGGTTTGCACGCACAGGGCGGCGTGCAGGGAGGTGGCAGTGCTGCACGCCTCCGAGGTGACGGTGCTGAATTTCCTAAGGATGATAGCACCAGCACGGAGCGCATCAGCCCAGGCACAGCCCCCAGCACTCTGGAAAACGGCTGGGCTTTGCCCACTCTCCCTCCTGCCTGCAGAGTCTGGAAAGTGGCCATGATGTGCTGGCCCCATAGCTGCAACACGCACCTCTGTGTCCACCTGCATGCCCACGCACTCCCAAAGCATCTTCTGGCCCAGCTCTGTGCCAGACACCTGCAGTGGGTCCTTCCCCCCCAACAGCTTGTGCCTCCTCCCCTTGCCAGCCCCTCATCCTCGATGAAGCCAGACCTGGGTGACTCAGACATCATGCTGGCATGCAGCAGCGTCCAAGCTCATCAACGGCAGACAGGGCGGTGACAGGAGGACACTAATGCAGAATTATTAGTGGCCTCTGTGAGGATGGCTTCAGTGCATATCCATTAGGAGCAGCTGCCCTGACAGTGGCTTCTGCCTGATGCAGGGGAAGGGCAGAGACACACTAAAGGCACTGAGGGATTTGGTGGGGTCCTGAGAAGAGGCAAGAAGGAGCCTGTGCTGGGACATAGAATCATAGAATCATAGAATCACTAAGGTTGAAAAAGACCTCTNTCTTGGCCACCTGGGCAAAGAGCAGGGCATGGGCAAGAGCAGACATGGGGCAGAGCAGCAAGCTGGATGTGAGTGGTGCGTGCTCGTCAGACAGTAGTGACCGCATGCACCAGGCATGGCTTTTCCTACCTTGCTCTGCAAGAAGGGGTCCTGGAGCTGTTGTCCCCAGGAAGCTGGAGCTCCAGCAGGATAATGGTACAAGTGAGATTGGAAAGAACTGGAATGAGTGTCCTGGCAGGAAAGACAATTTTGTAGAAAGAAGTGCAAAAACACCCCACCCTTGGTAGCTCCTTCCTGGTAGCTCCAAGCATGCAAATGCACTGGCCGGTCCCTCACATGGAGCCGGAGAGCCAGTGTGAACTCCCCAGTCTTGCAGAGGGATGCCAAGTCTTGGCCTTTCAGAGCTGTTCTCTTCTCTGGCTCGTAGCCGCGGCTGGGGGGTTGCTTCGAGGAGAGGCCAAGACTGACAGATGATCCCCTAATCAGCTGTATAAGCAGAGCCCAAAGGCCCTGTTCCCACCTCCGCCAGCTAATTGCTTTTGTTACCAGCCCAACGGGGCAGAACCAGTTTTTGTGCTCAGGTGCCCTTTTTAAGCATTCACACTGTGTTTCCCAGATAGGCTGTGCGGATGCTGATGAGCTCTGATGAGCTGTTTACCCGTCCTCCCAGGCACCAGGGCCTGATCTCTCCGCACGCAGCAGAAGGCAGCTTGAAAAATGCTCCTGTGCAAGACGGCGAGGCTGAGCTTTGTTCATGCTCTCATGAAGAAAACCCTACTGTCAATCAAGAAGAAAGCTTTTTTTTAGGCTGTTCACATCCTCAGACAAAGCCCAAAGGTGTTTTGGGACCTGTGATCTCGGGCAGGGGTGGTGTGTGTTTGGAAAGACGGGACAAACCTGCTGCAGTCTGAGCCCACGGATGAAGCTGGTACGACACTGCTGGTGCTGGCAACGTGGCTATCACCTGCAGACTAGTTGTCTAGACAGTCTGTGAATGAATGGGGAGACAAAATCACCTCTGGGGTGGGATTCTTCTGACCTACTCTGGACACTACTACAGCAAGAGATAAAAATGCTCTGGTCCATGTGGGAGGCTCAGTCGTGCCTGGCTTGTGGGCCAGGCTTGCATCCACGGTCATCACCAAAAAGAGACTGAGGTCCGCTCCTGGGAAGCACTCACAGCATTGCATCTCCTGTGCTCCCCACCTTCATCCCTCAGCAGCAGCAGCCAGCCGCTGCCTCGGTGACATGCAACATGGTCCAGGTATGAAAAAGCTTCTTTGCAGCCCACTGCAGCAGCATCTCCTGCCCTGGGTGATGGAGGAGCAGAAAGGAGCGGAGGTACAGCGTGAGTCTGGTGGCAACCTGGCCTGAAGGAGCAGATCTGTTTTTGCAAATAAGGCCAACATAAATTCAAAATTACTTCTGTATCGCCCCCCAAATGGGTCCAGAAGTAAAGAAGAACTTGGAAGATGGGAAGAAGGAGCAGTCTGAAGCCCCCTCAGCAGTCAGAGCTGAAATTCTGTGGAAACGTGATAAACAATGGCAGAAGATTGGAAACAGAGGTCAGCCCAAAGAAGCTAAAAAGTAGCCTCTGCACTGACAATAGTGGGTTTGAAGCACTTGATGGTTTAACACGCTTTAGTTAACTCAGGAAGAGGAGAATAAGTTTGAAGACCTGTTGAAGAAATCTGAGGAGTGCTACTCTTGACATGAAAATGATGCATATTCTTAACTGGAGCGTATGAAACAAGGTAAAACCATAGAGGAATTTGCAGCTCATCAAGGTCTGAAGAGCCCATTTTGCAATTATGGGTGCTGAAGCTTCAGTAAGAGACTGAAATCTGACTGTGATCTGGAACAAAAATTTTAGACAGAGATGACAGGAAGACCCTAAGTTATCCCTCTGCAAAGCAATTAGAGCTTGCTAATCCAAGAAAACCACTCAGTCTGGTCTGAAGGTTATAGAGGACTGGCATGGTTTTGGCATGATGGGCATGGCAGAGAATCCAAAGTGGCCCAAGAGAAGCAGCGAGACAGAAACATCGGCAGAGCCGGCACTGGAGACCAGCAGAAACACCATCCAGCGATGCCTGGAATATGGAATATGTACAAGACCCCAGTACATCTCCTCGCTTGGCAAATGTTTGCACCAAGAGGCAGTGCCTAGCCCTGTCAGCCTAGAAAGAAGAGGTGACAGAAGCACATGAGTTCACAGTAATTTGCAGGAGCGAAGGACAGCGCTGCTGCAGATGATAAGATTGTCCATCTGAAAGCAAGGAGGATAATAAATATGTGTAAGTTGGATGCTGTTGCTCAAACAAGGATGGTGCCAAGGTTAAGGTTATCTGTAAGCAATAGGCAGCTCTCCAGCCCACCCAAACCTCTGTCTGGTGGCACACAGCAGCACACATCTATTTTCTCCATCCATTGCTGTCCTTCAGGATCAGCCAAAACCATGCCCTCTGCTATGAGAGAGGCTGCTGCGAAGCCCTCTGCTCTGCCCTTGAGTGACGGCTGCCCAGCAATCTCCAATACAGCTTAATTTGATAATAACCCTGAGCCAGTTTAAATACTTCAATCATGCCACCTCTTAATCATCTTCTCTCAGAACAAAATAATCCCACTTTGGTTAATCTCTTCTCCTGTGGAAATCCTATCACTCCTTTATTGTCTAAATGACTTTACACTGTGCTCTCTCCAACACAAAAATATCTCCCTTCACATAAATTGACAAAACCAGGACATTACTCTCAGTGTGGCCTAAGTAGCTTCGTGGCACTGTGTTTGTAACCCCAGTGAGCATCTTGTGAAGGGTCGATGCCTATACTGCATCCACGAAATCATGTAGATCCAGGGCAATATTATTTTATCCAGTTGTCTGCATGAATACCCTCACTGATGCTCACCCCCGGACCAGCGCGAGGCCATCTCCCAGCTCCCCTGCATCCTCAGTGTCCAAGGCATATGGGCGGGCTGTGGCATGGGGGCAGCCAGCTGGGATGTGGATGGTTGCAAGTAATTTAGGAAGCTGTTTTTATTTTTTTTCTGGAGATGCTGGGGATGCAGACATGTGGGGTTTGACCAGACAAGATAGACTAACTGGAGGCAGGAGACCAGCAGTGTCTGTGTAAGGGGACAGGACATCGCAGGCGTGAAGAGGGAGAGAAATTCAAAGGCTGCAGTAAAATCACATGCTGCAGGGAAAGCTCCCCGTAAGGGACCAGTAAGTCCTGGTTCTTCCCTCTCTGACCCATGAAATGCCCTGTATAACCAATACTATCACCTGGAGAGCTGCTGTCAGGATAAACAGAGACAGAAGATTTCAAATCAAGGCATCTGCAGAAGATTGTCAGGATGTCCTGGCTGCGCTTAAAAAATTTTTTCTGCAACTGTGACAGCCAGAAAGGTAATTACAAATTTAAAAAAAAAAAAAAAGATGAGATTTTTATACATTCACTTTGTCACAGGGATGTAGGGTTTCAGGAAGAGCAGCAAATGCCTCACCAAAAATTCACAAGAGCTGATGTAAGTGGTGTTTCATCAAAATCTGGAAAAGGCTTTTTCCTGGAAAAGGGGTACAGGTGAATCTACCTGCAGGAAATCTGTTGCTGTTAAACCTGTACCAACTTTGCAGAACTAAGATATTCCCCCAAAATCTTTGGTTTTTAGGAAATTTTAAAAAGTAGTAAGAATGCTGTTAGCTGTTTTACTCCCACACAAGCAATAAACAGAGAAAGGAGATTTTCTCCCCAGCTTCTGGTTGTTTGTTGCATTTTGTGTCACAATTCCTTATGCCTAAAATGAAGCAAACACAATGTATCCCTATTTAATGCAATTTGTGGAGGCGCTAAATAAAAAGGTGCTGATATTTAGGTGTGAAATATTGCCTCAGAAGTACGAGGTTGTGATTGAGACGCACTCAGGCCCTGGGACCCACGGCGCGGCTGATGTCTCCCATCACAACACCCCATGCGGGGCGGACAATTCTTTTCCCCAGCTGCTGTCTTGTAGTCATCATTATAAGACAGGTTTTTGTTCCGCTAGTGCAATGAGGCCAAGCTTGAGCTCAAATAATGAATAGGTACCTTTTAGTTGAGTTAATTGATTTGGGAGAGACAGCATTTCATAGCCCTGATTGATCTCTGGAATAACCATAGGCACTGCAAGCTGGGCAGAGATGCTTTGATTCTGTGTCCCTTTGAGATTTATTTTCCTGACACACTGGAGTGTGACTGAATTGTGTACACTGGCTCAGATCACATCGCAGGCACCTCAGCCAGCTTCATACAGACCCTCAAGAGTCATGAAGTAGAAATCTCCCATTTAGCGCATTAAAGATGTGACCTCAGCAAGGTGGATGTACAGCTGGGTTCTTCTGGTGGGGTAAGGGATGGGTCTCCCTGGGTACCACCACCACGAGCGATGTATTCCCACTCCTCTGGCCAAGGGGTTCTCCAGGAAGTACGCATTCTAAATGAGTGGAGTTTATTAAAATATCACGAGTAATAGCCTGACCCTAATGATGATGGGGCTGTCAGACCTGGGCAACTCAATATTAGTGAAGCCTGGAGGACTCCAGGAGGGAGTGGTGATGCGGGATGAGTTGGCCATGGGACAGAGGCTGTTTGGCAGGTTGTCAGGAGGCAGGAGGAGGATTTCTCCTCTCTGCAGAGGGCTGGTGGCTCCTGGCTGGTGTCCTGCTGGGCCACCACTGCTGTTGGCCACGTTGCCTGAGCATGCTTCCCCAACCACTGAGCAGTGCCCAGCAAGGGAATTGATGTGAGGGCAGAATGTCCTCCATCGGTGTTTGCATCTATTTATTTCTCTGCTTTAAAATAAATATTTGATAACTTTTCTGGGATTAAGCCCTCTGATCGGGGCCCTGATGATTTATTTATACATGCACTTATTCTGCTGCGGCACTCTGCCGCAGGAGATGGAGACATCCTGATGGCTGAGGCACCAGCACAATCACGGATGTCTCATCTGGGAGCACCGGCGTGAAGGCCGGCATCCTGCACCACTAAGTTACCTCTGCTCTCACGCCTGCAGCTCGTGAGGAGACAAGAAAAGCAGCTGCAAGCAACTGGGCAAGGGGTGATGGGGCAATTGCTGCTCTGATGCCTGAGGAGACACATCTTGCTGGAGCCCTTGGTCTCCAAATCTCCACTTTCAGTAGAGAGGAGTGAAAGGAAACCCAGAGACATTGTTTAAAAAAGGAGCAGAAGGTAGAAGGAAGAAAATGATGATAGTTTGCTAAGGAGGTAGGACCCACTGAATGACACTTCAGGTGCGATGTGCTTACAGAGGGTGACCTGCACTTTTGGCTCCTGCAATCCAGACGACTGACAGACACTAGTTTTGAAAAGCTGCCTTGTCAGGCTGGCTGGGATTCATTGCCAGGCTGTGAGATGCTTTGAAAGGATGAGTCCTCACTCGGAGTTGATTTAGGTCGCTGTGCTACTCTGTGGAAATGAACGCAGCTGTGGCCCGCTCTTCTGAGTCAAAGGAGACTCATCCGTATGCACAGGCCACTCGAGGACTCCTAGGCAAGATTATAAAGGCAGGTACTGGAGCCCTGACAAATGTTAAGGTTGTTGGGATCAGACATGGAGAGAAGTCCTCTGATTGCAGCCAGGGCAGAGCCACACAAAAGGCTGTGCCAGCGATGAAGATTAGGAAGGGCAAACAAATTTTCATGAAGTGCAGAATTACCTATTGGAAAGAGCTATTTTGAGAAATGTCAGGTTCCCATACATGTAAGGATTGTAAATTAGGACTGTACGGCATCTGAAAAAACCCCTGTGCTAGCTGACCCGTGAGACATGGGCTGGATGCAAAGTGCTTCGGTTAAGCTGCCTGGCCCATGCCCCACAGGCAGGCAGGTGGGAGGAAGGCAGCGATCCCTCTGCCCTCGGCATCTCTGAACTGATGAAAAACTACAGCACGCTGCTTGTTAACGCCTCTTTGCTCAGCGGTGGTTATGCGTGGACACAGTAGCCATGCCTCTCCAGCGCACCCTCCTCTTCCCAGGGTCCCAGCCGGCGCTGCTGCCCCGCTGCCGGTGAGCCAGGTCAGGGCTTTGACCTCCCCAGCTGCTCCGTGCGTGGCAAAGCTGAGCCTGGTTGCTCGCACCCACATTTGGCAGCTGGTTCCAGGGGTTTTGAGTGCTGCTAACGCTGTATTTTGGGTGGGAGCAGCCTCAGGCCGTGGTACCGCAGCTGGCCGGGTGCAGAAGGATGGGGGCTGCGCTGAGGCGCGGGGAGGACCTGCCAGCTCAGCTGCCGCCGGCACGGCGCGGCTCACCGCACCGCAGGCGGGGGCCTGGCAGCACCGGGGGGCTCCCGCTCCCCTCCGCGGGGAGACGACAGGGCTCTTTCTGCCCACCCCAGGGGCACCCTCCGCCCCTTTGAACCCACCGGGCAGAGCCCCACGTGCAGCAGCGTGGGGTCAAAGCTGGTTTGTCTGGGCTGGTTCCCCCCCGGCGTCCCACCGCGGGGGCTGCCAGCTCGGTGCTCGCGCTGGAGCCGCAGACGGTGCCGGCTCTTCCACCCCTCGCCCCGCTGCCTTCCCTCCCGGCTGATGTGGGAGTGCTCACTGGGGGCCTGTGTTCATTTATTCCTCTCATTTGCGATTCAGCCTCTGCGAGAGCACGGGGAAGCTTTACTGACGCTCTGAGCCGAATAACGAGCTCTCGGCGTTTTGTTCAGCGCTGGCAGGTAGGCGGCAGGGCCTTGGAGGGTGCTTGCAAAGAGCTGCGCCCTGGGTGCAGCGAGGCTTTGTGGCAACTCCGCTGGGCTTTTGGGTTCAAACGAAGCAATTTTCACTCTCTCGCATCAGCACAGACAGGAGAGTGGCTCTGCAAAGCCCGGCGTTGGGCAGGAATGCCCATCCTCCTGCAGCTTCTGACCCCCGAAATCTGGCTGAGCTCCCGCTCTGGCCTGGAGGATGCTTCACCACCAACTTGGATCCAAGGTGGCATTTTCATCTGATGCTTTTGGGGAGCGCGGGACATGCTGGATGCAACAGCAGAGCACCAGCGTGTGTTGAAAGAGCATCAGCATGGGCAAATATTTTTCCCAAGATGGGGAAAGGTGAGTGGCCATGCAGGAGCATCTCTGCAGAGGTGGATGCCACCTGGGCAAGCAGCGTCCATCGGGGAAGAGGGAGCAACCCTCCAGGACAGACAGACAGCTGGTGGCCATCAGCAGCCCAGCCCTCAGGCACAGCAAGCAGGAGAGGAAAGGTAGATTGAGGGCGGCTCTGATCACATGTCCTCAAGAGAACTAATTTAGCCTGAATTTCCACCTTTTGTTCGATTTGTGAATACACCCTGATTTCTTTGGTGCGCAAATGTGTTTGCCTGATACTTTGGATGAACACATTTCAGCCTCCCCTCGGCGTTCGCTGCCTGCTCCCTTCCAGCACATGCTATTTGCTATTCATGCCCTCTCATCGGGCGCCTTTCACAGTGATTTCGAGAGGGGAAGGATGACTAATGCATGCCAAGCAGTAGGTAACACATTTGGAGCCCAGTTTCTGACCTATAATCCTTGATGATAAAGCAGATGAAATATTCGGGATGGCAAATCTCTTCATGCAAACCTTGTGTTTCTCTGGCTGCTGCAATTCTCAGTCAAAAAACCAAGGTGGTCTCACGAACAGCAGCT
This sequence comes from Pelecanoides urinatrix, assembly GCA_013400755.1. Classification (NCBI taxonomy): domain Eukaryota; kingdom Metazoa; phylum Chordata; class Aves; order Procellariiformes; family Procellariidae; genus Pelecanoides; species Pelecanoides urinatrix. Next base: position 376,113 of record VZTQ01000410.1, on the reverse strand, counting down.
AAGAAAACTGGTCTGTAGGTCCACTTTGGGGCTCTTTTGGCTTGGGAAGGAGTTTTTAGAGGCAGACAGGAAGGAGTTTTTAGAGGCAGTCTAACAATGGGTTAATGGCATGGCTGTAATGGAAAATACTGCTGTATGCTAGAGTATGTACGAGGGACACATCTGACTCTTTAGAGCTAATGATTAAAAAAAATAATACGAGTGAAACAGCCCTTGCCTATGTGCCAGATTGCCTTTGTGTTGCACATAGCGGCTGCAGAAAGTGGCTACATAACGGCGTAATTGCCCTGTTGTAACTTTTAGCCTCTTATTACTTTAGTTGTGTGATCACATGGGGTTTTGTCACGGCAATGTCTGAAAGGATATACAGAGAGGCTCTTTCTGCAGCTCTGGGCAGCAGCAAATTTCTATTGTTGACAATTGGACACATACCCGTGAAGAACATATTTCATCCTACCCAAACGTGCAACACTTACTTTCTGAATACAGAACAGGCTTCTGACCTTGTACAATAAAAGTGGCTTATGATTAATGTTAGTTAATGGCACATCCACTAACAAATCTAGCATTATGTATGGGTTATTTCATGTGTCTCATGCTCTCACCAGAGAATAATGCAGATGTTTCAAAGTTCTTGTAATACAAACTCTCTAAAATCGTGTTTGAATTTAAGTTAGAAATGAGAAAAAAAAAAAGTAAGGGTCATTTTCTTTGGCTGGTCTTCATTACTGAACATTTTTTCTTTGGCTGAAACGGAGGAATCAGTTTTTATTAGGCCACATCCATAAAGAGCTGCACTTTAAGAAAATGACTGATGTTGATATTAGTAAGAGGACTGAAGGCACGGACTGTTGTAAGTGAAGCTGTCTTGTCAAAATAGACTGCTCCACAGGTACAGTTAAAGCGGTGGAGCCAGGAGAGCTCCCAAGTTTTCATGTGCTGGGGGTGGGCTTGGAGAGGGTCTTGGGTAGGGAAGACAAATGATTTGAGATGGTGAGGTCTTGCATTCACTGTTTTACACTGCCCTGCTCTTGGGAATATCTGTAAACCCAGAGTCTTCTGAGGCTGCCCGGGAGGCTTTGGCCAGCCAGCTCTTGCTGCTTGAAGTATCACCACAAGCAAAAAAATCTCAAAAGAGCTGGCACATCTGTTAAGACAATTGTATCCTAATCTGAAACCAGAGAATAAATAATCAATTAATTATATTTCAATTGAATTTTGTAATCGATTATTGCATGGTATGGCTGCAATTTGTAAGTGTTTGGGTAATGACAACCTATGTCCTTAATATTTTTAATTTAAATTATTACTGAAATGCACTCTCAGATCTGACTGTACTTCAGCATGTTTCTTTATCATATTTCTTTTTCCTCAGAGAAACAGTTATCGTAATCATCAGCGCCATCATCATTTTTGCAATTGGAAACTCTTTTAGACAGGGAAGATAATTTTCCAGAGGAGTGGGTGCCCCGCAGGAATAAGCCAGGACAGTACATATCTGCTACTTCAGTGTACATAATGATAACTAGAATATGTTCACAAAACATTGGGGAGACATTTCAATTTAGGTAAAAAAAACTGTAAGAATTACCTTGTTATGTATTATTGTTATCATTATTATTACAAATAGACATAAAATTCAAAACATCTGGAATCTAAAGTCTCTCTGCTGCAACATCGTAGCAACAAAGCTCCGCTAATGTTGTGAAGCTCAGTGGAAGTCCATATAGGAGATGAAGATTTTATTTTAAAATGAAACTCATTTCTCTCACATGCGTTCTCTTATGCCCACCAGTACCAGGACGCATGTGTGCATGTAATCTATCCACCGTACTTGCTGTGACACAAGAGACATTAGAGATGCTGGCTGTGAAATCCCCTTCCTGCCTTCTGTCTTCTTCTTAGGACGTGACGTGTGCTGATTTTTGGGTGAGCCTTTGGTACCCTTTGTGTGCTAACAGTGATGTTGATCTCTTGTGTGTCCATCCTGTGCCACCTCTGCGAGTCACTGGACATCAGTGCTGATTTATTCCTTGCCTTTTGCCTGCTTGCCTGTCTATCTTATGGCTCGAGTCCTTGTCTTCTTTTTCCTGCTCTTGCTTCTTCAACGGTTTCTGCCTGGCCCTTGTTTTAATCTGGCTCTTGTCCAAGGCTGGCCCTTTTTTCCAGTGAAGTGCGTGGAGATGTGCTGTGGTCTTGGTGACCCTGCTCACATGGGGGCCATCGCCTCTGCCGTTCCCGTGTCCCTCTTCTGCCATTCCCCCTGGTCCTTCCACACCCCTGCGCTCCCACTCAAAAGCTGTACATGCCAGTCTCCACTTTTCCTACTAAAATCTTTACATCTTGGTCCATGCTTCTGGTGGGACGCCCGTCAGTCCCATGGGATTCCCCAGGGCTTTATCACTAGCTGACAGGAGAGACTAGGGAACAAAACCAAGGGACTGAGGAGCCTGGGGTCTCGGATAACCCTGGTCATCCAAGTGATCCAGAACTTTTTTTGGTTTTCATGCTGCATTTCAGGAAATGGCTGCCGTGCTAAATCTCTCATTTCTGCAGGCACAGCTGGTTGGCTGGCGGACCTGCTGCGTACACAGGTTATTATTGTTACAATAAAAAGAAGTGGCATCTAAAGTCAGCTGTGAGGGCTTGGGGTAGACACGGTGATAATGGCTTCTGAATGCCAGAGAAGAAGCAGAGTGGCTATAAATTGAAGGAGATTACATTTAGGGAATAGGAAGGTTTGGAAGTGGGTCACTGAGATGCACAGACCGAGCATACTTTCTGGCATCCCTGTTGGGAATCCATCTAATGACGTATTCCTGTTAATTCTTTAGTTGCGCATCCTCGCAGCCCGGCTCATCCTCAGGCGCTCCAGCCCAGATGGACCTGCCACAGCTGCCTCTCGCTCCCGGTTCCCCAGGACACCTGGAGCCAGAGCGTACACGTGTAGCGTGACAGGACCAAAGGCAGCACCGCTAATTACCTTCCACAATGCTGCTGTCTCCTCTGCCTTGGGTTGGACCAGCAACGGTGGCCTTGGAAAGGAGACGGAAGAAGTGATTTCACGCACTGGTTGTGTGTCCTAGATAGCGGCTTGCTGGGAGGGGAGCTGAGGAGAAAGAAAGCGGATGGAAAAGTCTTGAAAACTGCCTATATTCCTTTCAATTTTTTGTTAGTGTTTAGGGCTGCAGTGCCAGGTTGCATGACTCCATGCTTGGACCATGCCCTCTTGTTTAACCAGGGCTGAATCACAGTGCTGGGATAAATCAACAACCGCAGCATTTCCCTGTGAAGGGTATCTCCATCAGCAGTTGGCAAGCCCATAGCGGTGCTGGCTGTGTTGCATTTCCACACATAAGTCATGAACTTACTGGGGCTGAGGAGGAGATGCACTGACACTGAGGATCAACTCAGTGCAGTAGGAGAGTTTTTAATCCACAATTTATATCTACATCCAGATGTGAAGGAGTAACAGTGGGAGAAAATCACAGTTTACACAAATTCAGTTGTGAACTAGGTTGTTAGGTGGGATACAAACAAGCCATGTGCCTCTTAGGAATGCAAGACACAGTGCTGCAGTTCTTGCAACAAAGAATATCATCCATATGTGGAGATTTGGGAGTTTTTCAGCAAAACCAGTGGCACAGAAGGGGGCTTAGGGAAGCCAGATAAGCAGGACACCAGTCCAATTTATAATTAATGTGGATACATATGACAGTTATATATTTTGGGGGGTTATTAAGTAGGATGGAAAAGTGTAGAGAGAGCATTACTAAGTGTTGTACCAAATTCTGGCATCCACACTTTTATCATGGATTAAAAAAAATTAGAGAGAGCTCAGAGAAGAGCTGCAAGAACGAGAAAAGGTCTGAAAAACCTGCTGTGCGATGATAGGCTTAAGGACTTCAATCTATTTAGCTCATCAGAGAGCAAGTTGAGAGGTGACTTGATCATGGTCTCTAAGTACTTCCAGGGAGGAGATTTTTGATAGCAGAGGGTCCTTTAATCCAGCAGACAAAGACAAGACTCAGTGGCTGACAGGTGGAGCTAAAGAAAAATTCAAACTGGAATTAAGACAGAAATATTTCACAGGAAAGGTAATTAACTTCTGAAACTGCTCACCTAGGGATGTGCTGAATCCATCTTTAAATAATAATTGAAGAGATTTGCTTTCATCTAAACACAAGTTATAGGCTCAACAGGTTCATCCATGTGGAGGTGGAGGGAAATACCCTCTAGTGTCTCTACACGCTTTGCCCTGCTTGCTCAGACCTGGCCAGTTGCCTGATCTCATGGGGAGTACATGCCTTCAGTTCGGGGCCCCCCCTTTTGGGGGGCACTGCACTAGCTGGTGTGAGGATGGGGAATTCCTTCCCTGGGGACATTCAGGGGTGCTTGTGGGTTTCCTTTCGGAGTCGGGCGTCCATCATACAGAGTTTCTCTAGTGCCTCCAGTCTGGAAACTTGAGTTGCCAGACTACATGCATCTGTGAGCAGTTTATACCCCTTATTTTTGTTGCAATGTTCTTTACTTCAGTCCTCCAGGTCACCTTCGTTTTAGATAATGTTGGTTTTGGCATCAGGGTTGTTTGACCTCTCCTCTGACTCGATCACTGAACTCATCATGATATTGTCTCCTGCTGCCAAAGGTGCATCTTCAAACTGAAATTGGCTCAGATGCTCATCATTAGAAGAAAACTCTTAAGAAAAAACTAATCTCAGAGGATCTCCAATCGCATTGGCAACAAAGTCACAAAAACCCATTGGTCCTGGTAGGTGTCAGGGCCCTGACTGCACCAATAGACCTTAATGGCCCCAATCAGCCTCACCTGGGCCCTCACCCACACCTTGTCCCCGGCTCAGGAGTCCTATTTAAAAGCAGACCTGGGCCTTCTTTCTTTCTCTGAGCTATGTTGTAGGTGTGCCTTTCTGTAGCTTTTCTGGCCCTATCTCCTGGATGGACCTTGGACCTTTGCTGGACCTCAGTCCTGGCTGGCTCCATCTCCTTCTGCACCTGTGGGTGGACCCTGGACCCAGCTCATTGCTAAGTATGTCTGGGAATGCTTTTGAACTCTGTTGCCAGCAGCTGGCTCTGCCTGCTGTGTTCAGATGCTGTGGGACCATGCCTGTTGGTGAGGATACTGCCTGTGTGGGGTTGCCCTCAGCTCCTGGCTCCCCTTCCCTTAGGGAGCAGCTGGCCCTTGCTGAGCCCTGACAGTAGGAACCCCCCTAGTAAGCAAGACCGAGGCAGGAAAATTTATTTCCGAGAGTAGGTTGCATAGTCTTGCAGGTATACCTGCACAGCAGTGCTATTCCTGTTGCAGTTGTAAATGAATCCCCTAAGATTGTCAGTGGCCAACACATGTCAGGAGGTGTTGAAGAGTGGATGCAGTGCTTCCTACTGGACTGCAAAGCCCAGTTCAATGGCTGGTTATCACTGAAAAACACAACCAAAGAGAAAAATCTCCTTTGGCAGGAGACTTCTGGAAGCTCGTTGGCTGTAAAGCTGAGAACGCCTGTGCTCATGACACCACTGTCGTGGTGTGATTGGTGAACATGTCAGCAGAAATGAGAAGAGATTTTTGGGACACCCAGAAGAGATCTTGCGAGTGCAAGCAGAATGCCCATATTATCCGTCCCTAGGGACCTTCCACTGACCCATGTCACCAATTCGAAACACTGGCGTCTTGGGGGTGGTATCTATGTTGTATTTGGGCCCTCAAAGTTGACTGCATCAGCAGCGTCCCAACGGTTTCAGAGGGTTCAGAACTGTGTTCCTCCATCCTCACTGGGCAATGCCTGCATTGAGCTTTTTGGCCATGCCTTACCCCCCGCCTACCGCTCCACAGGCAGTGCTGCAGGGCACCACGAGGAGCTGCTCGGTTATTGAGCAACTCTGCAGCTCCTTAACTTCTCTCCTGCTCCAGTCCTGAGGGAGAGCGGGGCTGCTCTGCTTGTTCCCGTGTCTGCTGCCCTGGGAGGGCAGGATCGTGACCCAGCACCAAACAGATGCTTGTCGCCATCCTTCAAACCAGAGCACTTCAAAGCAGGGAGAAAAGACAAGGAAACAGGAGCAAACTCGGTGCCCTGACTTTTGTCCTTTAGGTTTCTCTGAACTTGCTGGTGGAGCCAGACTCCGGGGACTGTTGCCTGCCAGGCCAGCAGGAAGGCAGCATGCAGGAGCCAGTTATGGTCGAAGATGGATATTGCTGGTGCATGAGAGCTTTTCAGGCAGACATCTTTTCTTGTGTTTTAGCAGAAAAACTGGAGTATTTTGAGTGAAACAAGGAAAAGTCTGTTTTGAGACAGATTAATTTTTTGTTGAATGAAATCAAAGCTCCTCAGCTGAATTGTTCGCCCACCCACCAGCCCCACAGGGTCTGCTTGGAGCAAATCCTCATCTGCCTCTGGTAGGAAGGGGGTTTCAGACAGCTCTTACTCCAGTGAGTTACTCCCCGAGGCAAAAACAACAACAAACTTCCTCCAGAGCAAGGGTTGCCCAACTGTTTTAGCCAAGAGAATATATTCCTGTAGTGTTGTCTGGAGGGATCACACTCTTGCACAGAATAATCTACTGAATCTGTAACAGAGATTTGGTACAACACATGTAAACCCGAGTATATTGAATAACTACTGTGTATGTACAGGGATGTGCTGGGAGGTGCAACCAAGAAACCTGTAAAAATTATGTCTTTCAGGGCGGTTGCTGCTGCTTGTAGGACAATACAATAGCCTTGGCCAGGTTGTACTTAGGGGAAGGGTAGGTGCATTGATTCAGGAGGCTGCGTGTAGCCATATAGCCCATAACATCATTAAAGTCATGTAAGCATAAAGCACCAGTACGGATCTGAGTGTTAGAAGCCAGTGAAAAGGAAAAAAGAAGGGAAAAAAAAAAAACCCAACCACTGGCAGATCAGACTCATTCTGACACTGTAAATGAAAAGCCAAATGAAGTCTAGAAATTCATTCATCCACATCACTCAGGTTAAGCCTTAAAATGTTCTTACTAGCCAATGAAAATCATTAAAGAAGTGACAGCTAGGTTCTCTAGAGGAGAAAGAGCCAGTGTAGTAGATACGGGATATGCTTTAGCAAGAAAAATTTGATGAGCTAGCCTCTAAGTTAGTGATTTCTATGACTTCATCTGTACATTAAAAATGCAACTGAATGCCATTTGATGTTAGCTCTGCTCCTAAGATATTAGATGGAGTCAATTCACAGTTCTTCAGTGGATAATACTTTTTGTTTTTAGCAAAGGTTATTGAAACAGAATGGAAAATTAAAGCAATTTTTCTGACAGCAATGCATAAATGTTGACCATGGAATGGAAAAGCAAAGAACAAAACAAAAAACAAGTACATATCTAACCAAGTGCGTCTGTATTAGGCAGCAGTGATTTCATTATTGCTTTCATTTGAATAAAGGCCGAAGATGATGTGCCCTTTCTGTAATGGAAATGCTCTTCAAGTCCAAACTATCCATGGTCATTACAATCTGAAGAGGATTGCTTTGGAAATAGCTATATGGAGTCAGATGTGCTCCTGGGGCACAGTGCTGCTCATTCCACGGCTGGATGTGTTTTACCTAAGTGTGTGGGGCTGGATGCAGGTTGTCCTGCTTTCCCATAAATATCCACGTCTATGGGTATGTTGTTCTGCTCTGGAGTGTCTTAGACCTTTTCCTGCTTGTCCAAGAGTTCAGTGGTATGGGATGGTCTGAGCAGGGTGCCCCTTCAGTCCTACTTGCCAGACTTTCTGGAAGTATTTTTAAGCACTTAAAAAGCTCAAGAGAAACTAAAACTCTGACTAGAGGAAAGGCTGCACTTGGAGTAACAGGTAGCAGCGTTGCTGTGGTCACCTCTCTTGTCCCAGCTCCCTGCACACCTAGCGCAGGAGCACCTGAGGTGCTGCTGCTGAAACTCACGTTTGTCTCTAGTAGGTCTCTGCAAGTTTTTCCTTCCCCTTTGTGCAGGGGTCAAGGCTTCCCCACCTCTCCCTTCATCTCTCCTCCAGCTGTCTGGCTGCACAGGAGCTGGCACTGAGGAGAACTGGGCTGCTCTGGCCCACAGCACAGTGAGGTCTCCTGTGCTGTCCTGGTGTGTGCTGCCCTGTCCCAGCAGGACACCCCACACCAGTACCATCCCACCCTGCTCTCTGGCCGCCTGGGATGTACTTTTTCCCCAAAGGACCTAGAATTTGCATGCACGCGTCTCTGCAAGAGGAGCCTCCCAAGCTCGCTCTTGTGTGACTTTGCACCCTTTTGCAGCAGCTCAACCTAGCACTGGGCATGTCTTGCTCCTGGAGATGTCCCCATCTCAGTGACCAGCCATGTCCCAAAGGTCTCCTGGGACACCACTGGGGAGATCCTGACTTCCACCCACCCCAGCTATGCCCTTGCCCTGAATTGAGCAGAGTGCTGATGGGCAGCAAAAGCTAATGGGAGAGGTTAGGAGGGTCCGGGCAAAAAACGAGATGCAGAGTGGCCAAGCTTCAGCCAAGGTTAAACGTGCCGTCTGTCATGGTGCCACTAGATGTCCTTATGAGAAAGGGCTTGGTGCTGCCCACGGCCAGGTAACAACAGAGACAAAGCTGGGACTGGAGCTGGGGACACCTCACCTCCACCCAGCAGTTTGGCTCTTCCACAAATAAGCCATGGGCAGCGATTCCTGGCTGCAGGGACAAGCTCCAAGGGAGCCATGGGGAGGGCAGAGAGAGGCATCCCGGCAGTCGCCTGGGGATGCTGCAGCCCTGGGGTGCTGAGTCAGTCCTCGCCCCTCATAAACTCCAAGCGTTATGAAAACAAAAGGCTGTACAGCTCCGAGAGGATGAGCCGGGGTGCAGCCCTGCATGTGGAGGGCTCTCGCGTGGCTCAGCTCCTTGAAGCCAGCCTGGAGCGGCTGAAGGGTGGGAATCACTGGGCAGTGGTCCTCACTGAGCCCAAGTCCCATGTGCTTCGGTGTTTAGGATTTGCACCACATCTTCGTTTAGCTACTGTAACGGGCTTTGTGGTCCCGGCGCAGGGTCCTCCTTGTGATGCCAGCCCTGTCCCTCCGCTCTCCTGATGGTGTGGTTGGCCGTGCCGAGGGAGACCCGTGCCGGGCAGGCCAGCACTGTGCCCCCCTCCCGCCTGCTTCCTCGGTGCTGGCAGTGTGTTGGGAGAAGGACTGAGAAGCAGAAGGTGAAACTCTGCAGCAAGGAGATTAGAGCTCTTGTGTTTTTCTTTTTTTTTTTTTTTTTCTTCAAAGGAATGACTTCGTATTTTTGGAAATAATAACTGCTCTGAAAATCCTGGTACAAACCAGGCTCCAGCCTTGCTTATCATGCGCTGTGCTAGGGGCCCTGTCGAGAATGCAGAATTTTAACTCTTTGCTGCCTGCTTGCCTTTCACAGTTTCTCACCCCAACATAGTCTAGTCGCTCAAATTAATGCTAGGTAATATTTGGAGTCGAGGGCAAATCTCAGCAGGAAAGGTGAGTTGGATGCTCTGAGAAGTTGGACTCAGCCTGGTGCAAAGAAGCTGGAGACTAAAGCCGGTGGTGTTGGATGCTGAGCAGCCATTTTTCAGCCATGCTCAAGGTGTGACTGACACAGGCTGCAGCCTGGCAACCAGCAGGCGCATCTTTGGTAAAGAAAGTTGCCCAAAATAGGAAGAATGGAAATAAATAATTTCTGTGGTTTGGTTTATGGGTTAGCCTTCTCATCCAGTACAGATCTCAACAGGCTTTTGATGTCTCTTGATAGTCAGAAGTCATGGGGGGTGGGAAGAGATGCTAAATTCAAACTGGTGGAGCAGTAATGATGTAAAGGAGGGGAGTTAGCAGCTCACTAATTACATTTGCAGATAAATCCTAACTGGGAGAAGATGCAAACTCCAGTGTGAAGTGAAACACAAAGGAACCCGAGAGACTGGAGCTGTGGGTAGGAAGCGACAGTGCAAACCAGCCCTGATGAATGCAGTTCCTGTATTGGGGGGGAAAATAACCCTGAAGCCAAATTCAATGGGAGTGAAACACCTGGAGAGCAATAGCCTTGGGCAGAAAGCACGCAGCCTACCAGGTAGGAGTTTGCAGTCACTGCTATTGTGTGTTGCAGACCCAGAGGAATTGCATGGCAGGGGCAGGAAGAGGCCTCTGCTGCTTGCCTGAATCCCAAGAAGGATGCGGTTCAGATAACGTGTGCAGTGCCGGGTCCCAGAGACCTTGAGAAACAGAATGGAGATCAACGGGCCCAGCAGAGAGATCCAGAGGACAGGACTTGTGCAGGGACTGCCCGCTCCTGGGCATGGCGGGGGAGCGGGAACCGAGAAAGAATAAAGAAGAGCTGAAGGGAGTAAGCAGGACGGCAGGGGTGACAGACCAGGAGGCTGGGGGAAGGGAGGGAAGAGGAAATGCCTCACGGCAGATATTGTGTTTTGCTATTTTTAGGTAATCCTTGCAGCTGCAGTGCACTGTGCAGTGGTCACCTGAAGAAGTGGGGTGGGTTTCGGGAGCAGCCCTCGGAGCCTGCTCCTGCCATGACTCTGCGAAGGGACAGGGAGCTTGGGAGCCCGGCATGGAGCAGGGGTCCCCGGCACACAGATCCAACGCTTGCTCAGTCTTGGGCCTCCCGAGTCCTTGTGACAGTGGGACCTTGCTAAGGGACATGGCCGGGATATGAGGGACACAGCTTAGAGCATAAGAAGGGGGCACCAGCTTGATGGCATAGGGGACAGCCTGATTTTGTTAACTCACACTCTGTCAAAGACATAACCTCCAGCCCTTCACCCTGGCATGGGCTGTGTCAGCTTGGAGAGAGGCCACCACCTCCACGGCTGCCCAGGATTCAGGCGGCTGGCCCGCGCCCAAGCTGTTTTCTAGGCTCACGTGGTTTTCATGTTAGACCCACCCTGTGAAAATCCAGTATTGCCTTCTGCTTCCCACTGAGCTTCTGCCGCGAGTGAAGAACTCTTCGGAAGTGCCTCCGGGCCGGTCCACCCAAACTTGTCCTCCTGCGACTCTGTCCCCACTGCTCTGACATGTCTTAACACCCTGTCCTTCCAAAGCGACCAGAGGAAGACTCTCTGAGTAACACGTTTCTCGGTGAAGAAGCAAGCACCAGGATGCTCGGCAGCCCTGACCTTGCTGGCATGGGGCACGAGATCAGCCGCTTCCATTTCCCGCTGTGGCCCCGTCACACCGGGGATGGACGGGTCCTCAGTCCGGGTGTGACGGGGAGCTGGGGCATCGGATCTTGTGCAGCGCTGGAGGAGCGGATTTTCTATTTATACAGGGTAAACGGCTAAGGAAGAGAGGTGTGCTGCCTGTCAGCTCATTATAGCAGGAACACAAGCCTGTGTTTCAGGTGCCCTCAGCTCCCTTTTCTGCTCCTGTAATTGTGAAATCCGTTTGCCAGCAGTCCTCCGGGGATGGAGCTGCAGGGATAGCAAGGGCTTAGCATGCAGTAATGCGCTTGCTGAAACCGCTCCTCTCCCGGGGCTCCCCAGGTACTTTAGCCTGCCATTACCTGAATCCTTTGTCAGCTGGAGTTAACAGCAATTGTAGTTCAAGTCTTGCTGCAGAAATAAATGGGATCCCAAGGGATTTCTCATGACAGAGCCCTCCAGGTCATGAGCTGCCCCAAGTAGACTGGGACAAATGGTGGAAAAGCCTCCCTTGCCTACATGGGGAAGAGCTCCCTCAGGCCTGCCCTGGGCAGCCTGGGCACTGTGCAGTGCAGGAGCTGCAGTGAAAACTGTAATACAGCAGAGAAACGGTGTACCAGTCCCACCAAAACCAGACAAACTGGCTGGAGAGAGAAAGGTGGGCAGATATTCAGTGAGAGAACTTGCAAGATTACTAGCCCATATGAGCCAATGTATTTAGAAAGGGATTAACAGCAATAAGGACACAGCAAGAAACAAGTGGCAAACATGGTATGGGTGGCCCTGGAGAGACACTGCCCTGCAGGTCTCCTGTTTTCTACCCAGTGGTTACTGGGGGAGTCCCAGTTCCCTTGAGGCAGCGTGTTCATGGGGTCCATCAGTGTCAAGAGCTGCATAGCTCCGAATGTGCGGTGGGGCACAAGTGATGGGGGTGGGTCCCTTTCTACTGCAGCAGCCTGCTTGCTATGCAGGATTTGCAACCAGCTACAGCCACCTCTAGACCCTTGGTGAGCTCCAGTTGTGCACAGAGGTCCTGGGGAGCAGCCAAGTCCAAGTGAGGGTTTCCCCTCTCCACCTTATTTGCCCCTGTGCTGGGTTTCTCTACTTAGGATGTGAAGAGCTGTGTATTTGAGGACAGGTCTCTCCCAGCTTGGAGCATGAAACAGCTGGGGTTTGTCCCCAGGTCCTTTGCCCTGTGCTGGGTGCAAGGGCTGCATGCACCTGCACAAGCCTTGGGACACCCCATGTGTCAGGGACTTGTGCCTCAACCAGGACCCTTTCTTTCACCAAGCAGCTCCTCATGTAAGTGAAAATAAGAAGTACCCTCTCATCTCCTTTTCCCTCTTTTTTTTTTAACCTGCTGGGGATTCAGTGACATACACATGTACAGTTCTGCTGTGCTGTGTTGGAGCAGGTCTCAGTTTTCTTCAAAGCTTATGTCAGGAGCTCTAGCACCCACATGAAGCTTTCTGAGGATTTTGTCGTTTGCAGCCACAGTAGCTTGAAACTGGTGCTGAAGTTATAAGCTCCCTGTGCTGGTGGTGAACCCCAATGCAATCTCAAAGCCAGCTGAGCTCTGCTGAACGGCCCGTGTCCCGCAGCCAAAATAATTCAGGCTCTGCAACTCAAAGCACAGGGCAATTCACAGGCTTACCCACTTGTAGGGCAAAAGATGAAGTGCTACATCCCGAATATGAGCAGTGAAATTATCGGTGCCACCTCTGTCAATGCCACTGAATCCCTCTGAAATGAGTTCTTGAGAAGAAATGAGCCTGTTATACGAAGAGATTTGCTGAACACCGTGGATTTGCCTTTCCTAGCTATATGCAGGGGCAACACAAGCTGACCTTGCTCCAAGGTCAAATAATATCAGCGTGAGTTCAGCAGCAAGTGCTTCCCAGTGTGCTTGCTCTCTCTGCTTACAAAACGTGGGCCAAGTCCATTGCTGGGGAGGTGGCATGAGATTACAGCAGCTCTCTTTTCTGCGGGGCAAAAGCTAATCAGTCCCACCGTGGCTCCAGAAGGCATGGGTGTTAATACATGCTGGTAAGAGGATGCTGCACCCTGAACAGGCAGCTGGAATCAGGGCCAGGGTGGCTGCCTGAGTGCAGAAGAGCTTTTAGATCACCCTGGAAGCTGGGTGGGAGAAGACACATACCCACAGCAGAAGACCAAGAGGGTCTTCCATGGGGTCACCTCTCCAGCAGTGTCTGTCTCCATCCGTCTTGGAGAGCAGTTGCTCTCCACCCACTGCCCCCACGCAACTACCCATGATCCGGGGCGTGGGAGGGGGTTTGCGCTTTGCCTGCTGCTTCCCACCCTCTCCGAGTGGTCTGGCTTTTGGGGAGGCGCAGAGCAGCCTGTCGGGAGGCAGGCAGCTCCAGAGTGCCTGCAGCGGGGCATGCACGTCCTGCGCGGGGCTTTTGGGTGGTTCAGCTGCGAGGGGCATTCCTAAACCCCTCGGGCAGATTTGCTCCCTATCTGAAAGAGGCACCACGCCAGCCCCTGTCATGGGCTGATAATGTCTATATTGAGGTAGTCAATGGAAAAGATACGTTTCCTTCTTCTGGAGGGTTTCTTCCCCTCAGAAGAAAACATGAGGTGTACCACAGGATCCAGACATTTCATGCCTGCTGTTTCCTAGCTGCTATTCTGGCTGGTGCCAGTGTTCCTGCACGTCTTGTGTCCCAGTTACATTTTCTAACTGTGTATTAGGGAAGCTGGTCACCATCCCTGGAAGTATTTAAGACCTGTAGATGAGGCACTTAGGGACATGGTTGAGTGGGCATGGGGGGGTTGGGTTGACGGTTGGACTCGGTGATCTTAGAGGACTTTTCCAACCTTAATGATTCTGTGCTTCTAGGATTCTACGATTCTGGTCAAGCGTGATCAGCCTTGGGGTCCCACACCTTTGTGCGTTGGGATCTCCCAGGAGGACCTGACAGAAGGTAACCTGTCATGCACCCCTTGCATTGCACGGCTCTCAGTGCGTGCTCTGCTCAAAACAGGTGGTGGTCCCCTCTGCAGTGGGGACAGATGTTTGGGGGGGGATGCCCGGGGAGACCCCCAAAGCCTGCAGACCCTGGGGACCGCAAGGAGGAACAGGGCACAGGCAGCTTCCTCAAGGTTTGGGGTAGGAATCCGATGCCCCTGTGTTGGCTGTGAGCAGAGCACAGCAGGACCCACCTCTGAGGACACAGCGTCCGAGGGGAGAGCTGAGCAGAAAGACTTTTTGTTTCCCTGCTGCCAGGGTCTGCAACTTTGGGGGCTCTCTGCTTGCAAAGCGAAGCCTTCCCCTTGATATTCAAATAAAACACAGCTTTTGAGTTTAGAAATCCCTCAGAAGGGGCAAGGGGGTGTGTATGAAGATGTCTAGGGACACCCACTGCAAAGCAGCTCTCCAAGCTGTCGTGGTCTCTCAGTGTCTGTGCAGGAAACTGAGAGACAGGGAGCTCATCAAAATCTTCAGATCTTGCTGATTCTGGGGAAGGGAGCACACAGTAACAATTTGGTCGGGTTCCCCACTGCTGGGAGTGCTCTTAGATGCTATGATTTCTTAATATACTCCCTACTCATGAACATGCCAGGTGTTGGAATTTCATAAATTTGCATATTTGCAATAGCTGCTTGATTCCCCAACAGGATCAAAGCTGATCTTTCCTGGAGAGGCAGCCCGTCTATTCAAAGAATTTTCATGTGACAACTTAAAATGGGCTCTGTGACAGTGCTGTAGATCTGCAGTGGCCACCACCCAGAAATCTGTGCTGCTTTTTGCACTGCTTTGAGTATTCTTCGCAAATTTTTGCTCTGGGGCTTCCCCCTCCGCTGGCTACTTACCTGCATGGCCCCAGTGCCAAGTGACGTGGGGACGGGCACACCAGCACTTGAAAGGGAAACCTTTTAGCTGGCTCTTTATTCACAGAACTTTCACCTTCTGCAGACTCTCAAAATCTATTAGAAAAGACATTTTTCTCAGGTGAATAAAAATATCTCAATGCCTAATGAGAACATTAAACTCAGTTTCACCTGCTTTGACTGGTGCCATGAGGTCTCGTAGTAGAACAAACATCCTTTGTCCAATTACTGGAAAAAAAACCCCCAGCTCTTTCCCTGACAGGTTCTGTATTACCTTGTTCTTGAAATTCCCTTCATTGTTCGTCATGTCAAGCAGGAACACCTTATTGTTGATGGAGCAGTTCCCAGCTCTTAGGCTGTGTAGCTGGGACCGTCCTTTATGTCACAGGTTGTACACCATCCTTCCTGCGGATACCTGTCGTGGTTTAACCGCAGCCAGCAACTAAGCACCACGCAGCCACTCGCTCACTCCCCCCCCCTGGGATGGGGGAGAGAATCGCAAGAGTAAAAGTGAGAAAACTCGTGGGTTGAGATAAAGACAGTTTAATAGGTAAAGCAAAAGCTGTGCACGCAAGCAAAGCAAGACAAGGAATTCATTCACTCCTCATGGGCAGGCAGGTGTTCAGCCATCTCCAGGACAGCAGGGCTCCATCACACGTAACGATTACTTAGGAAGACAAAATGCCATCGCTCTGAACATTCCCCCCTTTCCTTCTTCCCCCACATTTATATGCTGAGCATGACATCATATGGTATGGAATACCCCTTTGGTCAGTCGGGGTCAGCTGTCCTGGCTGTGTCCCCTCCCAGCTCCTTGTGCCCTCCCAGCCTGTTCGCTGGTGGGGTGGGGTGAGGAGCAGAAAAGGCCTTGACCCTGTGTAAGCCCTGCTCAGCAGTGACGAAAACATCCCTGTGTTATCAACACTGTTTCCAGCACGAATCCAAAACAGCCCCATCCTAGCTACTATGAAGAAAATTAACTCTATCCCAGCCAAAACCAGCACATTCTCCTCCCCTTACTCCATACCATTTACATCATTCTCAGGTCCCACACTATCCACTACAACCTCATTAACCACCACTCTCCTTCCCATCCTTTGATATAAGACACAGATATTATTCCCTTAATCTATGGGCCACCCCTATAAAATGTCTTTAAAATGTCCACGAATGGCCACCAAACGTCCATTGAGTTCATTTAGTCCATGACTGTGGGCTCCATCTGTCACGGTGGTAACACAGGACAGGAGAGGTGGTGTGTTGTGTGGAGTTACTGGGCACCAAAGCCAGCTCGGGTTGGGTCCCTGCTGCACTTGCACTGCTGGTTGTAAGGCTTGTCCTCCGTTGGTTCAGGTGGTTCCTGCTACAGTAATTCCTATACATGACACTCAAATCATGGGTTACAACAAGTGAAAGGTATTTCCATGGCAATCTCTACTCCTGGTGCCTTTGGGCCAGGTTATAGGGTTTGACATCGCAATGAACTCGTCCCCTTTCCTAGCCTGGCTAGCAACAAGGGGTTCTTGCGATAGTAATTCTCATAACACACAACTCAAATCCCAGGTTACAACAATTTAAAGGTATTTCCATTACAATCTCCACCCCTGGTCCCTTTGGACCAGACCATTGGTTGAACATTGCAATGAACTCCTCCCCTTGCCCTGCTCCGGCTTGGACTTCTCCACAGGCTGCAGTCCCTTAAGGTGGGCCCGGCCCCAGGTGGAGCCTCATCTATGTGCCACAGTCTCTTCAGGGCCATACCTGCTGCGGCACAGGCTTATCCACAGCCACAGTCGCTCTGAGGTGTGCCTGTTCCAGCGTGGCCTTATCCAGGGCACTGTCAGTGAGGATTCCCACCTTGCCATTTTCCACGTATGACTTGTACAGTTCTGGTGTCCAGGGGGAAGATCTCATCTACCCACCACAGCTTCCAGCTACTTCCTCCGTGCCTTCTACCTACCCTTGCGGCTTCTTTCAACACCGCCTTTAAGTCACTCTGCAAGTTCTCAAGTGAGCGCAAAGCAGCACCCAACACACTGCTGTATGGTCTAAGGGCTTCACCAGGATCGGTGCACCTGAGTAACCAAAGAGTGTGTATGTGGGTTTCTGCTCTGGTCTTTATTTCAGGTGGCTATTGGTCAGCTGTGGCCAGGACTGGTCTGTCAGCATCCCTCTCCCTTCAACCGGTCACAGTGGGATATGCTTATACATACCTGTATATACTTATATACCACATACCTGTAGCTTCCTCTGCCTTTGGTACCACCCTTCTCCACAGGCATCACCCTCTGAGGCGATGGTCCTCTCCCACTGCCTTCCAGTTCATGCTGCAACTCTCCCTCTGCACCCTCAGAGCAGCGTGCTGAGTCTGTGTGCCTGGATATCCCGAGAGCAGGAGTCAGGAGGTAACCTGGCAATTAACACCTCTTAATCGAAGATCACGTAACAAACGCTTCTCCTCAGGCTAGCTGGAAGTTATGGCTGTGATCAGAAGTTAAGGGCAGCTCAAGTGCACACACAGGCTGAAGCGTGTCTCAACATGCGTCCGTGCTGCCAAGCGAGGGGACGTGATATTTAAGTAAATCTTCAGTTTCCCAGACAGGCTCAGTTTGAGCAAAAGCAGCAGTGGTGAAGGTGTTGGAAAATTGGAAAGTAATTCGTAACCGAGTTGTATTTACTCTGAACACGTCTATTTATTAACTTTTCTTAGGGTGGAGGAATAGGTGGTCTTGGCTGGGTCTGTGCCAGTGCTGATTTTTCCTTGGATGAAGTAGCTTGCTGGGAACATGGGAATCCCAATATGCCCAGGAGAGTAACCATGCAGAGATGTGGGAAATGGCATCTACCAGATGTGACAATGCTGAAGACAAAAACCATCTGGGTGAGTAGAAACCTGTAGAGAAAGAGCCACTTTGTGGATTCCAAAAATGGCAGCATCGAGGGCTTTGCTGCGCTGGCTTCCTGACTGAGAGTCTGCTGTTTCCAGAGGACCGCTAAATGCAGGTTTGCTTTGGCGAGAATATCTGCAGAGCTGTTACTGACAGACGCTTGGCCAATCTCCCCGGGGACTTCATCCTACTCGGGGCCAGCGCAGTTTTCTTCCTCCGAGCTGCGATGTCCAGGTCCATCTTGCAAAGCCGTCGGTCTGCGGGAGCTGTGCGTGGGCTGCCACCGCGGGTTATTCACGGGAGATGTGTTAGAAACCGGCTGAAGAGCAAAAAGCCCATTGCTGGGGAGGGGGTTGAGCACACCGGGACCAAAACTCTCTGGTGGAGAGGAGAGCTCCTGCTTGCGACCCTGCCTGCTGCCGGGGTGGGTGCAGGGGGTCTGCTGGCCGCTCCTCGCCTCTCCCACGGGCTGTCTCCGGAGGAGTTCGTGAAGGATTGATAGCACCGGGTGCCTTTCCAAGACCAAAACCCCATCACTCAGAAGACGTTAGACATCGTCTGGCGTGACACTCTGCTCTCTGGCACTGACCGGGGCGGCCTGCTGACTGCAAATCTGCTGGGTCCACGGGCAAATTATCCACACATCAGCACATTTAGGAGAAATTAATTTCCCTGCAGGAGCAAGGAAGTGAGTCTCTTCCAAATCAGAGTCCGGCTCACGGTGGCTGTTATGAAATGTGGTGACAATCTCCCCTGTGCCATGCAGAGAGGGAGCAGCATCTCGCCTGGATCTGCAGAACAAGCCAGCAGGTAGGAAAGTCACAACAAGCAACAGAAAGGGAGACCCTGGCAGAGGGTTTTTAAAGTTAGTTAGAGAGGACTGGAAGCCCTGAGGATGTTTGAGCTTTCCCTCTGCAGTCAGACACAGAAGCGCTGCAGAGGAGCAGCGATGGGGAGAATGGGGTCACAGGTACATGGACAAGGAGGGAAATATTTTTAATAAATCTGGTATAATCTAATTAGTGTCATCTGACTGAAGAACAAATGCCCCGCTGCTAAGGAAGAAGAAAAATTTAACCCCAAAGTCCTGCTAGCCTTTGTGCTGGCCTAAAATGATATGTAGGGTTTAGGAGAGAGGAAACAGTAACAGGGAAGGAAGGAAGGTACATGAAGGTAGATATGAAATGGAATAAAATGTAATGTGGCTTTACCAGAAGAAGATCAAGTGAGATAAACCTGCTGCTTCTTTTTGGGAAGATAACTGATTTTTTTTTAGTGGAAGGAAAACGCAATAGGTTTCATCTACCTGAATTTCAACCCAGCACTTGACATGGCACCGAATGAAGCTTTCTTGTGCCTCTGGAGGAGATGGGCTCAGGCAGGTGAAAAAGAACCCAGGAAGGTGTGCCGGGCGGTTACCAGTCACAGCTCCCCTGCTCCACAGTTTGACCATGAGTGCAGACCCAGTGCAGCAAAAAGAAACCAAAAATTAGAGGAATAGATCTATTCTGCTGTGGGCAGCTCCGGGCAAGAGAGGCAGAGAGGTGCCATGCCCCGTCCCTCGGCGAGGCAGAGCCCCAGCTGATGGGGTGGGGGAGGCAGACAGGGGAAAGGCACTTTCCATCGCCGTGCTCCTGCTCCCTGCCAGCTCGGGTCAGGCGCAGGGGGGTCTCTCTGGGGCCAGAGCCCCTGTGGGTGCTTCTCCCGCTCCTCCCCGAGAGTGGGTGCTGATGGGGTGGAGGGGGTGCACAGCAGCAGGCAGCAAACCAGCTCCTGCCCCATCCCTTTTCTTCAAGGAAGCCCGTAGAGACCAGCCAAGAAATGCCGTGAAAGCCACTTTCAAGGGGCAAAGAAACCACCCGGAGAGGAGAGCAGCGCCTGCTCCCACCTCCCTGCAGTGAGGCAGGGAATGTCAGGCACGAGCCCCATCCCTGCCGGATAGCTGTGTGTGTCCCCCCCCCCGGTGCCATCCCCAGCACACATCCCGGGCACTCTTTGCTCACACTCCTGTCTGAATGCACATTTCTCCAGCTCACCGAGTCAGCTGGGGCTGGACCAGAGCTGGGAAGTGTTTTATGTGTGCAGAAATGGAAAGGAAATGAATGCTGCTTCTCCTCTCAAGTCTGAGATGGGGGAATGATTTGCCGGGGATTTGTGACAGTTTCCTTAAAAATCTGCCTGAATAGGCTTTCTGTGGAAAGAAAAGGGAAAGACTCTGAAAGCAGAAAATATGGTTATGTCCTAATAGGATAATTTGTTAGTAGGGACAGAAAAATTAAAAAAAGGGAAAAGAAAAAGAAAACCGAGGTTGCCTGGCAGCCGGGGACTGCTCTTGCCATTGTGGGGCCACATAGCTATTGGGGCAGGAATTTATCCCACACTGTTATCCCTCGTATCTCTGAAGAGCAAGTCCTGGGCCAGTGTTGAAGAAACCTGGGAACAGATCCCTCTGCAGATATCCTCCTGAACGAGAGCCTGTCTCTGACATGTACTCTGTAAACATTTATGCAAGCCCACCTGCTCCAAACCTTCCTGGATAAGCCCTGGACTTCTGCCAGGATGCTGATGGCACTGTGGATCTTGGGAGCTGGCTTTGCTTCCCGTTGTCACACTCGGTGCTCTGCAATACAGTTGATTTTCTCGCAGTCTGAATGAGCTTTAGATCCAGCTGAGTTCAGGGTCAGAAAAAACAGGGCGTCACCTCCTTAACTGCAAACCTCTCTAGTTTTGATGACAACTGAGGACCTCGTGTGCCTCTGTTCCCCTGGTTTATTTCTTCCTACGCAGGGCTGGGAGCCATGAGCGATTGCAGGCAGCAGCCTGACTCCTGGAGCCAACACTACCCCAAAGGCTGCCCTTTGGTTATCTTCCATAAATGACACCTGCCTGGAGCAGGGATCAGAGGACACACGGGGGGAAGCTGCCACAGCACGAGGTGGGAGCAGGGAGGAGAGCAGGCTCTGCGCTGCCTGCGCTGGGGAGAAAACTCAGTCTGTTGCCTCCCCATCACTGGCAGGACTCTGCAAAGTTTGGTGTGATCGATGTTGTCAAAATGGGCATTTCTGATGGTTGTCACCTGTGTCCTGTTTTGATATTCTCTTTGCTGAGTTGCGAACAGGTTGCAGGTTACAACTCATAGAATCATAGAATAGAATCACTAAGGTTGGAAAAGACCTCTAAGATCATCGAGTCCAACCGTCAACCCAGCCCCCCCATGCCCACTAAACCATGTCCCCAAGCGCCTCATCTACACGTCTTTTAAATACCTCCAGGGATGGGGACTCCACCACTGCCCTGGGCAGCCTGTGCCAAGGCCTGACCACTCTTGCAGGAAAGAAATTTCTCCTCATGTCCAGCCTAAACCTCCCTTGGCGCAACTTCAGGCCGTTTCCTCTCGTTCTATCACTGGTTACTTGGGAGAAGAGACCGACCCCCCCTCGCTCCAACCTCCCTTCAGGCAGTTGCAGAGCGCGATGAGGTCTCCCCTCAGCCTCCTCTTCTCCAGGCTGAACACCCCCAGTTCCCTCAGCCGCTCCTCATCAGACTTGTGCTCCAGGCCCTTCCCCAGCTCCGTTGCCCTTCTCTGGACACGCTCCAGCCCCTCAATGTCCTTCTTGTCGTGAGGGGCCCAAAACTGAACCCAGGATTCGAGGTGCGGCCTCACCTCAAGGGATGCTTGCATGAGCTTCACTGAGCTGCAGCCACAGGAGGAGGTCCTGCTGTCCCCCTCCCCTGTGCTGCCTCGGACACTGCTCTGGCCGTGCGATAAGGTGCGGTCACTGCTGACCTGGTGAAAAGACAAACCGTGCTTTGCCTGTTACCCAGGGAAACGTTGTCTGCCTGGCTCTCCCGAGCATGCCGAGAGGCACAAGGGAGGAGCGGGGCTGGAGGGAGCACGAGATTTCCCCTTTCTGGAGCAGCGAGCTGTGAGGCTGGCTCAGCCACCTGCGGGGGGGTGACTTTCAGCTTTTGTGTCACGGGACTGGTAAGATGCTGTAACGAACAAGCCACAAAGGCAATTAATTGCTATCGACCAGCCTTGACCGCCCAACAGCGGGGTTGTGGGCAGGAAGCCGTGCAAAGGCTCTGCAGGTTGCTGGTCTCGCTGGAATCCCCTCACTTCCCCCGAGGTATTTCTACAGGAGCCCAGCGAGGGCTTGGGGCCCCAGCACTGACAAAACAGCCCCTGATGGCACGGGACTGTCTGGGAACATGCTCAGTCCTCTTCTGCATCACTGCCGTGTCAGGTCACCGTCAGGGCAGTTTGGGGGAAGGAGCATCAACCAGCGGGAACTGCGAGAGGCAGCGTGGTCCGGTAGCATGAGAAAGACGTTGCACTGTTTCCCGTCCTGCATCCTTGTTGGATAAACTCACCAGCCGTGTTTGGTGAGACGCTGTTACTCATCTCCTGGCTAGCAGCAGGATTTCCAGGGACGCTGACTCACTTCTGGAGCGGCCGGATCACGGCAACCCCCCGGATGCTCCCGCGATGCCTGTCATCCCAGGAGCTCCCCACCGCCCACAAGTGCCGTTCCTCTTTCCTGGAGGCAGCCTCGGCAGTTTCATTTCCCTTATAAATACCAGAATTGGCTTTCACTTGTGGCATTTGCCCTGGGCTTTCTGCCTCTCCTCTTGTGAGATCCCCAGTAAACTCTGGCTGGTTTTGAAGAGCTTTCTGCTCAGCTGGAATTTACTGACTCTCATCCACCTTTCCAGAAAAGCATGTCCCAGACCAGAGCTGATGTAAGTCACGCTTATGATAGAAACCCTGTGGTCCAGCTTCAGAGAGAGCTTTGGGGCTCACCCTTACTCTGACTCTGTACAAAAATCGCTCTGGCAGAGGTAATGCACACCCACACGTCGTCTTTTCTCCCGGAGGCAGGATGGCTGGCGCTGTGGGCTTTGGCCAGTCTGCTCTGAGCACGGTGAGGGCTGTTGTCCTGGCATTGCTTGGACCATCGGCAGGCGGTGGGTGAGGAGACGTGCCTGTGTGCACGCGGAGGAAATCTCCCTGGACAGAGAGGTGGTACCCGCGGCCAGGAGAGATGCTGCGCGGGAGCAGAAACAGAGCTCAGCCTGGCAGGGTGCTGCCCAGAAATGGTGTCCTCCCACACAAGGACCCTTTTCCCTGCACCTAGGATGGAGCCAGAGGGTAGGTTTGATCAATTTGCTCCCAGATCAGTTGCTGTGCCCCTCTGGGCAAGAAGAAGCCCCTGCAAAGTGGGTGGCTGTTTTCTCTGGGGCTGTCCCACCTCTGCAGGGTGGTCCAGCCTGGTGGGGAGATGCCTGGGGTGGTCCCCAAAGCCTGCAGGTCCCAGGGACTGCAGGGAGGGCTGGGGTGGGAACCCAGTGCCCGGGAAAGCCCCCGTGTTGGCTGTGAGCAGCCCAGGACAGGAGGACACAGTGGGTGAAGGCAGACTGAAGGCCTTTTCGTTTCCCTCCTGCCAGACCCCTTCTGGGGCACTTTGCTTAAAAACTGATGCTTCCCCCTTGATATGCAATTGAAACTCAGCTTTTGTGTTTAGAAATCCTTCAGGTATGGCAGATTTCTGCAAATGCCGTGGGGCTGGCTGGGCGGCGGAGCAGCTGGTGGGGTGACCCATCCAGGACGTTACGGAGCAGATCGCAGCATGTATGCTGGGAGAGCTGCTCTGCTGACAGACACGGCAGCTCCTCTGAGGTTTCATGGAGCTGTGAGGTCAAACGTCTCACTTTTGAGCAAAGAAACACAGGTTTGCATCCCTCTCTGTACTTGGAAGACTTCACGGGGAAGACCTGGGAAGACCAGGATTAGCTGGACCACCTGCTTTTTCAAAAGGGGCTACTCGCTTTTTTTCCTGATCACTTGAGTCCAGGGCAGGGTTTTCTGAGGAAGCTCTCCTGTCCTACTGCTCTTAAATATGAATTGTCCCTCATCTGAGCGGTCCCGGGAGAGCATGCATGGGAAAGCTCATTGTGTGGGTGCTTCCTTTTGCCCCATGAGATGCTGGAGGAAGCCTGTGGGCTGTGGGAGCTTTCTGTAGGGAGCGAATCTTTGCCTGGCTCTGGTGGCCAGGATGGAGAAGATGTGGATGCAGGGATGCTGCCGAGGGTGGAGGTGCTTTGCAGTCAGGAGCTGCCATCTCCTTTCTCCCACATCAAAAGCAAAAATGACCAGTCCCACCACCTCATTCCTAATGCAGGAAAAGCCTCTCCGATATTAATAAGAATCTAATTATACATTTATTGTTCCATGAATTAATTACATCGCAAGTAGAGTTACCTTTTACACAGCCATTAAACTTCAGGAAGGCCTCTTTATACCACTCCATGGATAATTTAATTA
The DNA here is from genome assembly GCA_013400755.1 of Pelecanoides urinatrix. Taxonomy (NCBI): domain Eukaryota; kingdom Metazoa; phylum Chordata; class Aves; order Procellariiformes; family Procellariidae; genus Pelecanoides; species Pelecanoides urinatrix. The sequence goes on along the minus strand of VZTQ01000410.1, from coordinate 351,907 downwards.
GCATACTAATGTCTTATTAGCTATAAACCCAAAGCTGGTTTAGAATCACTTAAATTAAAACTCAAAAGCCTTCAGCCACCCCGTAACCCCTCTGCCTGAATGGTGGGCAGAGGACGGGGGCATGCGCAAGCGGTGGGCTTTGCCCCGCCACGAGCAGAGCCCCCCGGGCAGCTTCCCCGGCTGGCACCGGCGGGATGCAGCGCTGCCTGCCCCTGCTGCGCAGCATCCACGGGGCTGAGATCGCGGACGAGGAGCCCTTCAGCTCGCCTCCCGATTCTCATTTTATTTCCTGTTAGCTATCATCAGTATTTGCATTAATTGGGCTAGTCTGGAAGAGCCGTGATAACCCATTACAGATGGACAATTAAAGCTGCAGAGGGGAAGTTAAGACATGGGACAGGAGCGTCTGTGGCACTTCGAGGGGGTCCTGTCGCCAGCCCGGGGCTCGCTGGGGGTGCAGGGTTGGTGCCACCTTCTCCATAGGCTTTCAGCAAAGGAAACCCCAGAACAGATGACGGGGCCGGTTCCCGAAGCATCTACCCGAGGCAAGCAGGAGCAGAGGGCACCTGTCCCACCGCCATCCCAGTGCGGCGTGTCCCCTTGGCCCCGGTGTCCCCTCTGTCCCTCACCTCACAGCAGCATCGGGACTCTCCGTTAAAGCACTGCAACTTCAATGCTGCGGCTGCACTGGGATTTGTGCGTGGAGCCGGGATTATGTTGCTGTGTTTTACATGATCCCAAACATCCCACTCGTGCTGGGGTTAGGAGTGGCACTTCCGTATGTCCTCAAATATCACAGTTTATGTGTTAAACCCTTTTTAAAATGACCCCTTCTGCCATTCAATTCATGAGTGTAACTTTTTTTTTCAGATCTTCTTAGCTAATAAATAGCTTAATTTAGAGATTTGAAAATTGACTCAGAGGCAGAGTTTAACGAAATCGAAGAGCAAGACTACTGCTTGAATGTAATAATCTGAAAATAATTGATTAATTTGCATGATCCTTCATAATTGCTTCAATTTACACTCAAGAGGCCACTGTCATCAATAGATGAATAAGACATAATTTTTAAAGTCCCAATAACGCATGGAATAGCATTTAGAAAATTCACTCATTCCGAAGCACGGGGCAGGCTCCCGCGCACGATCAGCTCAGCGACACTTCCAGCACATTGCGGGGAAAGCACTCATTGTTAGAGAAGTTGTGCTGTAATTTAATTCGTTTGTTAAGAATGTAATTATGTTCATCATCCTTCGGAAAGAAGAGGATCAAATCCTACCACAGTGATGCTAACCTTTAGACGCAGAGATTTCAACAAAATGAGGAAGCCGGCTGACAGCATCAAGAGTCAAAAGTAAAGAGATTAAAATTCTATGATTTGGCATGGATGCTCTTTAAGGAGTGACATAGCAAAACAGCTACCTTCTGCAAGGTACTTAACCACATGCTCAACTTTAATTGCCATTAATGAAATTTCAGCGTATGCTTAGCTACACCAGGACCTGACAACACCAAAGGGGCTCAAACTGCCTGCGTGGGTCTGATCAGCGAGCGCGGGAGGAAGGCAGGAGCGAAGGCAGGTAAATGGCAGGGTTCAGGAAGGTGTTTGGGCCACACAATGGTCCTTCAAAAAATGGAAATCCAACCTTCATGAGGTCAATAAACAGGGGCAGAAAATACAGCATGAAAGAGGGGAAACAGGAAACCGGCAAGAAATAGCAAGACTTGGTAGGAATGAAAACAAACAATAGGTAATTCAAGTCTGCCAGGAACAGGAAAGCCTGCAAAGGAACGAGACAGGTCTGCTGGCTCCCCAGGAGTTAAAGGGAACAATTAAGGAAGATGAGGACACAGCTGAGAAGTGAAATGATTTCATTTCATAAGTTCTCACCTCAGGGGATGTTGGGAGAAATCTGCTCTTGACTTGCTCTTTTCTGGTAATAAAGGTGAGTTGCTATTAAGTATTAAGGTATCAAATGAAGAAGCTCTGGTGCAAATAGGTAATTTAAAAAATATTAAGTCACTGGGTCTAGATGGGACATTCAGGGGTTTTGAAGAAACCTAATAATACAGCGGCTGAGCTGCTGGGTGAGCTGCAACAATATTCATCTTGCTGCCAAAGCAAGCGCAGGATCAGAGGGCTGGAGGGCAGCAGCAATTGCTGTGCCTGTGTTTTGTAAAGAAACACTGAGAAATCCAGAAACTGCTGCCTGGTGAGCCGTGTGTCGGTACCAGAGAGACGGGTGAAGTGGTCAGTGCACGCAGGACGGTGAAGGTCCCACTGGCTGCGATCCGTCCTTGTGATGCTGAGGGTACATGGGCACGGGGCAATACATCTCACCTTGGACTGCTCTTCGCTAACTCCTTTTACCCTATCTCGGTCCCTTTCCATTTGCAGGACTTCAGGATCACAGAGATCAGGTGGCAGCAGCTTAGGAGATGTCTCGGTCTTGCACCTTCTGCCTGGCATTCCTTTCGAAATTTCCCCAGAGGAGAAGGAAAACTAGCTAAAATGGAATTACAGAAAACGTATTGAGGCAGAAAAATTATTCAGATTTAAGGCTCCTGCTCACCCTTTGTGCACGTATATTATGGCACAGTACATGGTATGATTCAATTCCCCTCAAGTTTGCTTCCTAAAAGATAGCTTGCTGTGCCTTCAAATAACATTTCCTTCCACCCTAAGACAGGCATCTAAGAAAGGTGGGATGGGGCCAGGCTAGGTGACACCCAGAGGTCTCTTCTAGCCCGAATTACCCCACGACCGTAGGAGTCTTCCTCCAAAGGTCTCTGGCTGTAGAGGAAGCCCAGATGTCCAGACACACAGCCAGCTAGTGAGATGATTACAAACATATTCCCGATGATTGCTTTCCCCAGGACCATTGCCTCTTTCCAGCTTGTGAAAATTCACCACGGTGGTGCTGCCACCATCCTAACCCTGAATCTAGGGGTACAGAGGTTTGAGGAGTTAGAAAAACGTTTATTTGGCATCAAGCCATCTCTAAACAACTTACTTTAGAGGTCCTGCACATTTCCCTGAAGCATTTGACGCCAGAGTTTTCTGGCTTAGAGGGATCCCTCAGCTGATGCAGCCCAGTGGTGCCTGTGCTCCAGTTTAGACAATGACTTTCATGAGACACAACCGGAGTGGAAACTCTCTCCACCCAAACATGAAACCTTGTAATAAAATTACAGCACTGGAAACAGAATATTTTATAAATCCCGGGCATCCCTTTCCCCCAGCTGTCCTTTGCACTACCGTGGCATTTAATGTTGAGTTTTACAGCCTGAGGGCATTACAGTTATCTCCAGCAATGTGCTAAGGTATGGAAATGCAAACATGGTGCTTGGGAAACGCTAGCCGTGATTTGTGGTGATGATATGCCATAGAGGCATGATCGGGGCTGGAGCACTACGGTGACTTTTTAAAATCCGTGTTCAGCTACACTGGTATTTAGGGGCGTGATAAATTTGTCTTATGCTTTTCTCCTTGCTAAGGCAGGGAAGGGGTACAGCGCTTGGGAGTCATAAAGTCTCTTTGCTGCAAGGACTCCTGCCTTAGGTCTGCTGCCTGTTCTGTACCTGAGGAGAAAAGCTGGCTTGCTGCTGCACCTGCCTCCATTTCCTGAAGGTGTTGAGCCGAGACGCATATAAAAAAGTTAAAAATCAAGAGGAAAACAAACAGTATTTGTGACTATATGCAGGGACAGTGATAGTAAAAGCCCATCTTTGGAAAAAATCATCCGAGATTATTCCAAGATCTTTCAAAACATTGCAGTGCCTTTAAGTATTTTTTGCCGTTCCTGTATTTTTCTTGTTAAATGTGTAGTTTATAATATTTCTATCTTAGTGCTTTACTGGGTACCATAAATACCCAATGAAAAGCACTTTCAGACTACCTGGGATGCTCTGAAAAGCATGCGAGCAGTAATAGTCCAGAGGAACATCTGCATCCTGACAGTCTGTGAATTTATCTGGGTAGAGCTGCATCCGTGTAGTGCTTCCAATTTAATTTCCATGTTTTTCCAAAGAAGAAGAAAAATGTCTTATGTTTCCTGGGTGACTGGAGGAAGGTTTTACTGTGCCAGGCATCTCTAATCTCCCCGTACAAGATTTCCTTAGTGGCAGACAGAGAGCAGCAGTCTGACTAGACACAGAAAAGTGGATAAGGTCTGGAAATGATGCTTTACAGAGGTGTGGGGTTTCATCACATTCTGCTAAAAATATCAGCTCACCTTCGATAGAAATCACATGATCTATGATCATGAAAGCAGTTGATGGGCTTGGGTCTCAGTGAGCTCAGCCCCGCTCCTGCACAGCTAGAAATAAGCAAGGTCCCCAAATCCCTCTCCACTTCCACAGAGCCACAAATCTTTGCCCTTCCCTCCTGGAGAACTCCCAACCGCTCTGTGTTGACGGCACGCTCGTGCCTTTCAGGGGAGCTAGATTAGCGGGAGGTTGGCTGCCGAACGGGGGGCAGCCTGGCAGAGGCACGGAGCTGCGAGCCGGAGCGATCGGCGGCGCAGAGGGCACCGTCACGGTGCCGGGAGCTGGGTGCCGGGGAGGAAGGAGCAGGTGGTGCGAGCAGCGATGCGGAGTGAGGTGCTGCAAATCTCCAGCAATCAGCACCCACCCGACACAGGCACAAACTGATTGAGCTCAAGACCTGCCTGTCAATACATGCAAACGACGTAGATAGCAGTGACATCCAGCGTGTGGCTGCTTCAGGAAATTCAAATTGGATTGCCAAACTTTTCACCCTTGCAGGAGTCTACCAGCTTACAGCTGCCCCCTCCACAGCAGGAAGCGGCTTCCATTTAGAGCTGAATGAAGAGTGGAAGGGGAAAAAAAAGTCATGAATATTAATTTGAATTCAACTGAATTTCAATTAGGCTGTGTTCAGTCTCCACAAATATTTGAGCAGTGCTATTGCAAATACGGTGAAAAGGCAAATCTGTAACTTTAACACACAAATATTCACAAAAGATAAATTCTGAACTGAGTGCTCACAGTTCACGTCGTCTTGACTTGAATTCTGCAGTCATGTGCTATTGTTTCCATGCCCAGCTTGGGTGGCGTATAAGAACCCAGCAGACAAAACAAATACACCAGTTTAATGTAGTCTGTTAGGTGCGGGTGGGAACGTTAAATCACGATACGAGTTCTGGTGTGTGCGAGCCGGGATGCCGAGGCCGGTGAGCTGTGCTCCTGACGCGGTGAGCTGCTCCGTCTTTCCTGAGCGTGTGACAGTCCGGCAGCCCAAAGGGGCGAGGTCACAGGGCAGAAATGGGATGGATCCAACAGTGAGGAAAGTCACCCACGGGACTGCAAGGGCTGGGGAGGAGCCAGCAACAAGGAACAACGCGCGGGAGCATTAGGTCATCGAGAGCGAGAAATACCCAGCTCTCTGTACGTCCCACCACTGAGCGTTCCAGTATCCTTGATTTTAGGCCACACAGCATCAAGATACGGAGGTCCAGGTGATTCTTCTCTACGCTTCTACTGTGTAAACTGGCTGCACATCCCCATAGCAAATAGCTTGCGTGAAACCAAAAGCGGGCTAAGCACAGGCAACCAGAGGAAGGTCCACCTGACTTTGTGAGGAGCATAGTTAGATCAGGACCTAGGGATGGGGAAATACTACCCCCAAGCAACACGGGCATTCCCAAGTGGAGGGTGCCTCACCAAGAGGAACTTCACCTTTGTCATGGGTGGTTTGGAGGTCTCACACTGCACAGCTGTTGACAGTCTGGAAGGATTTCAGAAGAAAAAGGGAGAAATGAGGAGGGCCTGGAGTCTACTGCTGTGCATTACAAGAGTCTTGGTGGTAAAGAAGTGGGGACAGGAAAAAGCCACCCAAGGACTGAATATGTGAATGCCACGGTGGTAGGGGAACTCATCAGCAGTACAAAGGGCTTAAGTGAAGAACAACAGTATGAAGGATGATGAGTATGAAGCTGAGGAAGGGTAGATGGAGAGGAACTGACTACCCACCAGCAACACTGATTTGTTTGCCACCGTGGGCTGTCACAGCCAAACAGGAGGTAGGCAAACAACAAATCGTATAAATCTGCTGTAAAAGGGGTTGTATGGCTCTCAGATGCTCCACGTAGCCCCGTGCTCTTCCCTGCCACTGGTCACACAGTCGGCACACAAAGCTTGGAGCACGCAGGGATTGGGGCAGCAGGATTTACCTGCCAGCCGGGAGAATCCTTTTCTTGGGGATCTGGTCGTGGCACTCCCTACAGGGTGGGCAGTACGTTTTCCCTAACTTTAGAGGTCTATGCTGTACCCTGCTCAACTCCTCAAGCTATTTTTAGGGGAGGCTGGAGAGAAATGGGCACTTCACAGCATGGCTGGTTCATTTTGTCCTAAGGTTGATATTTCAAATGTGTCAGATGAGTTGCACCCTACGTTTCAATGTCTTTTCATCAGCTGTAAAAGGAGACCAGATGAGTAGCTCAAGTGTAAACATCCCTAATGTAAAAATTTCCACTTAGAAATCCCCCTCTGTGTCCTTCACTTACCTCTTTTTCCTGTGAATAACTGCTTTTTCTGTACACCGGCCAAGCCTTTTGGGTGAGTGATATTCAAACAACAGGCAGCTGCCCTGCTGCTCCCGTTGAGTCCCATTGTGAAGCTGGTGAACTGATTGATTGTTTGGTTTCTTGAGAACCTGATGTTGTTTCTGCCTTTTCACTGGGTGGCTGAAACGTTTAAGCAGGAGAAAGGAACAATAGCAACAGAAAATAAAGAGGGGAGAATTGTGAGAAATTAAGTCTATACAACAAATGATTAATAGTGCATTTCCTGAGACACACTGCAAACAATAACGATTGGTGCTGGAATCTGTGGAGATTTGGAGACTGGTGATGCTTTTACTGGCTCCTTAAATAGAATAAATAATGGGAATGGGAGATCCCTTTCATGGCACATTGAATATGGGGCCCTGATGCACAAGTGCAGTTTGAGCGACCTAGAGAAGAGTCTCAAGATGCCCGTTAAAAGACCAGGCTAACAGAGGCAGCCTTCACGTAGTAACAGGGTGTGTGAAAAAGTGGGATGTTTTGTGCAAAGGGCTTCACACTTCCAAGGATGTAGAACTGTTTGTCCTGATCCTGCAACTTTACGCCTGTGAATGGCACACGTCCTTGCATCCTCCTCCCTCTTCTTCCTCTCCTTTTTCAACAGCGGTTGGGGTGGATTCTGTCATTTCTGTCACAGTCTGACACTGCTCGTGGAATTCAGTTCCATTCTGCCGGTAGACTCAAAAAATTTGCAATAAGTCAAAGAAATTAAATTTTAAGCTCACTATTGAAGGATAATGAATCTGAAATATGTGATCTTTTGTAAAATTATATTCTTTCAAATGCTTAGATTCAGGGAACACTATCTCATAAGGGAAGTACACAAAAAACTGCCATCAAAATGACCTATACAAAACATAAAGAAGAGTTAATAGGATTGCTCTGAATTCTAAAGGGGGTGGTGCAGAACAGCACAAGTGGGCCTTGCAGTGGGGCATTTATAATCTCCAATTCCATTAACAAATTTTAATATAGTCTTTGAGGGTAGAAAGCGGTCGTTAATAAAACTTTAAATTAAAGCATGCTAGCTGTCGGATTAGATCATTAAAATTGCAGGGTACTGGCGGCTGACTGGCTCTGCAGAAGAGACAGCATTGCTAAACCTACATTGTTAAGACCATGAAATAATTCCAAAGCAAACAGGAAAAAGGGATAAAACAATTTTATATGTGTGAATTATGATTCTATACCATGTTTAATGAAGAGAAAAATGTAATCATATTTCATCAGCTCTCAGTGTAATCGGTGTTTCTGAACATGGGGAACTAGACATGGAGGGAGAGGTATACGCACAGTACGTCAGCAGCCGGTCGTGCAGATGGACAGCAGGACCAGTGCAGCTTTTAGACTGGTGAGGAGGATTGCCCTGGGTCAGGCAAGGGGTGTATTTTTCTCCTGCAGTCCAAGGATAGGACTGGGTCTGAAATGTTCTAGGTGTGGCTTACCTCTCTCCATGAGAGAGTTTCCTTAGCAGACAGGCAGCTTTGGTTTCTAGAAATGGTTGTTGCCTGGGGATCTGGGCAGCTGCAGGGTGAACACACTTCTCCTGGCAATACTTTCTGAAAAGTTTAAGGAATGATCCTGTAAGTGGGTCCTGGAAAACACAATTGGTAGCTAAGTGTGCAATATTACTTGAGGCTGCACAGCAAATTATTTTGAGGACAGATTATATGTCTATAGGAAACCTTTTGCTGCTATTTATATATTGCATTTCATGCAAGATTAAAGAGAAGTGGGCCGGTTCTGCTGTGCCTGACACGGGGCAGGGGGAGAAAAAAAACCAAAATAAAAAACCCAAATGAAACAAAAAACAAACAAACAAAAACCACCAAAAAAACCCAAAAACCAAAAACTCCAAAACCCAGTTTTCCCCCAAAAGATGTGACAGAAGGTATCAAGGGTGCCTGAGAACAGAAGGGTTCCTGGCTGACTGGTGTTCCCTGTCATCTCCCTCCTAAAGGCTGTTTCGGTAGATGAGGGGACACTGATAGAGCCCCCTTACCTCTACTGGTGGTGCTGGGGGTAAGGGCTCGGGGCAGGAGGAGGGAGAGCCAGCACGGCAGCGAGCACATCTGCCTGTCTGTGTGTCCCAGCACTACCCCACCACCTCAGGTTCAAATAGGACTGGGGGTAAGGATCGGAGCTTGGCTGATATAAGGTGGATACCTTCCACCTAGGTATCAAAAAACTTTCCAGTTGCTCAATATCTTCCTCACCATTTCACAACTGGAGAAACTGAGAAGCCACAGGGCAGAGCATGGACATACTCTGGACATGACAGACACAAGTCTTTGTGAGCTGAGCGGCTCAAGCAAACCAGTTCTGTGCCTCCATCACAAGCCTCAAGAATAAGAAATGAAGAAAGAAGAAATGAAGTTACTCCCATTAAGTAATTTAGGTGTGTCATACTAACTAGCACGACCGCTTGTGGGAGGCACTGCGGTTTTCATCTGTTAGGACAGGCGCAGGGAGCGGACAAGCAGCTTGGGATGGCTGACAACCAGTGACATTTTGAGGATGGAGCTTCAGAATTGCTCCAGGTTCATGAAAGTCAGGAGCCAAGGAAAAGCATGTTCAGGATCACAGAGATGGTGAACAGCAAATCTGTTCCTTGAACGTAGCTCCTAGCTCTTCATACGAATTGCTTGTGAACACATTTGCCTTTCTATGAATTATTCATTCTCTTAAATGATTGGGCAGATGATTTATGCGAACGCTTCTTGGCCTATTGGGAGATCTTTGCTTGTACAAACAGCCATGCCGGATGTGTCCGATTGGTGCACATGCAGGCTTACATGAGCATTTGTGACATTTTCCCTTCCTTCAAGCTTTTAAGTAAACAAAATGTGCTCGTATGAAAGTCTAACTGGTGTCAGTGTGAATCTGTGCATGTATGAAAAATGAATACTTCTATTTAGTCCATGCAAAACATTCTTTTGATGTCAAACCTCACCAGTGAGCATTTTCTTCACACGCAATCTTCTTTCTTCTTGAAATAGACTTTTAGACAGAATGTGAGTTTTGGTTATTTTACTCTGACGGGTTATTTCTAATTGTGTCTCTCTGGAAAAAAGAAGAAAGGAAGGAATTAAACACTGCATACAGGAGAGCCAAACATGGGGAAGCTGAGTGCTACCTCAGCATCCCAAAGAGAAACGAGCACTTGGCCATTCAGCGGTGAGCGGGACTGGCAGCGGTCCCTCCCGCCGGGCCTCCAGAGACGGGGCAGCGAAGGCGGCCTCTCCCTGTGCGTCCTTTCAGTGCTCTACAGCACACGCTTTCATCTGTTCCTCTGAATTTTTGTCTATAGACCTAGCTCCTGTGGCACATTTATGTTTGAATAATTCTGGTCTTTATAAAAAATACATTTCTTTTTTTCTTTGCCTTATGTGCAGAAAAGTAAAGATTTTCTTTGCTGTGCTCCTCAGCTTCATCATCCCACATTGTATTAGATTTGAACTTGAAGCAGATTGCTACAGCATTCCCGCTGAGGCCAAATGGGTGACAGCTCTGCTTTGGGTGACGAATACAGAAAAGCATTTGAGCTGCACTCTCTGAGCCTGCAGGCCCCTCATTTTAGGCACAGTGACCAGCAACTGTGTTCTGCTGTGGCTTAACCTTGGACACCCATCCAAGGGTGCTGGGTTCATCACCATGAGGACAGCGAAACAACCGTACTGGGACAGACCAAATATCTGCAAAGCCTGGTGTTCTGCCTGAAACAGTGGCCAGCAACACGCACTACAACAAGGTGTGTGAAAACCAGTCCAGCACTGAGTGCTTCTGGCACTTCATGGAGCGTCTCGAGCTGCTGGTTGCAGCTGGACTGCGGCATCTGAGCCACTGACAGACCTGTCTGCCCTGAACATACCACATGTCTTTTGACATGCACGAATCCCTGTGTGGAAAAAGTGCTTCCAAGTCATCATTTTAAAGCTGCTTCCTGATACTTTCATTTCTTATTGTAATGCCAGAAAAAAGAGAGTCACCAACTCCAATTTTCTTTCTCCAAAACACTTGGGAAAGACTTCCGTGGTCTATCCAAGCTGAATAACCTTGGTCTGTTCAGTCTCTAGCATCAGGAGCATCACTGGGTCAGCCTTTTCACTTTTTTTTTACTTTCTTTCTTTCTTACTGTGTCCTTTATGACATGCAGGATCAGACATACACTCAGTATTCAAAATAAAGGTGGACCGTGGATCTCCACGCTTACGATGACAATTCCTGTACTGTTATCTCCCTCTCGAGCAACGCCTAACATCCTCCTTGCTTTTTGACCCAGGCAGAGGTCTGAGCAGCTTTCCCAGGGCGCCTTCCGCAGCGCTCTATGAATTCTTTGATGAGCGGTGGTAGCCAATTCAGAGCTAATCGTTGTCTGTTTGAACTTGGTTGCCATTCTGGATTTTTTTTCACCTTCACTGACATTACCTTACATTTATTTACACTGAATTTCATCTTCTGTTTTATTGTCAGTAACTCAGTCTCAGAAGATCCTCCAGAGCTTTTCACTGTCAGTGTTAGATTTCATGATCCTGAATAATTTTGTCGCATAGGCAAACACTGTCACTTCATTATTCACCACTTCTCCGGATCATTGGTGAGGGGCACACAGTACAGATCCCAGGACAGGCCTCCAAGGGACCTGGTGACTGCTCTTTGGCCAACACAAACACCGATCAGCTATCCTTCCCTTGGTTACACGTTTTTTACCACTTATAAATCTGTGGAGGGACTTCCTCTCATACTCCATAACATCATAGTGTCTCCGAGTGCCTTTTGTGAGAGACCTTGAACGTAACTTTTGGAAAATGCAATTTAACTATGTCAGCCAGCTAATCCTTGCCTGGACCGGTGTTGCCACCTTCAAAGAAATCTAATAGATTTATGAGATACGACTTCCCCTGGAGAAGCCATGTTGACTCTTCCCCAATATATCCAGATCTACCTAGGCTCCTCTTAATTCTGTTGTATATTACAGATTCTTCTGATTTGCCTGTCGCAGAAAGCTCACTTACTTGTGTCCAGTTCCTTATGCCCTTTTTAGAGAAAAATGATGTCATATTTTCTACCTCCCACACCACTTAGTGCCATGTTGGTGGAGAGTGGAGGAAAGCTGGAATATGGAGTGATATTTTATCTTGTGGCCTCATGAGAAATGAGAGCTACCTCAGCAGCCCTTCAATCAGTCTATGCAAGTGAATCAGTACAATTTGCCAAACCCCAAGTTAGCACCTGCATAGACACAGATTTACACCTTTACATTCATCTGAGCAGGTCAAGATGCAGCAAGGACAAGGACAGGATTCGCTCTGATCAGCTTAAAGGGACCAGTCCACATCTGGACTTGGGAACAGAGGTAAGAGAGGTGCATTGACATGTGCATTGGCACCGCCTGTCTCAAACTTGACTGTTTGCCTGACCAAGACAAGTCTATCACCGAGATGCCAGGCACATGGTCATGTGGACAGTATCACTACTTACCAGACTGGATTTCTGAAGGATTGCACCCAAGAAGCTGCCAGAGGTCCTTAAAGGTTTCTTCTTTTATCCAGAACATGCCACTATGGTTTTTATCAGCATCCCAACATGTCTTTGCCATCTCCCCAACAGCGTAGCATAAGGATGATCACGGTGGTCCGGAACACTGGTCCTTCTATTCTGAAGTCCTGTCTTTAGTAGCTGTCATAACTCTGGTAATCTCCCTTGTCAGGAGAATGTCCTCTCTCCCTCAACAGCTCTTGCTCAATGTCAGAGATCTTTAGTCTAAGCCATAGTGCTCTAGACTTCTGGCCTAGCTAACGGGAGGGTTGCATAGATGCTCATTAGCCTTTAGGCTGCTCAGTGTCCCCAGGCATGCTGCAGAAGATAGTTCTTAAAACACATTGCACCCATCCTGGGCTGGCTTCTAAGACACCCTGTGCACGACTTGAAACACTCGTTTGGGTAAGACTTTGAAGGCTTTGGTACAAGGTAAATGAGACCTGGCCTGCTCTTTGCAACCTGCCTCTGCATTTGTCCTGAGGTTCTGGAGCAGACATACCATGCCACAGAAGACCTTGATCACCCCTTCTTTGAAATGGGAAGACTGGGACTCTCTGGCCTCAGGACCTGCACTGTTGGAGGCAGCACTGGTGTGATCTTGGTAGAAGGGGGGCACCTCCTAAATGCACCCCCTTCACAGATCCCTGCCACATCTACATCAGGTTTGACAGCTGCAGTGTCAGCGCCCTGGCTCCAGCCATAATGAACTCCTCCATCACTATTTACCCGTCATAAACTTACTTTCAGATAATCCCATTTTTCAGCTTTTTCAGCCAGTTCTGTCTGTATTGGTTGTTATACTCTTTACAAATCCCTGTCAGCAAAACCAATGCTCTCAGCTGAGCTGACCCATTAGCAGATCAAGGTTAATTACTTGTGGTTTCTTTTCCAAAGCCACCAGTCTCTAAGTAACGTTGAGTTACAGCGTACATCGGTAGTGAAAGATGGAGCTTGCTTTTGGTCCCAGCTCCCCACTCTCGCTCCAGGTCTGCTTTCCCTCTGCTGCCTGTTCCCAGCTCCTGCTCTTTTCCTTTTTCTCAAGCCCTAGGGGAACCCATGTTTTCCTTTCTTCCTTTTATTTTTTAGGCTTGGATACCTTCATTGGAGTTACACCCTCTTTACTCTTTACTATCCAGGCACTGCTGGATAACCAGGCAGGAGGCACGTCCCCTTGGCATGCCGAAACAACCTCCTGCTCCAACAAGAGGGTCCTGAGACCAGGCAGGTACGGCTTACTCAGAGACCATGGCCAAAGCATGCCTGGCAGGAAAGGCTGAGAAAAGAAGCTGTTACTTCAGTGTCTTATCCCAGCCTGATTTTCCTTAAACAATGAGGCTGGCGCTTTAAGCACTACTTTTTCCTGGCACTGTTTTGTTTCATTATATCTGTATTGAGGTTTCTGCCCAGCTTCTGCCCCCACATAGAGCACCTCAGACATGAGGATAAAGATTTGCCAGCAGCAGGTTCTTCCCGCGACAAAGCACAGTGTGTTTTGCAGCTGGGGTGAGAGGCTGCTGTGAGTTTGCAAGTGACTGTCATTGTTTGTCTTGTAATCCTGGATCATTGCAAGTAGTTTCTAAATTGATTTGTCCCCGTGCAAGCATCATTGCCCAATTCAGAAAAGCCCCATTCTCCTCTGTGCCTCTTATGCAAGTGTAACTCTCTACCATGCAGAAGTCGAATGGTGTGATCTTTGTCAAGCCTCTTTTTCTTCTGAGCTACACAGTTTGGGATCTGTTTTGAGAAGTGGAAATTGCTCATATATCAAGGGAAAAAGCTGTTTGCCTCTAGCATGCCTATCTTGGCTGTAGCTGACTTAGATACTCTCCCGTGCTGGTTTGATTTTAACTGCTACATTAATAAATCGGCAACAGCAGTCCTGTTGGGGAGGAATGCTGATCATCCCCAATATGTGCCCAGAGACACTGACTTCTGGGCCTAACCACCCAGCTGTCCCAGGAGGCTGCGAGATGCCACATTTTCCCTTTCCTCAGCAGATGCTGAAGACATTGAGCTGGCAGGACCGACTGCGAATCTAACTCCGCTCCAGCTATACACTGGCTTGAGCATCCAGTGCTTCAAGTTATTACAACTCCTGAGGCAGACTCTGAATGTAAAATAGCTGCCACAGCTCCTTCTTGGAATAAAATAGATAAAAAATCAATGCATTTGAAAGAGAAATAAAAAATAATGTCTGGTAGCACTAATATTCCTCCATGCGAGACTGAAAGTGCTGAGCCTCTCATGGCAACCTTGATTAAGAAAAACATCTTACTTTAAAAGGAGATTGAAAATCTAGAAAATACATCTAAAAAGGTGACCTCTGGGTGATAAGCATAATTACTGATGCTCCCATGGAGCTTTATGTTTGTGACTTAAAGCAGGAAAATAAGGACCTAGCGTGGGATCATAAATTCAGATCTAATCCAAGAAGTAACAAAGCTTCTTGGACGCAGGCAGAAGGTGTGGATCTGCCTGAGCTCAGGTGTCACGCTGGCTGCGCTCCTCTGTTGAAAGACCTACTCGCTGAGTTTTTGCCATTGATTTTAGTGGAAACAAGATCAATTGTCTCTTTGCGTTCCTGTGTGGGAATAAGATTATGTTGAATATTAATTTGGCTTGCAATGGGCCCTGACTGTAATTTTCTATCAGCAAAGGAGAATTCATGTATTTCCATAAATTCAGAAACTTCCATCTATTCATTCCACATATTCATAGACATTATCTCAATTCCCAGCTCTAGTTCAAACAGAAGTTAGTTCCTTTTACAAATAAATTATTTTTCACTGTTGATGATATTTCTAATTTTTGTAGGCAAATTTATACATTTGAACAAAGGAGACAAAAACTATCTTTGATGTAGCAAAGCCTTTCTGAGAGCCGTACATAAAATAAAAGAGAAAAGATAGTCTGGAAAATTTAAGGAATGGATGGGAATGATTCCAGGTTACCTTGTACTTAATTGGAGTTCTCAGAAATGTTCTTTTCTTGTTTTCTATATTGGAACTGTTCTTTGAAGTACATATGAATGTCTCTTCAAACTGGCATTTAATCTTTGACTGCATTTTTTTTTTTTTCACTTGTAGAAATGGAAGGGCTCTTTATGGAATTTCTTATTCTTTAGCATCTCTTCACCTTGGTCCTTAATTTTTTGGTGAGTGTTGCTGGGAGATACGGTAGCAACATCCGTATTGTTCAGAACAGGATTTTCCCCAGTTTCTGCTGCTGAAAATCCCCCTTGTGCAGTAGTGATTTCTGTTATAGGGTGACAACCTCAGCCAGTACATGTCTGCCTTGCTTCACTGCTGTCAAATTACCCCACATGAGGACTTCCTTGGACATCTTCACCTCAATAGAACTATTGTCCAGTAACAAAGAAATTTGGCTATTTTCCCAGGATTTCTGGATGTTCCACAGCTTGGAGGGGGCAGCAGCTGAACAGTGGGCACAGGTCTGGAAACCCAAAATATGTTGCCATACAGATGGCGATTTTTGGCCCCTCTGTGCACAGCAACCTCCATTTTTGCAGAGCCCATAGACTGAAAATCTGGGTGACTCTGAATGCTTTAAGGTGCCCAAGTGCTACCCGGAGCAGCAGCTTTCTTTCGCTGGGTCTGGTGGAGGTGCAGTGTTGGAGTGAGACAGAAGAAGTGGCGTGGCAACATCATGAACATTTTTATTCCCTGAAAGCCATTTGGCCACCTCTGCTCTCTGAACTGAGTTAGGCAGAGCGGCACCCAGCATGTACGACAGAAGCTCCCAACGACAAGCCTTGCTGCAAGGTGCTTCTGCCAACCCGGCTACGGGCACAGGGTAACACCTCATTTGACATGAGGAAAGTCACGCCGGTTGATATACACTCTTTAAAACTCATCCCTAAGGCACTCCGCACTCCCAGCAGTGGCTGGGCTCGGTGGCCCTGACACCCCGCGCCTGCCGCAGCATCCTCCTGGGGCAGCCCCGGCTCCTCCGTTCGCTCCCAGACCTGCTGCTGCCCGGCAGCGCGCGAGTCAGCAGGAGCCCTGCTCCCAACCCTGTTGCAATTTGTTAACGACAAACATGCTCGCTGTTCCAGCATGCAGGCATAGCGTCTCTGTCTTCAATTATTGCCTGCATTTGATTTCTTAGATTAAACTGCTTAAATCAGGGATGTGCCTGACCTGTATGGAGCCACTCGTTTTGCCTATAGTATACTAATCATAGTAGTAGAAGTAATAATACTAATGACAACGTTGTCATGGGTGGGATATTAAAATCCACTAGTGCCAGAGCTCCCGGAGGAATCTTAAAAGGCGCTATAATTAAGTCACAACAGACTACAGACCTGCTGCGAATGAGAGATGCAGGAAAAAAAGACACAGACAGTATGACTTCAATACGGGCACTGAAGGAGCCAAGGTTTACAAAACTTCTACGTAAAATGGAATAGCAGGAGGCGACCTGGAATTTCTTAAGGCTTGTAGCGAAAAATAATGGGCAAAGAAGCTGTGTAAGCTAATGGTACAGCCACGGGTGTGCAGCACAAAAAAGGGACCTTCTGCAAAAGTATCTCAGAAAAAAGAAAACCATTGCAGTATAACAGGGAGGGGTGTGAAATCAATGTCAGCTCAAAGTCGTTGGGGTACTTCATTCCAAGGGAAGGGAAGGGAAAAAACTGAGTGACTAGGAAAAGACCAAGTTCTTCAAAAAAAGCATTCTTCATAAGCAGTATACAAATGAATGTGTGAAAAATTAAATTTGTATAAAGAAGGGGGGTGAGTAGCAGGGAGGAGAATTAACAGTGATTTATTGTCACACTGGCAATTCCCTGGGGAAAGATACGTGCAATGGAGAAGAATAAAACACTGGAAAAAGTCAAGTGTGGGTATTAAAATGTATACAGAGAAAGAAACACGATTTTGGCAACTCTCATAAGTTAGTATGACCTTAGCCACTAATAAAATAACAGCAGAGATAGAAAAAAACCTGTATCTCCACACAGCTAAGAGATAATGGCGCAAGAAGCAATAAACAATATAATTCAAAAAGAAAAATCACTGCAGAGTGACTGTCTTTGAAAATAACAATTAAAATAGATTATTTGATCAAAATACGCCTAATACTTCTACACAGGAATAATGTTATCTACAGGCAGTCCTCCTGAGTTCAGTATAACTTTCTGCAGCTGGGAAGGTGTTTGCATCTATAAATGTTTGTGGGACCAGAGTACTTGTGGGTAACGGGAACGCAGCTCCCGGGCTGCGAAACGTGAGTCCGGAGCCCCAGCGTCAGTTTACGGGGCCGTGGGGGGCTGCGCCAGCTGGGGGAGAGAAGAGCTCACCTATTTAGATTCCCTGAGAGATGCTCAAAAGAGAAGAAAAAATTATAACCATCTGTGTGCATCTAAATAGTGTAAACAGGGAAGGGGGGGGATTGTTTTGTACGGCAAAGGGAGATGGAATTTGCACTACCGTGGTGGGAAACATAAAAAAAAAACCAAAAACGTGCATACCAGCAGGGAAAGGTAAATTTGAGAGAGTATGAAAAGCTTCCCCCAGCATCTGGGGTAGGCTGCGTAGGGCCACGCTGGCGCTGCAGCCTGGAGACACTGAAAACTCGGTTAAACAAATCATTAGAAAACATTGAGCGGGATTCATTAGAAAATATGGAGTGGGATATGGTCTTATTCTTGCAAAGCGAACGGCTGTGAGAACCTAATTAGTTATTTCAATCAGGCTCCCCAGAGTCAGTCATGTCTGGATTTGCCTTTCTGACTCCACAACCAGTTTCCTCCCTGATTTCGGGTTGGCTGGGCAAGCGGGGCGGGCGCCCGGCGGCGGGGGGAGCCCCGGGAGCTGCGGCGGCACACGGGGAGCGGGGCAGCGTGTGAGGGCAGCTCTGCTGTCCAGCCTTGACGGGGAGGAGTAATGAGTAGAGAGGAAAAAACGGAGAGGACAGCAGCGGCGTGAAGAGGAGGGCAGGGGGGAGGTTTTTGAAGGAGTAAAGGATACCTAACTGCAGAGACCTACAGCTTCCCCAGCCTAACGCCCTGCGTGCACCCCCCTTTTCCAACCTCTGCGACCCATGCGGGTGCCGCTGCTCCTGTCTCCGTCACCCCTGGGCTTGGGCAGCTCACATGCTCTTATTTCCAGTTGTGTGCATGCAGAAAGCATGGAAAATCACGACTTGACTATGCTCAGGTATTCACTGAGCTGGCTGTCATGAGTTACGCAAGGCCCTGAACTGCTCTGGTTTGTGTCAGAGGGTCAGGCTTGACACAATCAGAGACCAAACCAGCCCGGGAGTCTTTCTCCCTGCCCCCTGCAGGGAACACGTCCCAGGGCAATGAGATCCTGAGCCAGAAACTGCTGGACAGTCACAGCGCCAATGATGCCACTGATTTTCCTTTGCAACTGAAGCAATTGTGCATTTTTTCAGCCACCTATTTGCCTAGGACACATGCCTCTGCATTGTAAAATCCACTCCAGAAGACACACAGGCACACGATCACGTTTCTGTTGTGTGTGATATGCAACACAGGTATGGTTTTATGCCAGGTTTATGCTGCCTGTGGGAGGGCAGGTGATCTGGCACAAAGCCTGGTGGTACAAAGTTTGCACATCAATACTTTCTGGCTGGTATGAGCCAGCATTTGGAGTTTATACTGACATGACGCTTACCGTTGTGTGAGCATGACTGTTTTGATCCAATACCCCCAAGTGTCTGGGTTACTATTGAAGTGTGGTTATAAGGAACCAAAGCCTGGAAAATGCTTGGTAGGATGGCAGCTCTGCTAATGGTTTTACTCCTCCAGCCTCAGGCTGGGCACCTTGCTGGCCAGGAGTGGGCAAGGTTTCTGCAAGTCAAACCAGTCCTGGTGTTTCTATAGAAAATTGCATTGGGGAAAATGCATTGATTTTGCGTAGCAAAATCTTCTGGGCCATCTTTATCCATATGGCCAGGGAGGCATGGGCCAGGAGAGAGTCTTTAGCAGGGCAGTAGCATCCCACCATACAGGTGCCACGTGTCCAGCTGCAGCCATCACGGTCTCAGTAGCGTGGCACTGTCCCCATCCAAGAAAATGCAGAGCCAGGGTTGTCTTTATACAGGGAAAAGCGAGGCTCTGAGACCAGGGCAGCCTTAGGGAGGTGCTGGCTCACAGATATTAAGTGGTCCAGCTCCGATTTTAGCTGTAGCTTTGCAGATCGACTTGGCAATGTGAAATGTTGTTTGTGCAGCAGGGCTGGTGGAGGAAAAGCGGAGGGCAGGACAGCCCGGGGAGACCCCAGCCTGGCTGGAGACCTGGCTGTGCCTGCGCCGGCAGCGGGAGAAGCCATGTGTGCTCCGTGTTTGCCAACGGGGAGGTAGGAAGGCACCGGCTGGAGTTGCTCGGGCCGCTTGATTACTGTATTGATTGGCTCTGCCGCTGTGCCCGCGACGAGGGAGCGAGCAGCAACAATTCATTACTGCGTACAGGGGGAAGGAGGGTTGCAGAAGGGGTGGGAGGGTGAGGACGGCGGACTGCCGAAAGACAGCCGTGGGCCAGCCTTGCTCACGGGACCCCCGTGAGTCCCTGGTTTTTCATGCAAAACATGCATCTGTCCCAGCACATCCTTTAAATCTCTTCCCAGAGCACTACATCAGGAGCAGTTTGTAATGTGATGATGATATGACTGTGAGCAAGGCACAGGAGGTTTTAAGCTCACAGCTGTTTAGCAGCTGGCGAGTTTTCTGGTCTGTTTGGGCTGTGCTGAGCTCTCCGCACGTGGTGGACAGGTCCCCCTCCACGGGCGGCTGGGGAGCCCGCAGCCCCGGGGTGGTCCGGCCGTGGGAGCTCTGCAGCTCTGGGGACGGTGGATTTGCAGCTCGCGGCTGTGCTGAGGACGGTCCCGCGGCCGCGTGCTCTGGCTGAGCCCCCCTGCCCTCTCCAATGCCTTGAGCATGGACCCTGCCTCCACCCATCCCAAAAGGGCCACCTGACCCAGGCACCCTTCTCCTAATACAACTTAGCACAATAATGCAAAAAAATGGAAGCAGAAAAAATAACCTGTCACAAGCAGAGCACGATCTTTTTTGGGGCTGCCAGGATTTTTCCCAGCTTTCTGCTCTGGGTAAAGAAGCCGCAAGCAGTGGTGGGGAGCCCAAGGCATCTGTCCTTGCCATCACACCCCACACGCGTACGATGGCAAAGGGATATGTGGACACAGTGGAGGATTTCTCACCGTGTCCTGTGTCTCAGCACAGCTGGGGTGGATTTGCAGAGTGGGTACAAATGCTCCTTTTGCCCTGGCAGGGTCCCAGGAGCAGACAGCCACACAGGGGAGTGCTAGGGGCTGGAGCCACTCTCCGTAGATGGATTTCTTTTCTTAAATTACGCTTTAATTTCCTCTCCTTCTGGTACCAATGCCTATGTTTTAATGAACTTGCTCCCCTAGCATATCAAACAAGTCTGATCCCTGGTGCTCCCTGTTTGCAGTTCCCAGTGGCTCCTAACCAAGAATTGTGCTGTTTAATTTTGCCAGTCTTCTAGTTTACATTGAAGCATTAAAAAAAAAACATAGGCTAAAGGACCATATTTCTCCCGGCCTATTGATAGAGCGTGATAGGTATTAAATTCTATAATTCTTTCACTGGCCTTTAAGCAGCCTTGGTGTTAATATTTAATGATGAAAGATGCTGGTAATCAGCCCTGTATCCCAAGTGTCTGAATGCTTTATGATCTTGCCTTTGGGAGCCTAATTGTGAACCCAGCCTGCCAGAGCTTCCCACCCCAACTTAATAAACTTTGCCATTCCTGCCCAGCACATCATCTGTCTCCAGGCAGGATCCAGCGCAGAGATGATCAGGTAGCATGAGGAGGAAGGACGGAGAAGAGCGTGATAATGAGGGTGAGCATGGAGGCTGCTGAGGCGGCGACGGGTGTTAAGCAGGCAGCGTGCCGTGCCGCTGCAGGGAAAGCACAGCCCAGCTAGGGGCATCGGCTGTTGATTTGGCACTGCTTCGGGGACGGCTCTATCTCCTGCCTTGCAGCACACGTCTGCAGGCTACACTGCAGCCCAGCCCAGAAACAGCAGACAAGAGTGCGTTGGCCATGTCCTCCCCAGAGCAGCCAGGTAGCGCGGGCTGTGAGCCAGGGGTCTGCACACGCCAGCCCCTGCCGGTCCCACTTTGCTGGTGGGATGCCTTTCTTCATCCTCCGGCCCGATGATGGTGTCTCTCCCATCTCCCAGTCAGCCTGAGCTCCTACACCAACACCCCTCAGCCTGGATAAAGCCAGGCACTTGATTCTGGACTCGCAGCTCCGTCTCCAGCTGGTTTCCAGAGCAGTAGGGTGTGCTGGCTGACGTGGAGGTCTGCCACAGCGCAGGTAGTGCTGCCGAGGGTGATGCTTCACTGGGTTGGAATGGCCTCAGGCAAAGTCAGCAGAGCCCTGTACCGAAGGAGAACTGCTGTTAGTTGTTAATAGTACTTAGCACTTACACGTTGCAGAGACATTTGTGTTTAAAGCCATGTACAAACATGATCTCATTAACTGCTGGCATGGGAGCAAGTGCTGTCATTCAAAGCCAACTGTTGGGAAACTGAGGCAGACAGATGACCGTGCAGCTGAGGTGACAGAAGCAGACGTCACCCATCTGCCATGACCACGTCCCACTGCCACCGTAGGTCACCCTGTCCCTGCCTCCCCGGTGCAGGGTTGCAGCCTCTGGCTCTTCTGATGCCTGCACTGGGCTGGTCCTTGACCTACTGGTATCATTACAGTGGGAGCTCTTCCCATACCGCTGTGATCACTGTTGTAATAGTAGCAACGTATTTCACTTGTAGATATTTTATTCCAATTTAGGAGACGCAATAAGCTTTCTCCATAAGGCATAAACCTTATTTTGCTTTATATTTGTCTGCCTAGGGTTTACGCTTGTATAATGAGATGAGTAAGTAACCTTGCAAGCTGATTGTGTTATATGGCCACATATAACCATGGCAGAGGCTGGGAGAAAGTCTTCCCTCCTGAGCACGACCCTGAGGAAAGCTTGTCAGGGAGGCCAAGGAGAAACGTGGTCCTAGACCAAGGAAACATGAAATCCATTAGTGCAAGGGGCTCACATGCAGACACACAAGGGCCAGGAGGTGCCAGAGGGACGGGGGTAGAGCCTCTCCTCTCCAGCTCGCCCAGGTCAGTCAATATGTCCCATTCACCTTCTTGCAGTGTTGCTTCATCTCACATCCTCCTTGAGATAGCCGCAGCAGAGTCCCCAGTTTTATTACTGGAAGAAGAGGTAGGAGTGCTGGTGCCACAGACTCCAGTAAACACCCTTGGCTTCCCTGGTAGCAGACTGGCACACCTGAGCTGTTACAGAAAGGCTCTTCATACACCAGGGAGACACAGAGCCGCCAGCGGGACTTAGTCGCTGGAGCTGGGAGCACTGGGAGGCCCCAGCAGGAGGAGAGCCCCACAGAGCTGCTGTGCAATGACTGCGCACCCCCGTGCAAACTGCACCCTCCAGGCAGCCCCGGCTGCCCCAGAGCAGGGGTCAGGCCCGCCAGAGCCCAGAGATTTATTTGATGATGACAGTAGGGTTTTCGTTGCCTGGTGTAGAGAGGTACCAGGGCTCCTGGGCAAGGAGCAGAGAAGTCATCTTCATGCTGATGGGATGGTCAGAGTTGCTTCAATCACTTGCTCCACTCCTGCCCCCGCTGAGGAGGGCTCAGCTTCCCAGGGCGAGGACTTGGAGGACTTGGCGTCTGGGTCCATCCCAGAGCTGCTTTCATGCAGGTCGTATGAGCCACAGCCCAACCAGAGCTTCTTCAAGGGTGGGCAACGGCCGGTGGGTGACACTCATTCACTGCAGTGTCCTCAGGTCTGAGCTCCCACCGGTTTTGAGCACCCACAGAGGCCAGAAGAACTATTTCTAAGTGCTGGAACACCACCAAATTCCTGCCTAGGCATCCAGGTTTGAATAAAAGGGTGGAGGAAATGTTGTGTCACAGAGCCAGCTCCTGGGACGGTGAGCCCTGCTGCCTCTGCAGCTGGAGACAAGCTCCTGTCTGCTGCTGCGGTTGCGACTGGCGCAGGCAGGCAGCTCCCACCTTGTGCTTCAAAGCGGAATGAGAATGGGGGAAGGCAGTGATGTGCTGGGAGAACACCAAGCCGGAGGCTGACGGAGGCAGATAAGGCTTCCCGGTGGCAGGCGGCAGGCGCTGATGTGCGGGCAGAGCTGCCTGCCTGCCTTGGAGGTGGCACAGCTGGTGCGGAGAGCAGAAGGCTGGGACGCGGCACAACCTGCTCTCGCTCCCCAGCCGGGGCTTGGCACAGTCTGGCCCTGCAGAGCCAAAGCTCTCCCCATCCCACCTCTCTCAGCCCTGGTGCCTCTCATCTGAGGCCATCTGAAGCCTCTCCCTTGGCCATTGGGTGGTCTCAGGGGGGGTCCGCTCTCCAGCAGGCTCCTCCTGCATAGCTGTCAGCCAGCCACCACCTCTGGCAGGCACCAAGCTCTCACCCAGCCCTTGGCACCTCCCCACGACCATCGCACAGCCAAAACATCTCCTCCCCCTTCTTTTGTCCATCAGCACTCGTCCCCAGGCCTCCCACCGTTGTCCCCAGCACCCTGTCGCTCAGCATTAGCCATCGCGCACATCCTTCTCTGAAACAAGGAGTTTCCCCAGCGCTGCCTTGACCAGGAGTCAAGCCTTAACAAGCACCTTGTAAAAAAAAAAAAACGTGGAAGGGATCAAATGTTGCTGGGAATCTTTGACTTCTCCTTGCTCTTTCTGACTCAAAATATCAAAGGCAAAATAAGATTTTCAGCATATCAGAGAGCGGTGCAGGAAGGCACACTGTAAACAAACTAATGAGTTTAGTGCCAGTGAGAATAGCCCGCGCTATTACATCTCTCTTCCCAAAATGAGAGAATCCTTCTGATACAATTTACTGACATCATTAGCAGGGCTTCCTGCACTGCTGCAGAGCCTTCCCCCACCACTGCTTCAGATTTTAAGCTTGCAGGCTTATAACGTTATTGTTTTAATCTTTACATAGCAAGAACATTTTAGAATCGGGAACTAGGTTTGTCTGGGGGGGTTGCCTTGAAATGCTCACATTCACCTAAAGGGATGTAGACTCTGAAGTATAACAATGACAAATTAACTTTCACCGCTAGCAGCCATTTTGGGAAAATCACAGCTTCCTTAGGGGAGCTGAGCTGCTCCAGCCATTTTGGGCAATGCAGAAGTGATCCAGCAACCTTTAGCTGAGAGTTTTGGAGTAGCAACAAGGTTGATCTAATAGAAAATAAAAAATGTATATGTTAGAATTTTGTATCTGGAAATACAAAATTTCTGCATCAAATTCAATGTGTTTGCATTTTTTCATGCAGCTGAGTTCTTCGCTGTGCAAGCTGACTGTGCTGCAGAGTACCCAGTTTGGGGTAACAGCTGCAGGACCGGAGAATCAAGTGGTGTCAGGGTGCTTTGGCGTCCATCGTTAAGTCTATTTTCTACGGCAGCACAGGATCTTATTATGCCTAACAGAATGTGTAATGAATATCCGGAGTAACGCATGAGCAATCCGGTTTGCACTTCAATACACTGCTGGCCTGCATAGTGCCACTACTGTAAAGACTGCTGAAAAAGCTGCTCCTGAAATTGTTGTAGAATCACAAAATTAGTTAGTTTGAAAGAGACCTCAAGAGGTTTCCAGTCCAACCTTCCGCTCAAAGCAGGGACAGCTTCAGAACCAAGTCAGGTTGCTCAGGGCATTGCCCTGTTGGATTTGGAACATCTGCAAGGATGAAGATCCCTCCACTTCTTTGGGCCATTGGCCTACTGCTTGACCTGCCTCACAGGGAAGAGCCTTTTCCTCACGTTCTTGCAACTTGTGCCTGTTGCCTTTCCTGTGCACCTCCAAAAGAGTTTTCCTCCATCTTCTCCTTAACCCCCTGGAGATTTCAGTGATGCTGTAGGATTGCATCTTGTTTCTGCTGCTGCCTCCTAAGTTGCAGCAAGATTTGTTGGGGTTGCTGCTTTAGCTGTGGAATAGCAGAATGATTAAAGAGGAACTTTTCAGGTTAATAATCTTCCATCTTCCTTTACCATGCTGGAGGAATCCCAAAATGTAGCACCAAACAGATAGGAGGAAACCACACAGATTTCCTGTTTGCCTTAACAGAGGGAGATTGTCTCTGCAGATTTAATCCTCCTCACCTCTGGACCTGCCCCTGGAGGAACCTGCCTCGCTGCTGGCTGCAGACGGAGCCTTTGGATGTCTACCCCTGCGTGGGGCTGGCACTCCTTACTGTCCTCTTCCTCCTGCCAGCACAACTCCTACACTCACTGCACACTCACCGTCCCCAGCTTTGCATTTATATTTAACTTAGGAACAGCTAACTCAGATTGAACTGTTTCTTTTCCAGACAAACTTGTCAGACCTTATTTGTATGCCTCTCTTGTCCTTCTTTAGAGCCTCTACCTTTTGCTTTTCTGAATCATAATTAAAAACCTACATCTGTCCTACAGACCCTGGGAGCAATTTCCAGGTCTAAGGCAAACTACAGCCGCATTTCAGATTTCTGCTAGTGCGGGTCCTGTGCACGCACCCCCATCTGTCCGAACACTGGTTTCCATTCAATCAACTAGCTCAGTTCTTTGTCCAGCTGTGGGATGTTCTGACGGGTGAAAGTATTGATGATGGGTGAACCGTAAGTCTAAAGGTACTGTCTAGATGGTAGGGAACGCACTGTCCCTCAGGGACTGTGGAGACCACCCTCAGCGGTTTCCATGGCAAATCATCAGGTCAGTGCTAAGTCTTCCTGAAGAAAGCCAACAGCCCAGTATTTATCGATGACCTGGAAGACAGTGTACAGTCTTTAGAGATAAGAATTAAAGAGGCTATAAAACCCAGTAGGAAGACAAATGTGGCTAAGGCAGCATCAATCACTTCGTAGGATGAATTTGTTCCAGAAGTCTGAATTTTGGTACATTGAAATGGTGATCCACGCATCCAGGAACAAAGATGTATACACAAGGTGGGACTGTTGTACATGGATTAGAAAACCATAGTGGGATCAGGTGGAAGCCTTCTGAACTTGAAGTCCCTAAAGGTGAGAACGACAAAGAGCAATACACACTGGTTTCACATTCACATGGGATTGTGCATTGCTTTAATAAGAGTACCATTGTGCTCAATGTCCAGTTCCAGGGTCACACATAGTGAAAACATGGAAAGAATCCAAGAAAGAGGTACAAAAGTTAGTGAAACTTTGAAAAAAAACCAACAAACCCCTTGTTTTATAATGAAAGGATTAATGAAAAGCACTTTGAATAGTTACTTGACACAAGTCTGGAAGTACCCAGTAGAAGAGAATATATTTGAGACCAGAGAGCACTTTAATCTGGCGATCAAAGATGTAACAAGATCTGGTGGCTGGAAGCTGCAATTAGACAAATTTGACCTGAAAAGAAGACATATTCCAACAGGGAAGGGAATTAGCCATTAAACAACGTACGGAGGAGATGGTTGATTCTTCCTCACTTGGAGTTTTTTTACTTGAAATTGGACGTCTTTCTAAAAGAGCTGCCCTAACTCAGCCAGAAATACAGGTTTGACACAGGAATCACTTGGTAAAACTATCTGGCCTTGGCGATGAAGGAGGACAGAGTAGCCTTTCTGGCCTCAGCATCAATAATCCATGACATCCTGTCACAGAGACATTTGCTCATCTTGATCTACATGACTTTAAAAGCCACATGAACATGTCTAGTTGCACTTGAGTTACCTTGAGTTATTTACAGATTTCTCCACTGCATGCAATAGCTCTGCGTCAAGTTTTTTTTCAATTGCATGCATGTGTGTGTGATCCGGACAGATCTCCTGCTTCTCACTGTTCATCTCTTCTCCAGTATTTCACCTTCCTGCTTGTCTCTCTGGCACCTCTGGCACAAAATCACCCACCTCAAAGCAGAGTTAATCCAGTTGCCCAGCCAGATCCCCCTTCTTCAAGGAGACTCAGCGCAATGAGAGGCAGCCATCCTAAGTCATCGCTCTGCTGAGCACAGCTGCATTCATTGCACAATCCCAGAAGGACCGTTGAGCATCCAGGTCTTTGGGAAGCAGCAGCAGGACAGAGATGAGTGTGCTGGCCCTGCAGCAGGGTGCTTGTGATCGGGACTATGCATCCTGCTTTGGCTGATCTGGGGTGCAGAGTCAGTGCTGGTAGGAGGTTGGATCACTCCCAGGAGAGGAGTAGGACAAACCCACCCCTGCATCACGCTCAGTAGCTGCACAGAGGTGACCCGGTCCTGACACGGTGGAGCCTGCACTCCTGTCCTTGGCATGGTCCAGAGGAGTGGAGCAAGCTTTGCTTACCTTCCTGTTTTCAATATTGGTTGTATTTTGATTTGCATAATCCAGTACAGTAAACAATACAGTCAGATGAGACTAAACGAGGAGTAAAAAGAGGAAAACACAAACATATTTACCTAGTCTAATGAGCAGCACGCTGATCAGAGATGAGCTGCCACCCGGACTCCTGAAGGGCACAGCCTGGTGCCTGGTGTGAAAGCTGGGAGGTGAAAAGTGGGGGAAGAGAATCGATGCGGCGTGGAAGAAAAGCAAAATCACATTCTCGGGGATGAGGGATGCCACATCTTGCCCGCTGGAAAGGGTCATCTGTCCTAGTAATGCCTCCCGGGCTGCTCACGCGGCCGGTCGCTGCGGGAGGAGGAATACCTGACTGCTGTGCAGTTGCAGGAGGGCTGCTTCCCTGCTCCTTGATGCTGCCTGGTGGCATTCACTTCTCCAGCAGAAGCTGAGCACGGATGGTGTGAGCTGCAGGGAGGGTGTGGATATGGGATGGGGTGGTCAGAGAGGCTTGAACCTGCAGAGCAACCTGGCTGGGTACTTCATCAGCACCCTCACATCCCTCCCCTCTTTTCCTGCTTCCCCGGCTCAAGAAGGTGCTACAAGCATATCCAGGCAACAGTGTTGGGAACAGAAATTACTCTCTGAAACAAAGACTGAAACAACACATGTTTGCAAGCGGAGAGCATGTTTGAAAGAAGAAATCAGCACATGTTGCTGCTCTATTGTTGAAATCCCAGGTTACATTTTTTAAAGAGATTTTGAAAGTAAATTTATTTTAATGAAATGGCTTTAAACAAAACAAAACGCAAGGTTTCATTTCACATTTAATGTAACATTTCATTCCACGCCAAATCCATTTTTTGAGGCTTTGTGTCAGAAAAAGACCTGAAAAAAAGACTGGCTTTAGCCAATGGGGCGCATCTTGTTTTGCTTTGGCTTAGTAAGCAAACTTAAAAAAAAAAGATGACTGTACAAAGCCCTCCCCACAACTGAGGCTCCTGACACGTGCCAGGCAGGAGGTGCAGAGGCTGCGCCAGCCTCACGCTTTCAGCGGGGACTCGATTATTTGCACGAGCTCCTCGTACCTCCCCTGCACAGGTAATAAGAGCCCTGGCAGAAGGTAACCTGCTGCCCGCTACTGAAATGCATAATAAGGTGTATGTTTTATAAGGGAGATGGTTTTAATGGGGTTTAGTGGATCTAAGAGTCTCCACTGTGTCATAAATTCCTGAGACAAGCTTTTGGTGTCATATTGCTTCTTGTTATAATGAAGAGGATTTGAATAGGATGTAATGTAGTTGGGAGCTAAGATATGGCAGCAATTTATCACGAGAATCTGCTGCAGCACTCGAGAAAATGAAAGCTTTTTTAGATATAGATACAGATGGATTGGAAATGGACTTGCTTCTCACACAGGAGGCTCCTTTATCACCAATAATATCAGGACAAATACTGCTTTGCACTTGGCACTGTCTCTAATTGCATTAACATATCAGTTGTGAGTGGTAATGCTCCTAGCCAGAAACTCATCACCAGTAGAGCCTCTGGCATACGAAGAAGGGTGCCAGCTGCTTGTAGGTGTGAATACTGTCATAAGTGGAATTTCATAAGCAGAAGTAAAGGATCCACTCATATCTCCTTCTACAGTAAACGAAGCAGCTCCTTGCTTTGTAGCTCCTTGCTTTGCAGCTCCTTGCTCCCCATCCCTAGCTGGGAATGTGCAGCCGGATGCAGACAGACGAGGTAAGGCAAACCTTCAGGGGAATAAAGGAAAGGTTTACCCCTTAGGGACAATGTCTTGTGTGAGTTCTCAGAGAATAAGCATTTTGCTTTTGTATTGACCTGCTATCCTCCTGCAGTGGGACAATGTGTGTCTAATCTTGGCACAATAAAGAATATAGGGCACTGGGGACTAAGTCAGGGAAAGAACCTAAAAAAAGCCTTAAAATAAAGTATGGGGCTAAGTATGGCACTGCTGCTCTCTCAGCAATGTTACCCTCCCTGCCCAGGGTGGCTGGAGGGGATCTGCACAAGGAAACACTTACAGCAAACGTAGAAATGGGGATGCCCCCCACCTGATGCCCCCACCACCCCAGACAGTGGGTGCCAGGTCTTGCCTCCAGCCAGGTCTTTTGCAGGACACATTACATGGGCTGGCCTTGTGCAGCGATGCCTGTCCAACACAGGAGAACCCTCCAGCACAACCCCGCTGCTGTGCTCTCGCGTGGACCACGTGGGGCTGGTAGTGCCATCACCCAGACGAAAGAGGACACAGCTCCAGCCCAGCTGGGGCCACTTGAGGGACAAAGCGCACAGCAGGGGACAGAGCCAACAGCTGGAGCCAGCACTGGGACGGGATGCTCAGGGACATGGTGCAACCCATCAGCAGTGCTCTGCCACCCACCTGCAGGCAGTGCTCCTCTCCCAGACCCAGGAGCACCCCTACTCCTGCAGGGAAAAAATAAACAGTTTCTACATCTGGCATAGCCTGAGTGTCATGGAGCTGGGGGCACTGATAGGCTTTAATGGCCCAACTGGCCCCACCTGGGCTCCCCACCCACAGCAGCTCCCTTTAAATTCAGGCCTGAGCCCCTAGTCCTGGTCTTGGCTATGTTGTGGATGTTTCTGTTCTTAGCCCTGACTGTTCTTCCTGGCTGAACCCTAGGCCTGACTTCTCATTTCATCTTCTCTAGGACTGCTGGTGGAGCTGTCTTTACCACCAGCCTAGTGCCATTCGGTTATTGTGGGATGTGCCAGTCCCTGGATGCTGCCCTGGCCCTGGCTTCCCCCTCGCTCAGGAGCAGCCCTGTTCTCGCTGCTCCTTCACACTGAGGGCCACCTCCAAGGCTATCAGGGAAGCTCCTGCATCAGGAGAACCTGAGCAGAGCACTGCTGAGTGTCTTCCAGCTCCTTCAGAGGGAAGGCTGGGGGCATCCTGAAGGGGCAATAAGGCAGGGGAGGCAAGCAGAGCTGCGCATCCAGAGCAGGTCTTCTCCCCAACATTCTTGCCTTTAGCCCCTGGTTTGGCTGTGCAGCACATCCCCTAGCACACAGGACTGATGTGTGTAACAAAAAAACCCACAGGGATGTCTGCAGCTTGTGGGTGAATTGGCTTTTCTGACTGATGAGCCCCCAGGGAATGCACTGCCCAAGCACAGACATCAGTGACTTCCCAGAAGGAGCCGTCCATCACCCGGAATATATTCTTCCTGTCCATTCCAGTGACCTCTCTTTGCCTGATGGTTTTTCTCTCTTTGAATGTAAGTCTGCAGCGTGACGGCTGGGAATATGGCACTGGGTGACCGTGATGGGTAAGGGAAACTTCTGGGCATGCTTTATCACCCAGATTCAGGGCTCTCTGCAGCCTTCTGGCAATAGCTGCAGGCATTGCTGTAGCTGTCAATGGGAGTTCAACATAATGTAGGAAAGACCACCTTGCTGCATAGAAACAGTCTGTAGGTGAGAGCCCAGATCCTCCAGGACAAGCTTGCCCTGTCCCTCAGGCAAAGGATATAACCTCAAGCTGTGCACACGTGGGGGACTGAACCCTGGAAGCACGGTGTGGCCAAAGCCAGTCCTGTAGGTGCCTGCTGTGCACCCGGCCAAGCCTGTGGGCATCCTGCCAGTGCTGATCACAGACCCTGCAAATGAGAGGTCCACGCACTGCAGGGACTCCCACCAGTGCGTCCACATGGAGGGGAAAATGGCTCTGGCTTTCTGGAAAAAAGATTTCCCTAGCACAAACCCTTAACCAGTAAGCACTTCTCTTGCACCTGCCCTCTTTTCAGGTTAAATATGATTGACTTTATCCCTGTTTTTGGAGGTGTGAGAGAGTTACCTTCAGTATTTGGGCTGTGCTCCTGCTGGGAGGGGGAAGGACCCAGATCTGTTCTGTTGCTGCCTGTGGGGCTTCTGAAGTGTCAGCCACTCAGGGTTGTAAATGCTGTATACATCAGGTTATTCAGAATTTGGCTCATCCTCTTTTGATCTCATACATGTGTCTTTTTCTGGGCTCTGGATCTGTTTATGCACCCCACCCCCTTCATTTCTTTTTTCCTTTCTCCTTATAACTCTAATCATCCCTTTTAGCTTCTAAAGATAGGACAATGTTGTGATAAGGAAAAAGTAATTTTGCAGTTTGACCTAAAAATGGGCATGTTTGGGTTCAGTCAGTTCTTGGAATGCAGCTTCAGAATTAGACACAACTTCTAAAAGTCCAAATCTGGACTTTTCTTGTGCTGCGCAGAGGGCTAGGTAACCCTGGAGATGGTCAATGCCCGTTCCTCCCCTGCCACGAATGCTTGGCACTGGGACTTTGTCTGACTCCAGGAGCAAATAGGAAGGGTGGGGTGGAGGTCTGATATGCTTATGTTGGCTTTGATGGCTTTAAGAAGTGTCATGGCAACAGTGTTAGCTGGATAATTAATATTGCACACAGGATTATAGTGCAGGCATAGAAGACAGTGCTTTAAATATGTAAAACAACCCCTCTGTACTAGCCTGCTTTCCCAGTTGGGTGGGGACTGCTATATTTCAGGATCAGCAGAGCCATGGGAAAGGTCAGAGGACCTATATCCAGTGCTCTAGCTGACCCTATTTCTAGCACAAGGATTGGCTTGTGGGCACAGCCGTCAAGCCCCTTGGAAAGGAGCAGGGCACTGCTATGTGCGGGGTCCTGAGCCCCCAGCGAGCAGGAGGAGGAGCGGGGAGTCAAAGCAAACCAGCTCTCTGGGATGTGTCCTGCAAACCAGGAGCTGCAGGTGAGGGGACACGTGCAGGTGATGGAAGCAAGCCTGACATGGTTTTTTTGCCTTGCCTACAATCTGAGGGTAGATCTCTAGGAGTGGGGGGAAACTCTAGTGGGTGGCAGGATGGGAACATGCTGAAGAGCCCCTCCAGTAACTGTTCATTCCCCCAGTGGTCTATGTGGGAGCCCTGCTCCGTTCTTGCAGACCAAATCCACTAGCAGGGGCAGCTTCGCAACTCCTGCACCTCACAGCAGCTTTTTAGTCCGTAGACTCAGCCTGGCTGGGCCAGGCACTGGAGAAGCACATCAGGGGTGGGGAAGGCAATCTTGCAGGGCTGGGGACAAGCACCCCACTTCATTCTGCTCAGGATCCTCCTTCCCAGGCTGGACACAGCAAGAGAGACAAGCCAGCTGCGTACAGGGCTGCATGCAGGTAGCTGCCCAAGGACAGCACCGTGCTGGTCCAGCTCCTCAGAAGCAGAGGGCTGCCTGGGTTGCGTGGGCTGCCTGACCGCAGTCCCTGGTGGGAGCAGAGCCCAAATGACTTAAGCTGCCCTTGGCAACACATTCATTTCCCAGGCTCATCTTGTTCTCTCCCCAGCGTGGTCCTGTGCCAAGCCATGGTCTGAATGTCCAAGTCCTCCTTTCCTTCTCATCATGCATGTGCGTTGTGCTTGCTGTCACAGTTAGTGTGGCCGTGGCACTCGGAGGAGACCTGCAGATGGGTGCTGGCCTCTGGTCCTAAGAGAAGCTTCTTGGCCATCAGACTGGTCCTCCCTCCTGTGCTGGCACCTCTGACAGGTGAAAGTCCCCTTTGCTGTCCTTGCCTCTCACCTGGACAACCTTGGAGATAGGGTTTGGATGCTTTCTGTGGGCTGGCGTGACATTTGGTGTGTTACTGCCTGTGAAATTCAGTCAGTACCAATAGCGTTAGGAGCACTGGGGCTGACCTCAGCACCGAACGGTACTGCTGGCGCAGGTCTCTTCTTCAGACAGTACATTTTGCAATTTGTTTTCTGATCTAGCACCAAAAGGGTCCTTATACCTTTTCCCTTACCTCTGACTGCACACTTATGCCATGGCACTCGCATTGGATCTCCCACCTGTGCAGCCATGGGCTCAATGAAGCTAATACTGTAGAATTAAAAAGGCATCTTCAGCCAGATCTTGCTCAGCCCTACGATGCCAGACTGAAATAAATGCACAATGAGATTGCACCCACTGGTATGTCAGCACTGAACATGTCACAGGGCAGTGGGAGCTCAACGCGACTCCCCCACCCTCCCCTGGAACAAGGCAGTTCTTCCAGCAGGGAGAAGAGCTGGGGGAGGCAGGTGGCATAAAAAGAGCCAAAACCAAATCAACCCTGGGCCACAGTGTCTGTGTAGGCAGCCTCTGCTGCTCCAACAGCCTCCCAGTTTGCCCTTATTTTTAGGACCTTGCTCCTGGTCAGCTCATCCTGACCTCTAGAAGCTTCCTCCGGATGAAGGTGCTCAGTTGCTCTGGAGAAAGCAGCAATTTCAATTCTTTTCCAGACTAAGCAGAGAGCAGCAGCAAGGATGAGGAAAGAGTCGCATTTCCTCCCTGGGGCCCAGCCAAAGCCTTAACCGAAGATGTAACACACAATACCCACAGTGAAGTGTGAACAAACAAAATGAACAGCTCTGATCTTCATTAAAGCTGTGTAGGTGTTGGCTTATATAGGAAAGTCAACCTACTATTGCTGTGGGGAGCTGTTAACTTGAATAGCAGTGGCCTGTTATAAGTGAAGTGGTACTATGCCACCTGAAAGGAGGAATGTTAGCGATTGTAATTGCAACTGCAGTAATGAGGAGCTTGGGAGTGGGGCTGATAAGCTGCTAGATAATAGACTAATGAGCAGGATGGCTATAGTCTGTCAAAGGACTAGCTAAGGTATCTGCAGGACCCCTATGGTATTGTATGAGAAGGAAGTGTGGACCAGGAAACAGCCGAATATAGCATTTAAAAGATGTATAGGATGAACTGAGCACTTAATGCTGATAATAATTGGAGCTTGAGGGTGTGCTTAGTGTATGAATAAAGTAATTAACCAATTAAAAATGCACAAGAGACACATCATAGAAAATGATAACCAACAGGAAAATGATTGATGCCCTGTACAAGGAGCTGGAACATTCAATGTATGTTATTAGGAGAGATGCCTGGGCTCTTCAGATACCAGCATGTGTAGACCCACTGGGTGCTCTTTGATCACTGGTCTACAGTGTTGTACTTGCCACCTGCCGTGCTGCCTGTGTGATAAATTGCCTGGAATTAATTCAACCCCCTTGTTTGCAAGAAGCAGACTCTGGAAAATACATGGTATCCACATTGGCTGGCTTTGAAATGACCAAGCATGTGGCAGGGCCCTGGGAGGCATCTGCTTTCCGGAGGGAGGCAATGCCTGAAAGGAGAAGTGGCCAGCACCGTGTGGCACAGCTAGAAGTCCCCAGATGAGCCGGGGGGATTAATCTGGTGACACATGATTGGATTCTCCTTTGCTAGTTTCTTTTTTAAGACCCCAGAAAATGTCAGTGACAAAGATGAAGATTTCAAAAGAACACATTGAAAGTTAGTGAATGCAACAGCGAAGGTGATCTGCACCACTTAAATTCATGTGCCTTCTGGATGAGCACTGTGACAAAGTTTTTGTTGTACGATCATGATTTTCTTCTCTAGATGCAACACACCGGGAACACAGCTGCTGTGGTGTGAGGGTAAGTCAGGGCTTATCCTGTGGGCTGTAGGACCCTTCATTTGTTGCAAAACTGGGAAAGTGTTAGGGAAGAAGGCAAGTGGTTGTGGGAAGGGAAAGATTTAAGTGACAGAATGCTGCCCTGGAGAACCACATATTATTCTTGCCTCTGCTACAGCACTCCCATCTGAGAGCTAGCAAGTCCTGTACACCAGATATTTCACTGGTGATTTCTAACATGTTCCTCATTTCCTGGCATCTGGCTACAGACCCTACTACTTGAATTGTTTAAGGCTGAGCAGTTGCGCTACAACTGAAGTCAGTGGGAACCTTGCTCTGAACATACAAGCAACCCTTGTAATAACTTTGCTGAAAAAAGGAAAAAACAAACAAACAAAAAAACCCAACAACAACAAAAACCACCACAAAAACAGGGACCAGACTGGGTATCTAAAACTAATGGATCTATTTAATCTTCATAAACCCTTTCACAGTACAGAATCTTGTGCAAATGAATCCTTCAATGTCTGTGAAGCACTCAGATAGGAGAATGATGAGTTTCATAGGAAAGCGGATGAGGACATTAATATTTCTGTGTTTGTTGCATTACTAGGACAGTGGGCAGTAAATAAGGTAGTAAGCTGCGTACTGAAAAATGAGGAGAAAACAAAACGAGGCAGGTGCTCACTCGGGAAGTGCTGTTCACGGGCAGGCAGCCTCCCTTTGAGCTGTTGATTTGGTAACCTCACTGCTGTTTATGTGAGGGTTTTACTCCATACTTAGGGGGTTTATTTGCCTTGATGGCCAGCAGCCACATCCTAGTTGGTCCTATGCTACATCCCTGCCACAGAGCTTGTAGACCAGGGACAAGTCAGAATCACAGAATCACTAAGGTTGGAAGAGACTTCTAAGATCATCAAGTCCAACCATCAACCCAACCCCCCCATGCCCACTAAACCATGTCCCCAAGCGCCTCATCTACACGTCTTTTAAATCCCTCCAGGGATGGGGACTCCACCACTGCCCTGGGCAGCCTGTGCCAAGGCCTGACCACTCTTTCAGGAAAGAATTTTTTCCTAATGTCCAACCTAAACCTCCCCTGGCACAACTTGAGGCCGTTTCCTCTCGTCCTATCGCTGTTACTTGGGAGAAGAGACCGACCCCCCCTCGCTCCAACCTCCCTTCAGGCAGTTGCAGAGCGCGATGAGGT
This sequence comes from Pelecanoides urinatrix, assembly GCA_013400755.1. Taxonomy (NCBI): domain Eukaryota; kingdom Metazoa; phylum Chordata; class Aves; order Procellariiformes; family Procellariidae; genus Pelecanoides; species Pelecanoides urinatrix. Next base: position 315,769 of record VZTQ01000410.1, on the reverse strand, counting down.
CTCCCCTCAGCCTCCTCTTCTCCAGGCTGAACACCCCCAGTTCCCTCAGCCGCTCCTCATCAGACTTGTGCTCCAGGCCCTTCCCCAGCTCCGTTGCCCTTCTCTGGACACGCTCCAGCCCCTCCATGTCCTTCTTGTCGTGAGGGGCCCAAAACTGAACCCAGGATTCGAGGTGCGGCCTCCCCAGTGCCCAGTACAGGGGCACGATCCCCTCCCTGCTCCTGCTGGCCACACCAGTGCTGATACAGGCCAGGATGCCGTTGGCCTTCTTGGCCACCTGGGCACGCTGCCGGCTCGTGTTCAGCCGCTGTCGACCAGCCCCCCCAGGTCCTTCTCCTCTGGGCACTTTCCAGCCGCGCTTCCCCAAGCCTGGAGCGGTGCCTGGGGTTGTTGTGGCCCAAGTGCAGGACCCGGCACTTGGCCTTGTTGAACCTCCTCCATTGGCCTCGGCCCATCGATCCAGCCTGTCCAGGTCCCTCTGCAGAGCCTTCCTGCCCTCAGCAGATCAACACTCCCACCCAACTGGGTGTCATCTCATATCCCTGTGAGGCACCAGTGGGAGCACAGGGATTGTGGGGGCAGGGTGACCAAGGATCACCAGCTGATGGATACTTGGCCAGTCTGGAGACACCATCACCTGCCTTGGTCCTCTCAGGCTCCTGTTGGCTTTGCAGCAAAGGTGGCTCAGTGGAGGATAGAGGGGCTGGGAGTTCTCGAGAAACCTTGGGCCAGAGAAACTCATGAAACCATTTTCCAGTTCTGGGTGACAGTTGCAGGGCAAACTGAAAACTTGAGCACTGATTATTTCAGCTTGCCAATGTGGAGACTTGCAAGTCTTCAGCATCTCACCTGGGCTGCTGCAATCTACCCAGTAATTCCCCTTCCTAGACAGGAGGTGCTGCCAGGGCTCCTCTGCTTGGAGAAGCGTAAGCTGCTGGCACGAGGGTTGAGCAGATGAGTCTATCATGTCACCTCTGCTGCTGCTGAAGCGCGGTGGCAATGGCTGGGGTGCCGTGCCCGATTCACTGTCTCCAGGGGCACAGGATCAAAGTAGGTGTGCTGCACTGCCTCAGTAAACTACAAGGGAGCCAGGAGTCCAAATTCTGCTTTCTTTTCTCACATCCCATAGACTATTTTAAGTGTCTTGGTATATACAATAAATGTATGTTATGCTGCAATAATATATAGATGTATCCTTCCTACCAGATCTTTTATAGGCCTAACCAATGCCAAGGTGCAATATCTGTTTCTCCTTGAATGAGAGCCTCTCTTGAACTGTTGGAGCTGAGCCAAGTCTTCCTGTGAAGCCCCACCAACCTGCCTGGAGAGCAAGGAACAGCCAAGCTGTGATTCCCTCCATGTCTGCATCCACAGGGGAATCGGAGAAACCAACCGTCTTCTTATTTTGTTTCTTGCACTTTTTACTCTGCTGTTTTGCCCTGCTTGTCATCTTACTGTATCTCCTTTCATCTTTCTTTTTCTCTTTACCTTCTTTCACCACGGAGATGGCCGAATTATTGACTCAAGGCTGCTTATCTGAATGTTTCAACCCCCCGAGTCTTCTCACAATATGACTTGAAATACTGAATCATTTTTATGAGTTTATTTTTAATGGCTTCTTAATCAGTTTCCCTCTGCACAGCGGAGCCTGTAGGGTGACCTCAGACCATGTGGAACAGCAAAGGACTCAGTTAAAGGACATTCTACCTTGAGGTATGACATACCAGCTAAAGAATGGGATTCTTCTTGCCTGCATGATTAAATGCTGTAAGTACATCTGCTGCTACTGAAAACACACTTCCTTACTCTGTCATTGAATGAATTTGGTCCCTTGAATAAATGAGCCTAAGCTCTGGACTTGAAATCCACAGCTTAAGAGCATGCTGCAGATATTAGTCATATTGTTTAATGCAATACTGGAAAGCTCTTGGATGCTACAGTGACAAGCACAGTGTGAGCACTTGTACAAACTAGAACAAAAAAGCTTCTTCCTGCAAGCAGTCATGAGCAGGCTTAATGTAATTCGGTTTCTAGCAGAGAGGAAGTCTGCCCGACCCACTCATTTTCTCTCTCTCTCTCTCTTGAATGAGTTTGATATCTATGTTATTGAAAAAAAGACAAGTCAAAGAGAAGAGGTTTGCATTTACGTCCTGATTCAGAAAATCATTTGAGAACATACTTAACTTTAAACCTATCATTAGAGTTGAGCATTTGCACAAGTGCTTTGTTGTACAAGGATGGAGACCCAGATCCAAGGCAAAAAAAAGTCTTAGATACCTGAAATGGGACTGGGAGAAAGCTTGCATGTCTAATACAAAATAAGGTCTTTCTCAAAATCCTATTCAAGTTGCCCCAAACAGGAAGATACCTCTACCAACTTCAGTTGATGCTAAAATTTCTCTCTTTGCCATATCAAAGCCCCAAAGTTCCTCAATCCTGCAGAGCTGAGCGCCCTGGCAGCACCCTGTGTTAGTGCTGCAGGGATGCCAGCAGCAGGGCATACTTTGGGTCCCCTTTGGGGCTTGCCCCGCGCATCAGCAGCCCCACAAAACGTTCCCTTGGTGGCGAGGGATGCAGGTAGGTGTCTGGAGGACAGTGGGGTGTGCTGCCAGGGGAGATGGGATCCTCCCGGCATTCCTGCCAGTGAGTGCAGGACAAGGGCAGAGGGACAGTGCTCTGGGGCATCCACTGCAGTTACAGGCTACGGCTTCATAATGAGTCATGTCGTATGATTATATGAGATAATACAATTGCACTGTTAATGTTAAGAATGACTATAAATGTTCTTGCAAAGGATAACGAGGACTGAAAGACTTTGTTGTGTGGGCACCCTGGGGCGGGGTGCTCGCCTGCCCATACTGTCTCCCTGCATAGGCTTCCCCTGACTTGGGGTCAGCTACCGTGTGGCAAGACAGGCACGTTAGCTGCATCCTCGTGCTCACAGGCAGCTGTTTGGATAGCTGAAACCGAGCCTTTCCATTTAAACCAAGCCATGTCTGTGCTCCTTTCCCATTTTCTGTCCCTTGCCTAGTGCATTCAGCTGGTTCAGCCCAAAGATGGGGCACAGAGGGGATGCTTGCCAGGGTGCACCTTGTTTTGCGTGTCCCGAGGCATCTCCCTGTCCGGTTACTGCTGTGGAGCACCCAGCCCCCCTGCTCCTGCTCCTCTGCTGCCCTTCATGCTGGGGTCCCAGATCCTGAGCATCTCCCACTGCGGCTGCATCCCACCCATATACAGACAGTGTCCAAGTGATTCCCACAGGGGCCAGCTCTGTGAGGAGGAACAGATTAAAAATCTCCATTGTGAAAAATGTCAATATTTACATTCTCTAAGTTAAGTTGTTCTTTTTATGACTTTCTCCCATAAGTGCCTGTAACACTGTTTTGAAAAGACATGGACCTAAGAGCAACACAACCAGGAACTGACAGAATTAATAAAAGAGAGGCTGGGACTTATGAAAATAAGATGATATTAACAAGATAATTATCTCTCATCAAATTAGTCCAGAGGGAGCCGAGCCAAGCTCCACTCAGTAGCCTGGAAGGAAAGGAACTGGCAGGGGAAGCTACTTGTATAACAACAATAGAAACACTCTGCCCTTCTCTAGGAAAGGGCTTGGAGCAGCGAGACACCGCTGTGATAAGCACTTTATAAATGCAGATAGAGGGAACCTTTTGTCTGCGGAGCTCGGAGCAGTTTCCGCTGAAGAACCGCCGCTCCGCAGCCTGCTGCGGGAGGCTGGGACCTGGGGAAGGACCTCGGCTCCCCAAGGCACGAGGGCTTTGCCGGTCAGCAGCGCAGCCCATCCACCCTCACCCATTTTTCCCCATGCTGTTGTCTCTCTCTTCTCCTTCCTTGTATTTTTTTTCCCTCTGCTCTTCTGAGGCCCACAGAATTTGTTTCCATCCTGTGCCTATCTGGATTTAACCTGGATTTAGCCTCACTGGAGATCTCACATTGATCTAATCTCTTTTATTCATCTTCCCCTTTTAACAAAACAAAATGACTCGACATAAAAACCTGTGCTAACACACCCTGCTGATCACGGCGTAGCTGGGTGCGCTGCAGGCAATCGCGGGGAAAGCTCTCCCGGTAAATACAGCAGCGAGAGCGTGTCCTGCTGCACGGGCTCTCCCTGCGCCCCTCTGCTCTGAGCTGCTCTGCCTCCCTGGCAGCAACGCCGGTCTCGGCCTGGAAGCGAGGGGGAGATCTCAGGAGACAGTTCAGAGGGTTTTCTATTCCTGCATCCAGGTATTTCCCAGTCTTGGACCCTAAATCCAGTTCTCTCCTGGGGGAAAATCCTGCACAGAGCATCCTCCTCTCATCATCAAACAAGCTCTGTAAGAGTTCATAAAGCATGTGTTTCCTTGTGCTTCTTCAGATTTTCAAAACAAAGACATGTGTTTGTAATTACATGGCTGTGCTATATTTTAGGCATTTTAAATAACTTCATTTTCATTCTTTGTCGCTGTTTATGTGGTAGCAGTTTCTCTCTAAATGTAAAGCACCTCAAGGTGCTCCGTTTCATAACCTACCTCAAAGCAACTGACTTTTTCTGCTCCCCTAGATGGCAACTTAAGACAAGTATTTATCCATCCGAGAGCAGCGTGTCTCAGGGAACACTAGCTGGGCAGAAAGGCGTGGGAGTCGGAGCAGATGATGGACTGAATTTTGATTAACGTGACATGATGCTGTTGCAAACCAGACAAATGCCAGGTTGGGCCATGTTGTGGGTGAGTCTTCTGCAAGGATTTCTCATCGCTTCCCTTTCAAATGGGAAGGTTAAGTCTCTGCCCGTTTTGCTTCACTAGAAATGTCACAGAGCCACAAACCCAATTAGTCTCTTTGCTGTGTCTAAACAGGGACTGGGAAATGCTTCTGAGATGCAGACCTGGGCTGTGCTCCTGCTCTGCATCTCTGAGAGGTGCCCAGGCAGCCCAGCCTTGGCTCCCGCAGGCAATGGGAGGTGTTTGGACCAGGGGCTGGGATGTCCCACATGGGAGGCAGAGGACAGAGGTCCCACAGGGTCCCCATCAGGCCGTCTAGCTGCATCTCTGCTGGCAAAACCTCCCCTTGCTCTACCCACCATCTCCTTCATCTCCTGCTCATCCTTGTCCTGCTGTTGCTTGCCCTTCCCTGAACGGGTGAGCATCCCGCAGGGGAACGCGTGGGGGAGTTGCGGGGCTCCGTTGCCTTCAGAGTAGATACTATACACCTAGTTGATGAGGGAAAGGCTGTGGACGTGGTGTACCTGGACTTCAGCAAAGCCTTTGACACTGTCTCCCACGGCATTCTCCTGGAGAAACTGGCGGCTCACAACCTAGACAGGTGCACTCTTTGCTGGATAAGAAACTGGCTGGACGGCCGAGCCCAGAGAGTTGTGGTCAATGGAGCTAAATCCAGTTGGAGACCGGTCACGAGTGGTGTTCCCCAGGGCTCAGTTTTGGGGCCAGTGTTGTTCAATCTCTTTATCACTGATCTGGACGAGGGGATCGAGTGCTCACTCAGTCAGTTTGCAGATGACACCAGGCTGGGCGGGAGTGTTGATCTGCTNTCAGGCCTTGGCACAGGCTGCCCAGGGCAGTGGTGGAGTCCCCATCCCTGGAGGGATTTAAAAGACGTGTAGATGAGGCGCTTGGGGACATGGTTTAGTGGGCATGGGGGGGTTGGGTTGACGGTTGGACTCGATGACCTTAGAGGTCTTTTCCAACCTTAATGATTCTATGATTCTATGATTCTATGATACCCCAAAAGGTCTTTGAGAATGGGGTGCAGCCAGTATTTCTAGGTACACCCTGGACTTGCAAAGCAACAGCCTCCAGGCAGCAAGCTCTAGTTAAATGCTTAAAATGGTGAGGTTTGTGTAGGTCCTCACAGGAAAACCAGTGGCCAGATGGATCTGCATGCCCACTGCAGCAGAAGAGGGTGACAGACGGTGGGCAGCCACCTCCGTGGGGATGCACAGGTATCACAGTGGGGATAGTGCTATGGTGCTGCTCTACAAGACACTGTATAGATGCATAAAGGCAGTTCCAGCTCCAAAGATCTCTGCCCCTGGGTGCCCAGCGCTTGCCATGCTGGCTTGGAGAGGCCAGCTCGGTGCAGGGGACTTGGTGGCTGTGCCATCAGCTGTTGTGACCGCAGCTGCTGGTGCCGGGTGGCTGCTCCTTCTCTGCTTGCCCTGGCTGAGCACGTCATGGCATCCTTTGCTGCAGAGTGCCAGCCCTAGTAAATAAATGTATGTTGTGGAGCAGATGAATGAGTAAATGAGTGAATGAAGACTTTTGGCTTCTTCTGGCTGTGGAGAAAGCCGCACTCTCCCCATGCGCCAGGCTGCTGAGGTCTGCCAAGTGCAAAGCCATCTGAAAAAAAAAGGGAAAACGACTCAGTGAGCTAGAAAATGCCTGGACTGTTGTGTGAAATTCCTCTGCACCAGCCCTGTCACTCCTCCTCAGCCTTGCACCCAGATCTGCCTTTGATGGGCATCTCTCGTATTAATTAAAGGTGACAGGGTGCCAGGAAAACAATAGGGTGGGTCTTCTGGAGTCGCACCCCAGCCACCTCTCTGGTCTCGGCTGTCCCTTTGCTCCGTCTCTTGGCGAGCCGCCAGACACTTGCCACCGAGATCACAGAAGGGGCAAGAGGCAAAATGTTTGGTGCCACTTCCAATTAGTAAATTATTTTATCTTCTGGTTCCTAGCTCTAAATCTTTATGGCGGCTGTAAAATGCCTCCTTTGGCTGACTAGATGGATGCACAGGATATTTTTTTAATTTGAAGGAGGAAAAAACATCCTGTTTCTAACCCAAAGTGTCCTCAAATCTGTTCCCTGTGCAATCCCTAGCCCCTAGCTCTGCCAGAGCACAAGCAGCAGAGAGCACTGGGAAACCTGCCTGCCGAGGCACGGTTTCTGTGTTAGTGTTACAACGCGGGTAATGATCCCCTGCAATAATAACTGCCCGCTGGTTCCCCACGGAGAAATCTGACCTGACACGGGGAGCCAGCCTCCCGCACCGGGGGACCCCCCCAGAGAGCGGGGCTGCGGGAGAACTGTCCCGGCTCTCTCCTCGGGGCAGCGGCAGCTTGTCACGGTGCGTGGGTTGTGCATGTCCTGATGGGACTGGGGGCTTAGCCCCACGGCACTGTCAGCTTGTGCCTCCCCTTCAGACCCCAGGCAGCACCGGGTCTTCAGAAGAAGAGAGCAGGAGCAGACAAATTGCGAAGGCTAAAGGGGTCGTTTGCAACAAGAGGGTTTGATGCGCACGGATGTGGACTGAGACGGGAGATGGATGTTGTGTGACTGGGCAAGGAGCGGAGCTGGACCCAGCTTTTGAGCTGCAGCCTGCCTGAGGGGCTGCAGGTGGGTTTGGCCCCCTCCTTCCCCCCACGCTGACCCCCACCTGCCTGCATGCAGCGTGGAATTTCACTCTCCTGCTATTGCACAACTTATTCTGGCACCTTGGCCCTGCAAATACCTTGAGCTGAGCCCCAATCCCCCTCAAAATACTGATTTCCCAGCCACCAGGACCACCAGTGCTCAGGCACCACGCACCATGCCCAGGTCCAGGAGTGCTAAGTGCCTCCCTTGGTGCAAACCTCAGCTTGCCAGAGCCTGGAGAGCAAATGGCTGAGGAAGAACCCCAGAGGGAAAGATTGAGACTATTGCCTGTTTTATAAAGCAAGTAAGTTGCTGAAGGTCTCAGTGCACATCCCAGGTGCATGCCAGAGACACGGCACCTTGGAGAGGCTGCTGAGACCCTGCCACAGGCCCAGAGCCAAGAGTGCTCACGGGAGTTGCGCAGAGGAACCAGGTTCTCTGGAGCAGAGACAAGACTACTCAGAACCTTAAACACATTTAAATGAGTGGCAAAGATAAAAGAATACAGATAAGAGATAAGAACTCATATATGACAGTAACACAATCTTCATAGCTGCAGTAGACGAGCAGGAAAAATAGCCATATTCAAACGCTCGGAATATTATCTTGAAAAACAAGAAGTAATTAGCCTGTCAGGAGATAGCTTTCACTTTCCTTGCCTCAGTTTAGGCACTTGGTTGCAAAGGAAGTTTGGGTCACCTGCAAATGGCATCTCCACACAAAATGAGGTTTGGTGCATTACGAATGCCGTTGTGCTGTTGGGACTGTTTTTTCTTTAATTACTAATGTAAAATTGCCTTAATCTGTACGAGGCAAGGTGTTATTATTAGCACAAACTGTTTAACACTAAAGAAGGCAAGCATACATCTATTGATAGTCTGCAGAAAAAACTGGTTTCCTTAACATGGTCTAATTTTACGTTACTGGGTCTTCTCACCACCAGTGTTTGCTGGTCATCTTCCCCATTAACAGGACTAGAGCCAAGAAGGCTCTACATTCCCTTTAAGTCTTGTTTTTTTTCTGAGCTTCCAGCTGTGTTGATCAAAGATATTTCTAGCATTGTTTTCTGCTATCTGAGATACCGCACCCTAAACGAGTTAGGGTTAGAGCACTATCCTATCTACACCTCCATCTCTCATTAGGAAGCCAACTCGTGGGAATGGGAGGATGGCTGCACCCAATATGCACGAGGGCGCATCCTGGCTTTGACACGGGCTGGTGCCGGAAAGTGCTGAGGAAGGGTTTGTCAACAGGGTAAGCCAATAGTTATGGCTTCCCTGATTATACCCTCCAGCAGCGACAAGCAAGCTTCTGTTTAAAGGCTTCCCAAGCCAGAGATTGCATCTGTTTCTTTGTTTTCAATTCCCCGATGGGTCTGCGTGCTGTTAATTTATCTAACCACTTTCTGGGCTCACCTATGCTGGACCGCAAGGTCCTTAATCCCCAATATCACATGTCAGTGGTATCCCAGGGGCTGTGGAAAAGGTTTTTGCATGCGTTAGTCCTGCTGTTCCATCATTTCATTTGATGTCCCTAGTTCTTCCTCAATACTTAACAGGTAAAACCCATTCCCAAGTGATCTTCCACCTCACTTTTAGACAGATCACATTTGCTCAGCTTCTTCCCTGCAAAGGCTGTTTCATGTCCCCGATCGCTGCCATCTTTCTCCTCCGCACTGCTTCTGCTGCTGACAAGTGCTTTGGAGATCAGAGCTCCAAGACTGCAAGGACTGTTTGGGATGTGAGTGCTGCGTGGATTTACACTAGGGCAGAGGAATGCTTTTTTAATCACCCAGACCCAGGAATACAACCTTGGCTCGACCTCTGCTGCTGCCTAACCTGCTGAAGGAGCTTGCTCCACTGTTCCTTTGAAGCCAAATAATAAGGAGCACAACGACCAGCTGTTAGTCATTTCTTCTTCTAAACCCAACGGTGGAGGCCTGGGGAGTGGTTTGGGAGGTCCTGTACCCAACCCTGTAGCCCATCCTGTCAGGAACAACACGAAACAGTGAGATGAAAAGCATCACAGTATATAAGGAGGCAAAGCACAATCCTGCCAGTGTGTGCAGTCATTGTGCTCCACCGACTCCTAATGTTTGACTTTGAAATGCTAATGTTCTTTTAAAGTAGGTAATTTTCATGTAACTTCTGTCTACAGGACTCAAAGAAGGTGTTTATTACAATCCTGTCTGTCCTGGGGCACAGGTAATGAATTACAGAACCTTTCCCTGACCAAAATCCAGCCTGGCTCCTCTGCATTAAAGCTGTTCCCAGCCTCAGTGGCAGCAGGGATGGCTGAGGTTCCTGCAGTGCACGACCCGGGGAGGTGTCAGATGCAGCTCCCACAGCGTCATTTCTCCCCGGGAACGTCCACCGCACCCCAAGCATCCCCAACATCTGTGCACATCTGGACCGCTGGCAGGGGGCGGAGGGCTGCCTGCCCTGCCCTGGGTACCGCGGCGGCTGCCCTTTGGGCTGGCGTCCTGGCACGCTGCAGGGCTGGCACGGCGGCTCCCCGCCAGACGCCGCAGCTCCCGGCCGAACGCTGCCCCGACGTGTTGGGACGCCAGCGAGAGGGTTGGGAGAGGAGGAGCAGAACCAGCCAAAAGACGGGCTTCGGGAGGAGCAGGAGGCAGCCTGGGGGTTTTCGCTGGGCTGTGCCTCCTGCAAGCCAACAGTTGTGCCACGAGCCCCGGGAGCTGCGGTGCCGTGGTTGTTTCTTTTTGCTTCATGGCAAAAACAGGATTTGCATGCCGTACGGCTTGGGAAACCTGGCAGAGCAGCCTTGGCGACTGCATCGCAGCCCTGCCCATCGACCGGCGTGAGCTGCTTGGTTTCCTTATAACAGCCACTGCTGCCGCATGGATGCTCTGCCGTGCCCTGCACGCGAAAGCAGATCCATCCATGTGTGCAGCAAGCAGCGTCGATCGGAGCATCCCCAGAGTGACTTGCATAAGCCCAGGTAATATTTTTAATCGGTGTCCTAAAAGCCAGCTCTCCGTGAGCGGCATGCAGCGGCCTCATCTGAACATTGTTTTTCCTGGGGGTGTTGGGCATGCCAGGAATGTGTCAGAGCCAGGCCTCTGAGCACGACGGGTAATGTTTGTCCGTAAGCATCTGGAGTCAATCTGTCTAGTAGCTGCTCTGCAGGGCACTTAGTCACCCGGAGAGTGCCTGAGAAGGAGCTTCGGAAGCCGGGGTGGAGCGTGGCTCCGTCGGGCTTGGCTGGCTGGGGAGGCACCGGCGAGGCTTGGGACATGCAAAGAGCCAGCCGCAGGCTCCCCAGCAACACAGGGATCAAAAAGAGAGGGAAAATGAGATTTGTAAAGCCAGTGTCCTGCGAGCACCCTGCTTTGAACGGCCACTCCCAAACCTACGAGAGGAGTGATGAAAGCTGGTCTGCCCGGGGGAGCCCAGCGGCAGTCTCCGCAGCGGGCACAAAGGTTTGGGGAAGGCAAACACTGATGTGCTTTCGACTGGAGCTGAGGTTTGCACACCCGGTCCAGCTGTGCATGGCAAATCCCACGGCGTTTCCCACCCTGCGCATCGCGGGGCTTCGAGCGGCAGCGCCGCGGAGAAGCCGCCTGCCGCTCCCTGGAGCAGAGCCGATCCCCTGCCCTGCGTCACCGGCAGCGCGAGGAGAGCTTTCTAGATGACTTGGCGTGCTGTCCCATTAATAATAGAAAGTGGGGCTGCCTGAATTCTGTGTTCTGGTGTGAATTATGCGCACAAAATACAATTTGCTTTGCTAATGGTTTTTTGCTGTTTTGGTGCTGGGGAACTTTTCAGAAATCATTACCATGCGCTTGGCTCTTTATATTTTTCTCTCTCTTCTCAGGCAATTTGTCAGAAGGGATTTTTTGACAATTTCACTGAACCGTGCTTGAGAGCAGGTTAACCCCTCAAGAGCTTAGCGCGTATCCCTCTCCTTTCCATTGGCTTGGACTGGTTTGTTTCTGCTGCCTTTGTTAAGGGCAGTGGGAAGGTGGATGGATGGGTAGCTACCTATTCATAGGGCTCCACATTCAAAATTCTCTTTGACATCCCATGCACATCCAAATTCTCAGTCTGCCAGATAATGAGAATCTCTCCATTCCTCAGGGACACCTAAACAATAGGATAATTGCAGCAATACAGTTAGGGATGTCTCCAAAATCACTGAACTGTGGAACATCCCTGAGCTAGGTGTGCACTGCGAGTGCTTCCCAGGCAGGGACTGGGCTCCTGAGCACCAGTTGCCCCCCAGCTCCTTGGGGAGGTTGGCCTTGGGCCACATGGAGGAGCAGAACTCCCCGGTTCTCATCCCAAAAACGCTCTTACAGACCATGAGTTTGTCTCTTCCCAAGAGATTTTTAGGAGATGTGCGAATGCCAGAGTAGAAATGGACTTTCAGACAGCTGAAATGGAAAAGGTTTTTGGGTTAGCCCAACCATTCTCTTTTTCCTAACAGCCTTTTATCCCTTTGGATGACTCCCATTGCTGGGAAGCGGACTTGCAAACCTCACTCAGCCTCCGTCCTACAGCCTCAGACACATTCAGGGTCTTCGCTGATCCATGCAGGAAGAGGCTGTTCCCCTTGGGAATGTACGGGCCATTCCACGATGCTGAAGGGTCTGATGGGAATGGAGGTGGCCGGGGAGGGAAGGGGCTGCTGCAAACCTTCTGGAGCCTAGCCGGTCCATCCGTGGGATATTGTATCTGCTCTTCGGAGAGCCCAGGCAGAGCAGCTGGGAATGCTGGTACCCTGCGTGCCACAGGTGATTCTCCATCATGGAGGGAAGTAGGGATTTCACCTGTATTAATTTGCCTGATAATTAAACGGTTGTCTTAGCAAACTCTTCTGTCGCCCACTGCACACTGCTGAGGATGCTCTTCCAGAGCTGCGGCGGGTGCTAGGCTCGTGCAGCCATGCCGCTGTCATTTCAGAAGAGCTTGGTCTGTGCCGCCTCCTCCTCTTGTTTACTGAGAGCGTGTTGCAGGAAAATGTGTTAGAAATCTTCCTCGGGCCCTGGCCTATGTCTGTGGGAGCTGTGTCCAAACATGAATTCCCTTCGAGCGCACGCAGACACTAAAGCCTATATACCCTGCCAAATTTATTTGCATCCATACTACCAAATTCTGTCAAATTTTGCAAGCTAAGCAGCAGAGCTCAGACAGGTTTTGAATGACAAGAGAACATCCCTGGGAGGATGCGGATCCTGGAGCAGGCAGTGGTCTGCAACAGGGATGCATCTAGCCTCAGAGCTGCTACAACTTTGATTGTGCTATTTTCAGGCGAGGGTACACCTTACCTGAGCAGGGCTATTAGCCACTGTGTGGTGGCCAGAGGTTGGGCTGGCAGATTCTCTCCTGCTGCCTGAAATACCCCTATCATGCTAGCTGGCCACAGCATCCCTTTTGCTCCCTAAGGCTGTTGCAGAGCCTCTGCAGAAAGAGCTGCCGTGCCCTGCCCCACTGCTCCTGTGCCAGTCTATGAAGGACTCCTCCAAGATGAAAGCAATCTTTTGTTATTACTTATTATTCGGATTATTTCTGTCACCTAGTAAGCTTATTTTCAAATATGAAATGAATTAGGTTAGTTTGGATATTGATTACCGAAGTCTTCCTGTTGAGTGACGTTTATCATCTCCAGTGGGTGCTGCCAGGCACAAGGTCTATTAATTGTTTCAGTGATTTCTGCGCTGTTGGGAGCTGGACTGAGACGTGCTGGTGTGTGTGTTCAACCACTGGGTCTGCTGCAAGGTGAAGCACTGGTGTTTGTCCTTGCTGGTCCTTGAAACCCTGTGTCCTGCATGGCTCTTCATATGTAATTGCTAATGGATCCACCTCGGCCACCACCTCCATGGTGGGTTAATTGCCTGGATTTCTGCTGAGCTGAATACACTCCACTTACCTGAAGATGCTACATATTTATCTCACAATATCCTTTTCCTATTACCTATTATTTTATCAAGTGTTCTTCTCATTTGTGTACTCCATAATCTCAATATTATTGGAGATTTAGCTCTTGAAAGCCCCTCTGGTACCTCAGAAGCTGTGCAAAGCCAGGCACATCTAAGGAAGTGCCTGCTGGACTGCAGCGTGATAACGAGGTACCCGATACAACATCAGATAAGACTGCCTGCCATCAGTATCACAGCATCTACAGCTCCCTCAGCTACCTCTATCCTCAGCTACCTATCTCACTGGTTTCCCATTAAAAATTAATCGGTTAAACTCTGTGATCACAGCTACATTTATGAAAACCGGCCCACAACACACAAATTTCAGTCTGTAATCCTATCAGAGCAGTTTTTCTGATACTGCTAAGGACATGAAGTTGGGCGGTTAAATGAGCTGGGAAGCCTATCACTTCGTGAAAGCATTTAAATATCTGTGATGTCACTTTGCTAAAGCATCACTTTCTGAAGTGAACTAAATCTTTGCGATGTCAGTTCTTGGAGGACAAATTCTGTTTCTTCTTCTCTTATGAACCCATTTCTTAGACATGGTTGATGCTTATTTTTCATGATTTGCTGTGGCCTGTTGAACCTACCACCCCCATGTGTGATCCCTCCGATGAAATGTGTGGTTCATGAGCCCCGATGGGCTGAGCTGTCCCCAGTGGCCTTCGGGAGGTCAGGGACTTGCCTCCTCCAATGGACACTTTGCATCCTGGCAAGGTGAGCATCAATTAGGACATCCAGCTTGTTGAAAGATTTACCCAAATCAATCAAGCAAGCAATCAATCAATCAATTCAGAGGTTTCAAACACACAGTTAAAGGCCAAGTGTCTCTTCAAATCCTAAGTGAAATAAGCGGGATTGAATCCTTGGAAAATCACCTGGGCTAAAGGAACTCATGAAGCTGGTCAGCACTAGATTTCCTGTGCAGCTTAATGCCAAAAATATTGATTTTTTTTTTTTTTTAAACTTGGAAAGGCAAAATAATTTCAAATGTGCTAAATCTTTCTATTAAACAGAAGAAATTCAAAGATCTACCTCTAGTGTTTCTGGAGCCAGAGCATTACGGTTGTCTGTAGGCCATAACTAAGCCCTCAAAAAAGAAGTGGGGGAGGTTGCTGTCAAAGTCATCAATTCTTACTGCAGGTATCCCTTTGCCACGTCTGCCCTGGAGGACACAAAGCACCACAACACGCTCCAGGCTGGCTTCAAACAAAAAGCAATCTTCTGACCCATTTTCACATCCTTTTGCGTCAGTCCATCTCTGGATTATGCCACCACAACACAAGTGTTGTGGGTGGGAGAAGGACACAAAGATTCTGCTTTTTTCCTGCAAAACGCAGATCTCATTTTTCACACGACAAAGACATACTTGCGTTGCATCTTCAGTCTGCAGAACAGTTTCCACAGCTCAGTGCAAAGCTGAGATGATGCTCGTATTCCTGGAAACTAGACTGCGTATATTCCTTAGCATGTACGGTTGGGACACAGGGTTAAGAGATCCTCTTTGTCTGCAGCTCCTATTTTACCAGCTCTTTAGCTGATGCTAATGAAGACACCTCTGCCTCCACCTGCTTGGATTCCTCCTTGTTCCTTCCTAGCTGTCTTCTCAACCCCCTTCTTTCAAACATGTGTTCATCTCCTACATCACTTAACCCAAAAATATTGATTTATGTTGCGGGGCACCCCTTATTGCTCCTCCTTTAAATCTGCTGCTCCTTGGTGCCTGGCTGGCCAGCCTGCTCCAGCAACCCAGCCCCAGCTCTTCATGAACTTGCGTGTCGCTGGAGCAAGCACCCGAAAGAGGAGCACTTTTTGTCCCCCCATCCTTCTCCCTCTCAGCAGCCCTTTTCCTTTCACCTGCTGGAAGCTCCTCCAGCCCCGGCTCTCCGAGGTAGCCGTGAGTGTCAGCCCACTGCCTCTGCCAAGCAGCTGCTTCCACCCATGCTGACCCTCTGCACACAAGCTGCCGAGCTGCACAGTCAGGCGTTTGTCACTTAACATCTTGATTACTGTCATTTCTGCGATCTTGAGAGTTGCTCCTAGCCATGTCCCACTCCATTTGGTTTCTGTTGCACGCTTCATGACCTGCCTGCGCCGAAATAATCACATCGGCGAGCACGGGGATGGCCCTATGGACTCAGAGCAAAGGTTTCTCTGGCCAGACGGCAGCCAGGAGTGGGTGATTAGGGAAGAATGTGAGAAATTGGGGTGATCCTTCCCCTGGCCACCGCAGCCCAGCTGTCACAGGTTTCCCACGCTGAAGGCTATTCCAGAGAACCGTGTTTGATAGCTGTGGGCAGAGCTGCTCTCCATGGGTTTCTGAACACACCGATGGCAATGAGTTCCTCAATGTGCTAATGCACCATAGGAGAAGGTACTTCCTTTTGTTTGTCTTAAGCGAGTTGCGGGATAATTTCATTTTGTTCGTACATAATGAGAAGTCGTGAATAATCACTCAGTAATCACTTACTCTGTGCTAGTCATGATTTTACAAAACTGTAATCACATCCCTCTTTAGTCATCTCTGTTCAAGGCCAGAGCTCTTATTATTTAGTCTCCTTACAAGAAAATGTCTGTTCTTCCAGCTGGGCATGATGCGCCCCTTGTTCCCTCGCTCCCTGATGCTCCCACAACCGCAGCGTCCTCGGGGTCCTCCCACCCACAGTGCTTCTCCCCTTTCCCCCCAGGCCTGGCCCCACTAGCCACCCCAGAGATGTCCTAGGTCCAGCTGGGCTCTGCTCAGCTCCCTTGTCGGGAGAGTCAGAGCAGAGCCCGAGATGTTCACCCCCTGCCCCCACCCGGCCACCAGGAAGGACCTGTGCCCAGGCAGAGGTGCAGAGCTTGATCCCGGGAAGCCGTGTCTCAGGAGGAACATGAGGATTGAGCAGGGCATGGTGTGTCCCCAGGCATTGTCAGCAACGACATGCCCAATGGTGTTGCCTTCACAGCCACTTCTGATGGAAGAATTCGGCCCCCATTCACCCAGACACCACCAGCTTCCATAACCAGACGAGGAGGCATGGGAGGGCATCTCTCTGCTCATCCCTGGGTCTCCAAACACGGCAGAGGGAAGGTGGCCAGCTCCACAGGGCACTGCCGGAGCCGGTGTCGGGGAAGGGGAGTAGGACAGCAGTCCCTCCATCCAGAGCGGGCTGTGGGCCCCAGTCTCAGCCCCGGGCACGGAGGCGGTGGGAAGCCTGGAGCCAGCTGCCTGCCCTGCGGCCCTGACCAGCGCATTCAGACAGACGGGACAATGGCTTGGAAACATGCCTCAAGTGGTTAATAAAAGAGCGTTTGCGCCACTGAAAGGGAGCACTGTATCTCCCCTTGGGGGAATATTCTTTCCCTCTCCTGTGGGGCAGATGTTTGCCCTGGTGACATTCCCCAGTGGAGGGATGGCACAGCAGGGAAGGCACCGGAGCCTGCAGACAGTCCAGCCTGCGCAAGGGAACGGGTCTGTGTGTGGAGAGTACTGCAGGAATTGCAACTTTCACACCAGGGAACGTTTGCTGGCAATATTCATAGTATTGCCTCGGCCACGGGGTTTTGCAAAGCAACCTCACGGGCATCGGAGGGGGAGCAGGACTGGAGGGGATGCTGACGGGAAGGTGGTATTGGGGGGGGTGGAGAGAGAGCTGCTTGCATGGGAGGGAAGCGTTTCTGCGATGTGGAGATCTGTGTGGGTGTGAGGGCAAGTGCTCATGTTGCCCGTGTGGGAGGAGGAATGGCTCATGTCCGCGGTTCGTGTGCAGGGGAGGTTTTACCTGGCCAGAGCAGGGGAGTGTTTTGGGGGGTGGGTCTGGTAAGGACTGAGTGGGTCAGAGGCACAGGGGCACCAGTGGTGGGGCAGGAGGGGTTGGCAGGGCTGTGGGGAGAAGGTACCTTTGGGGGTGAAGGGATGTGTGAGCGGGCGTGGGGAAAGGGTGAGGGTGATGCCCCGGACGTGGGCTGGTGGGGTCAAACCTGAGCAGGAGCACACAGCACCCATGCAAGCCCACAGGCACTCCTGCAAGAGGCAGGGGGGCCGCAGGCAGCTGCCCTCAGGGCTCAGCCAAAAAGGGGCACTTCAGTGTTAAGGTTTGGGGATGCACAGCATTAAGGTCTGGCTTTAAAGGGCACATGAGGGCTGGGGTGAACGGGGCCTTCCAGCAGAGCTGAGGGTTGGGGTGTTCCAACAGCCCCTGTGCTGTTGCAACACCCCAGGCACTAGTAGCCAGGGTAGCGTGCTAGGAGAAGGGCTCAGTGCTGGTGATGGGGATTTTTGGCAATGGTCAGGGTCCCCAGGCTGCAGTTTTAAGGAGCCTGGGATATCCAGGAAGATGGGCTAAGCCTGGATTTTTATCTGCCTGCCCATCGCAGCAGTGGCTGGAGGCTACCCATGCAGAATCAATAGTGTGCTGCAAAGCCCCAAGCTGACTGTGGGGAATTTCTGGTACTTCTCCTCATGCCGGATAAAAACCATGTCTAGGACTGGGTTTTGGCTTGGATTCTTCTTTTTTTTTTTTTTTTTTTATTTCATTGATTTCCTTTGTTAGCTTGGCCGGCAACTGTTAATGGGATGATCAGTGTTGGGCTCTGTTGGGTAAGGGAAGGAAAACGATAGGGCTTGTTCAAATGACGTGTCCTCAGCTTGCTTTCATGGTGGAAAGGAAAAATATAAAGGTCAGACAGTCTCTGGGTCCATCTGCCTTGTGTGGAGCCTCTTCCCGCTGCCAGGCAGGCTCCTGCCACTCCTGGCCTCTGTCATCTGCAGTATCCCAAGTGTGCCACTGTCCCCACAACAGGCTGAGACGTTGTCTTCAGCGGAGCTGGGAATGGCCCCTTCACTTCACCGAGCATTAAATCAGAATAAGGGCTGGAGCCAGCACAGGGGGTTGAAGCCAGGACTGATGTGCTTTGTGGCAGCTGTAGCTGGTACCGGAGGGGACTGGATGCCACCCCACCAGCCATGTCCTGGGAGCAGAGACATCCTGCGGGGATGGGCAGCAGGGATTTGGGATGCTCTTATCCCCAACCCCCCCACAGGCAGACAGACTGCTCCACGCAATGATAAAGGCTATTCACACCAGGTTGAGTAATAGGTGTAAATGCACCCTGCTTTCCCTGTCCCCAGGCCCCGGACAGTATTTTAACCCACCCTCTCCCTGGCAGAGCGAGCCATGCATGATGAATGCAAGCCTCTGATCAAATATTCCCTCATTCTCCCCCTGTGAAAGTCTAAAGTGCACTGTCAGTCAACAGATGACTGAAATTTCGTTTTCATCAACCAACAGGCCAACACAGACGAGACCTCAAATGTTAGTCAAAAGCAAACACCAAAGGGCAAAGTCAGAGCTGGGTGGATTTGTTTGCCGAGCCTGGCAACTGCAGTCTCCCCGGGAGATTTGGGACGTGGGGATGCTGCAGCAGGTGAGGTGCTGCCCAGCAGGAGGGTCCCGGTGTTGTGCAAATGCCAGCAAGGGAAGGAAGCGTAATGCACAGCCCATGGAAGGGAAGATGTTGCTGGAGAAAAGGGTAAAATCTGCCATTTTTTTGCCGACAGAGGATATGAGCCTGCAAACAGCGGGGCCAAGCTCCGCCACTCAGGTCCCGGGAGCTGCTGGGAATCCGGGATGCTGCCCCTTTAAAACGTGGGGGGAAAAGACGCAAATGAGGAGCTGGCCGAAAATTAGTAGAGCAGAAAACTCCAAATGATGCAGAGCTAATTCCTTAAGTGTCAGACTGGCTGCCAGACCCTCCGCTTCTCAGCCCCCCAGCCCTGCAGTACCCCCAGGCAAGCACGGGGAGCTCCCGGAGCCAGCCCCCCGGGACCCCAGCAGCCCCCTGGGTCGGTACATGCCACATGGGTGGGCTTCTTTCCCTGATTGCGGCCCCCAGCAGCCCCATAGCATCACCCCCACCCAGGCAAAAGGGCAGGGGAAGTTTTTTAATATACTTTTATTGGTCTGTAAATTTCTTTTCTTTCCCCACCGGCTTGGATCGATGTTTGCAGTTTACTGAAGTCCCAGGCACACAGATTAAATCCTCTCCCTCTATTACACTAGATGGGCTTTTATTTTCCCTCTGATCACTCGGAAATAAACACAGTGCAAGGAAGCGGGAGAGGGGGGGAGGCAGGAGGAGGGGCGGGGGGCTAACCAATTTCAGACCTGTTTATTCCCTACCAGCCTGGGAGATCACAGACATTAAACAAGTCACTTAGTCTGCAAGCTGCTGTATCCTCCGCTCCTCCTGCCTTCCCCTTTCCCCTGCCCTCCTGCTCCCTCCCTCCGCTTCCCTCTTCCCTTCCCCTCTTCTCTTTCCCCCTCCTTTCCCTCCCCCATTATTTTTAGAAGAACAATAATAATTAGGCAGAGCAGCCTCTAACACAATTGTTTCAGCCTGAACAGGCAATTAGGACAGGCAGAGTGAGGCTAATGAACGGTGCATCGGTTCCCCCCCCCAGTCCTGCCGCCTGGCCCCCTCCGTCCGCTCCCCGCGTCCCCGCAGACGTGTGGATCCGCTCACGAGCCGCCTTTTCCAACGCGGGCAGGAGCTGGCAGCCCGCGCGGCCCCCCAAGGCCACGGGCAGCCGAGCCGTGATGAGCTGGGGAAGGGGGGGGACGGGAGCCGAGCGCATGAAGTGAAGGGTGATGAATGGGAGCCGGGAGCTGCGGGCAGGGAGATGGGGATGGAGACGGGCTGCAGCCGAGCTGCCAAGCTGCGACTTTGGCAAGGGGACTTGTCTACAGAATAAGAGTGACAGGCCGTGAGCGGCCCCGGGCCCTCTCGTGTGCAGGGGAGCGCAGGCAGGAGCCGGGCATCTCCCTGGGGCTCGGTGCGGGCTGGGAGCAGGAGCTGCCGGCTCCCGCGGTGCGGAGGGGAGGGCAGGAGCAAGGACCCTGGTGTTACCCCGTCATGGGCAGGGCTGGGGTGTGGGGCCGGGGAAGGGAAAGCCTGGGTCATGGAGCACATGGAGCACAGCGTACCGTCCCCCTGGGGCTGGCATGGGCCCCGGGACTGGGGACCCTGCGCACAGATGCCCCTGTAATGGCTGTTCCCGGAGTCGCGGTGTGGTACCCGGGGCCAAGCAACTGCACTGAAATATTCATGCCAACATCACTTTGGAGACAGCATGATTTCTTGGAAACTTGCTGCGTGTCTTAAATGGAGCTGTCTGCTCTGCACGGCTGCCTGGGCATGATGGGAGTAAGCGGGGTCCTGCAGGGCTGATGAGATGCCAGGAAGCAGGAGAAGTGTCCGCTTTCGGTGTGTGACTTCACACCCTCCAGAAGGATGTGGAGAACGGCCCATGCAGATGATGGCCTAGAGGGACAGGGGACCAGCCCTGGGGGTGGCCACGCTGCCATGGGGACGGTGCGATGCCGTAATCCCATGGCAGATGATGCCCCGGGAGCAGCTGGCCTCAGGTTAGGATATGCCCAGAGCTGATGAGACAACGGTGCTCGGTGTCGGTGCTGCGATGACGGGGCCGGCGGTGCCAGGGACATAGGTGCCAGAGTGACAGGGTAGGAGGTGATGGCGAGGGAGGTGGCAGGTAGCGCGGAGGGCTTTGCGGCAGACTTCTCTGGCAGGTGATGCCGGAGGTGTTGATGCTGTGGCTGCAGGGTGAGAGTCGGTGGTGGTGTGGGCTTCCAGGGCTGAGGAGCTGCCTTCTGCGCTGTGCTCAGGAGGTTTGGATACAAGCCCCGTGCTTAGCCCATCTACTCGTGTAGGGTGTCAAAAGGTGTCCCCAGCACAGAACCGATGCTTCTCCCTGGTGCTCCCCCAGCTCCGTAGCCTGATCCAAGCGTGGGGCTGCGGACGTGGACGTGCAGTGGGGAAGGGGACATTGGGGACTCTGGGTGCTCTCATGGATCCCATGCTCCACTGTGGCCCCAAACTGGCCCTGGATTGCCTCGAACTCAAACATCCCTAGTTTTGCTTAAGTGATGAGACCTTTTGGCCCCCAGCTGCTCAGCGTACAGCGGTAGTGTAACATGCCATCGCACCCCAAGCAGGACAACAGAATACCCACCTTTCTGCCTGGTCAGAAAAGCCTGAAAGCCGTCTGTGTACAGCCCCCTGGTCTGCAGCCCACCTTGATGTATCGCAAATCCCAATGTAATTTGCTGTCCCTCAGGCCGCTCAGTACTACTGCTTTCCAAATGTCTCTCTCCCAGTCTCCATGGTGTTAAATTATATTTCCCCAGCTGGATTACTTTGCATTTGTTCAGAATGAATTTCATTTGGCTATTTCCTTCCTATGCCTGACCCTTCTTTCCCAGTGCATTATCTTTTAGCTCTTTGTCCTCACCAGGATTTGCAGCACCTTCCCATTTCATATCCTCTGCAAATTTAATTAACATGCTCTTTACCCTCCCTCTTTCAGATCAAATGAAGATGTTAAAGGAGAACAGACCTGGCACAGATCTAACCACTAACCACTAACAACAATACAAGTACCTTGCACTTAAATTATGCACTTTCCATCAGAAGATTTCAAGGGCCTTTGCTGAACTGGATAAGTATAATTATTAAAGCTGGGAACTCCGCTACGCTGGGGAATTTAATATTTGAGGTCTGCCTGAGGGCATATGTCTTGTTGACTGTTGTGTTGCCACAGACCTTGACAGTCCTGGGATAGATGTCCCTGCAGCGCTGTGCCTGTCACGCCGGTCTGGCCCCATGGACACAGAGGTCCCTGGCCGGGGGACCCCCCAGTTGGAAACCCTGTGTTCAGAAGAAGCAAAGCAGTGACCTGGCAGCTGGCTCAAAAGTCTCTTCTGGTTTGATTCCAGCAAATGAATCAGTGACAGGCTGAAATTTTTGCTGAATTAGGAAATACTCACAAGATGCTTCAGTCATTGTCTGTAGTCATGCAGTGGGGAAACAGAGGCACAGAGGTAATGGTTAGTGTGTTAGGCACACGGGCTGTGATTCACCTGCCTTTGGCCGACTGAAAGAGAAATATCCGGGGCTCCTGCTGTGGGAGCAAGAGCAGCCCCTGTGGAGGGTCTCTGTCCTGACCTCCCTTGGGCTGGGAAGAATCCCCCTTGGGCAGGGCTGGGTTCTGAGCGTGTGTGGATCCCGCCTTGTTTTCCCCTAACCGCAGACTGGAGGCTTCACCCCTTCTCCCGCACCCCGCGTGGGGAGCACAGGCTGGTTCTTCCCATGGGGATGGCGGGGGACCACCCCCACCAGAGAGCCTCTCTAAAATCCGGCTTTGGCTTCACCTTAATAGCAACATGCAACCGCGTGGCAACTTGAGCTGAGTGTAAAAGGGGTTTGTAGGACATGGTTACCAAGTTCTTTACAAGGCAATGGCCTTTTTTTTCTATTTTCCAACATTTAACAACTAAATGTCCTTATCTTGTTAGTGTTACCTTGATGATGAATAATGTATACGGCTCCTGCTCTGTGTGATACTGTATTCTTAAATCTCTGTTGCATTATGTGCCTGCACATGCAAGCACACAAGCCTACTATAAAATTTTCTGCCGCGACCTCCTCCAGCTAAAACAAGCACAAGAGCTGCCGCTGAGAGGAATGATGTGTCAGGAGCGTCCTGGTGGGTGTGCGCCCTGAAAAGGGGTTTTATTGTACTCACTGCTCAGACTTTCTCACCTTTGTATTGCATGAGGCAATACAAACTGTCCTCGGACCAAAGCAACCGAGGGTACAGGTTGCCGAAAGAAAAACCCCACGGATACAGCTTGGGTGCCATGGAGAACAGCAGCACAGAGGACCCAGCATCTCTGCAGAGCCTCTTCCTAAGGCTGGACAGTTTGCCCGGGGCTGGAAAACCCTGCAGATTGCTCTTGGAAGATGCTTGCATGGCCTTTCCTTTGTTTGGCTGGAAGTTGTGCTGTGGGTAATGCCCACAGTCTCCCAAGCTCTGCCGCTGCCCCAGGCTCCCGCCTTGCAGGAGAAATTCTGTTACTCGGTGGCTGTGCAGCGCCTGAGCCCCGCATTAGTCTTTCTGGTATTTTTCTCTCCTGATAAGTCGGCTCATATCCTTGATTTTCACAGCAATATTTCAGAGCAGCTAACAGGAATTCAACCGCTGTTTATAACATAAGGAAAATAAACCCCAATGCCATTTAAGGAGAATATTGGTACAGCATTGAACAGGGGTGAAGGGACTGTGAAATCCCAGCTGGAAATTGGTAGCGTCTTTCTAGCACTGGAGCAGTGAGCTCCCAAACTGCCTCCTCCTAAAATAAGTGGGATTAAGGAACCAAATTTCTCATATGATAAACAGTCATTCATCCAGGAAAGAAATGAGCTGACAGTGTCTGCTGGGAGCTGAATTTTGCAACCTTGGTAGCCCTCTGGCCCGGCTTTCTGGGCCAGATCTGCCCCAGGTAGTTCCTGTGGCAGTGGGTTCCATGCCCTAACACTGCTAACTAACAAGTTAACCATTAACTAGCAGGTCGTTTCCAAATGAGTTTCCTTCTTCTACCATAATAAGGAGTTGGGACCCCTTGCTATTTTCTCTGCCTCTGCTTAAGCCAAATTTTCAGCCCACATTGGCAGTGGCACCTGGGCTTTTGCTCAGGAGTCATGGCAGTGAATCAAAGAGTTCCTGATGAGAGCAAGTCCCCCCAATTTTCCACCCAATATGCAACTTGCACGCATTTCCAGTACAATCAATTTTCTCCGCATTTGCCATATCCATCCTCATCTGCACGGAGCACGGAGGAGGCTGGCGAGGGCCACTCTGGGATGCATGCTGTGCTGGAGATGGAAGTTAGCGTGTACGCCTGCACATCAAAGTCAGGATTTTTTCCCTTTCTTGCTGTTCTCGGCACAATTTATTATCAGGGAGTTGTGCCAATCTCCAGCGTGTGGCCTGTGTTCGTACACACGCATTCAGCCGCAGCTGCGCGCAGCCGTACATGCACACGCTGTCAGCAAGCTGAGAAAGTTATTGCTGCTGGAGTTGGTTCATTCAATCCAGGTAAGTCATCTTGGCTGTGAATTGTCCCCTCCTCAGTGCCAAATCTGCTTGGCCAGGATATCGCACCTCTGGAGCAGTAGCATCCATCTCCTCACAAAGCCGGAGGCTGGGACGCGCACGTTGCTTGGCCGGCTGCAGGAATGCCCGCTGCAGTGCTGGGGGTCTGCCTCCGAGAGGAGGGGGCAAATTGGAAATGTGGGGGCTTGGAGGAATGAGGCGGGGGGCACAAAAAGGCCTGACAACTGTGCGATGGGAGCAGCCGCTTGTTAGGGGAAAAGCGGGCAACCTCAGCCCTGTACGAATCTCTCAAATTCTCAGTGCCATGAATTTCATTTTGTCCTATTGAATTATTAATCTAGCAATAAAACTAACCCCCTTATCCATGCCTCAAAGCCCCAGCCAGAGCCTCATGTGGCTTTTATCTCCCACTACATCACGAAGGAGCCTGAGCGCAGGCAGGGAACAGAAGTGACGGGGTGGTACCGGGGAAAGAAAGGGAAGCAGGATGCACTCGTGTCCCTGAGCTGGTAGCTTCTGGCGTCCTGCACCCCCGCAAACCATGCAGCAGGCGGGGGACAGCTCGGTCCTGGCAGATTCCGGGATGTCCCAGCAGCGAGGACACAGCCGTGTCTCGGCACCGGAGGCTCCTGCATGCTGTGACTCAGCAGAGTCACCACCATATGGCAGCCGAGCCTCGGGTGCAGCTGGTACCCAGAAGGCATCGGAGGATGGGGGTTCGTGCTACAAAGTGCCGGATGGGAGCATCAGCTTGGGGGATCTGTTGCTCATCTTGCACTTCTGAACGGGGTCAAGAAACTTCACTGGCTCTAAGAAACCAATGCTTTTTCAGCACCATGCATTTTAAGCTGGCTCGGATTCTTTACCTGGCCGCTGGAGCGGCTCTGCTGGGGCAGGTGAGGGGCCCATACATTGTGGTTTGAGCGGTGATGAGCTGAGCCAGAGAGAGAGAGCAGGGAGAGACCAGCAGCCAGCAGGACCACCAAATGACAGAGCAAACCAGCAGGACTGCCCCACTGGAGGGCTGGGAGCCTCCGATGCACAGAGGGTCCTGAATTTGAGGGTGCCTCCACCCAGCCTGGGGCTTTCCTCTGTTATCCCAGGATTAAGTGGAGCAGATCTCCCTGGGAAGTGCAAGGGCAGTGCTGTGCAGCTTCCCAAATGCACTGGGAACGATAAGACCTCCTTCTCCAGCAGCTGCAGAGCCCCATGATGCCAAGTGCTTCATCCCTGCTAGCAAGCCTGCATATGGCTGGGCTCTGAGCCGTCCCCACCCTGCTCCTGTCCTGGTGGCCCACTGCTGGACTTTGTGAGAAGCTCTCTGTCCTGAAGCTCCTCGTTCTGGCAGGAGTGAGATCTCATTTTATGAGTTACAGGGGAAAAAAATTACCCTGAAAGCCTAGACAGATACCTGAGAGCATCTGGGTCACCCAAGCTGTTCCCAGATTCTCCTTCTTGCATCCTTGCATCCTACTCTAGTTACCACAAAGATGCACTTGTGATCTCCCCCTCTCTGGGCACTGCTGGCAGAGGCAGCAGCAGCCCCGCAGAACAACGAGAAGACAGTGCTGCCTCTCTGGAGGTGGTAGAGCCCTCCTCCAGCTTGACAGAAAGAAGTGCTTGTGCCAGAACCTGTTCTGCAAATCTGTTTGAGGAAAGCAGAAGAAAATAATGTCCAGGATGGTGCAGAGCACGCTGGGTGGAGGGGGCACAGCTCTGCCTCCCACAGAAGAATAAGCAATATCTGGATTTTCCCTGCGTGGTGCCACTGTTCTGTGGAGGAGGGCTTAGAGGAGGTACCGTGACAACGTGCCTGAAGCTTGAGTGGAGAAAGCATCTTTGTGTTAAAAGAAGATGGGAATTTTTCTGGTTGTAGATGGGGAATTATGCATGGGGAGACCAGAATATGGGTTACAGCAGTGTTTAGTGTGAGCTGCCATAAAGAAAGGGAAATATTGTCAAAGGTAATGCCCAGCAGAAGCATGGCTAGACATTAGTACACAAATGTTATTAGAGACAATACTGCTTTCATGCAGAATAGCCCAGGAATGCTAATGAGGGGTTGTGTGAAGTCTCCCCCATAAGGTTATGTAGCCTACGAGGTTTTTTTAGTTCAAGAAAACCACAGCACAGTCTGGCTGGTTTTAAACCAATATGACAGATTTGCCTGAAAGACTGTGCGTAAGGAGAAACCGCTGAAGCCAGGGTCAATAACCAGGAGCCCTCAGTGGGACCGGCTGACACAGACTGCCACGACCTTGCTGAATGGACACGTTCTGTGGCAGCGTTGTGGTAGGACCTGGTGCGTGGAGGGGCAGGGGAGTGGGATGCCGGCACCGGGGAATCACCAGACCAGCCTTCCTCACTCCTCCTGTGCGGAGGCTGCAGCGTGAGAGCTCTCCGTGGGACCTCAGCTTGCCATTTTAAATTTTGGGGGTCAAGAGGTTCCCCTGACTTTCCTCTCCAAGGATGCGATGTGCTGTGCACGTTGGCATCCTGCTTATTTCACACCCCAGCAGTGCTGGCTCTTGGTGGGCGTTTGCCGAGCGAGAGGCTCTACATGTGCTGCCTTTTCTTCTCCAGGTAGGGTCAATTCCCTCTCCCTGCCTCTCCCTGCCCGCTGGCATCTCAGAAACACTGAGTTTTACACCACCTTCCACTCGCTTATCCCGACTCACCGACATGTCACTTACACCACCATTCACGTCACCTCTGATTCTGGCCCGTAATGCGCAGTGTGTCACCTCAGCAGAGGATTAACCACCGAGAGCTTTAGAGCCAGCCAAGCAGAAAGCAAAGCATATGTCATCTCTCCTTATGTTTACAGGAGAGAACATCACCTGGCATCACCGGAGACAAGGGCACGCGTTGAGTGATCTCCTCCTTGGGAGCCAGCGGCCGACGGTACTGCAGCTCCAGCAGTCCAAGGACATCGCCCCAGCAGCCCTGCTCGCAGGTCGCTGCCGGTGCAGCCCCTGCACCAGCTGCAGCCGCAGTCGGTAGCTCGCCTGAGCCTTGTGTCAGGGCAGAACTACATCCGTTTCCATCGTCTTGGGACCCAGAAGGGGAAAACACATTTCTTCGGGGCACCGCTAGCATAAAAACACCTGAAAGCAGAGCCCAGCCTGATCTATCTGGTCCTAAGGAGACTTAATTGCAGAGCAGTTTGCTGCAAACTTTCCACGAAATGCTCGTCTCCTTTGCTGTGTCACCATGCGTTTGGCACTCCTTTTCATCACAATCTCTTTCTTTAATGTCTGTATCTTTTAGAACTGCTTCTCCCGCAGTGTTCTTGCTCTTGTATTTCACACCTCTGGACAGCTCTGGTTGAGATCCTTCAACGTTGCTCCTTCGTGAGCCCTGGGAGAGCCGCAGTCCCATTCATTTGGCCCAGAAAGCCATTGAGGATGGGCATGGAAACACAGTTATCCTCATCTTTTTTAAGATTTTCATATTCCCTTTGCATATCACACCCTGGCTGGCTTTTGTCTCAGTCACAAGAATACCCAGTACCTGAGGGCTCATCTCTCTACCCAGCTTTTAAAGCATTGTACTTGTCTCATCACCGGCTCGTGTCTGCAGGAGCTAGCACGTCAGCGTAATGTGTTACTACCTGCCACGGTGCCTGTTAGTGATCTGCTCCTTCTTCAGTGTCTGCAGTCCCCCCCACCCCATGACAGACTCTGGGAGAGGGACTAGCGGAGGAACCTCCTCCTAGAGACCAGCTGCCTGAGGGCTGGTTTAATATCCCCGTGGAGGGAGCTGTTCTGCTTTCATTTCCATCATGGCACGGGTAAAGCATCTTGCACGAACCATCACTGGCAGCTTGGTGACAGGGGTGTGCCTGCATCCCGGGATGGATCTGCACGTGTCCACGTGAACGTGGCCCTCTCCTCAGTCGGGAGCAGGCAGGGTGGCCAGCTCCCTGGCAGAGCAGCACCCTCCCCGCCGCAAGCAATGCCACTCGCCGCGTGCCACTGATCACCTGCAGCTGCCAGTGCCGGGGAGAAATGGCCCTGTGTCCAATTTTTGGCCATTCCCAGGTGCTCTCATGTTTGCATGATGGGCCTCCCACCCTTCCTACGCTCCTAGAAGATCACAAAGTGGGTATCCAGTCAGATGTCAGAGACAGGTCAAGGGATGCTGAACCACATCAGGGTTTGGAAATCCTCTATCTGCATGTTGGGAACATTGAAACCAAATTTGAACCTTTCTAGCACATACATGTGCCGTTAGCACCATTACCCCAAATGATGGAGGCTGGACATAGCTGAGGACTTTGGGTACCAAAACCAGCCAGAGATGCTGACCTCCCCCGTTTGCACTAAGAGAGGGTAAAAGTGTCCAAGCACGTACAGTGGCGAGCGTGTCTGTGTGCACCTCTTATCCATACAGCTCACGCTCACCTTCTGCCTGCTCACCCCGTGACTTAGGCATATGCATGCGTGCTCATCCACTGGTGTGGCTGTTAGGTCTGCTCGTTATTTCAGTGAGAATACGAGGGTCTCTGGGCTTATAGGAGGCGTCATGGGCTGGGCAGCGGGCGGGAGAGGGTGAGCTCATGCATGCATCCCTGTGCAAAGTGCCTGACACACCTGTAATGAGGATGATTGAAGGCTGAGTGCAGGATGATACAGAACAATATAAGTAAGTGGTTTTAGTGTCAGCAATCTTCAAACTTGCTGTCAAAGGGAACATTTAAACGATTTTCCTGCTACTCCAACGCATTCAGGTTATATTTATACCCAGAGAAAACTGGTGCTATAAATGTCAGGTTTGGAGAAGGGCTGGCTGCATCCATCAGAGGAGGAATTAGAAAGTAAGGAGGAATGATGTATCATTGCCAGCTGACAGACCTGTCTGGAAAGAAAATCCCTGGGGCCTGACCCATGACACGGTATGTCCCAGGTTGGGGTGTCTGCCCTGACACGCTGTGTTTGCACACAGTGGGTAGAGCAGGCAGGGCCCCAAGCTGACCAGGACTTTGAGGGGTAAGTGCCTGAAGCGTTTAAAAGCCAGCTTTTAGCAGAACACAAGAGAACTATAAAAAATGGTGAGAATTCTGTTTTGTTGGAGTGAGAATAAAAATAAAAGAGATTGTAAAGAAGCCTTGCCTTGCCCGCTGTCCAGGGGGCTCCATGTTTTCTTCTAGGCTTGTTCTCAGCCTAGCAGCTTTCAGTAGTTTCCAGCAACCCTCCACGGTGTCCCCTGGGTCTCTTTTCCCTGTCTCCAGCCCGGCGAGGCATCTGCTCCCTGCTCTTCTCAGCAGCCAGGCTGTGCATCGCGTCCCTGCTGGCTCGCTGCCCTTAGCCTGGCACTGCCCTTTGGAGAACCCTGGAAACCCTGACGGTCCTGCTGCCATCCCTGCAGCTGGAGGGTGGGCTTGGTCCTTCTCTGTCCAAGAGGATCGGCTTCTCTAGTTGGGTCTCTGCTAAAAGTGCTTGACTAGGCTTGCAGCCCCAATGCTGCCCAGGCTGTCAGGTTTTCCAAAGTACCAGTGGGCAGTAACAGCCCCCTCACCTAAATTATCCCCTGCCAGGAATTGCCTGTGGAGCGATAGGGTTCCTCCCTTCCCCGGGGCATCTCCATCCAGCCCCAGCCACCCTCCATCAGAGCTGATTGCCTGTTCCCCAAAGCAGGGGAAGGTGGGAGACAGGCACTGGGGAGTCTATCAGAAAGGGAGGATATTGGGGGCTGGAGCAGCACAACATGTGCAGCTGTTGGAGGTGGAGATGGAGCACTCAGCCTTTCTTATCCCTCCAGGGATGGCCCAGCACCTGCTTTCGGGGGAGTCAGACCAAGCAGCGCGGTGCAATGTGTGAAGGTGTGTGGGGAGGTGAGATATACACAGGGAATTTCAATAGCTTTATGGAATTCCTGGGATGTCTGCAGAAAGCCAGAGCTTTCAGAAAGTCGTTTAGGATCTCTCAGGTAATGAGGGATGATTTTTCAAGAAATGTTTATGGTCCTGGAGCTCTGCCAAAGCAGAGCTATTGGCAAGGTGGACACCCTCCTTGCAGGTCAGAGTATGGAGACCCCTCTGTGGGAAAGGAGGGATGGATGCTTTTGGTCTAAGCACCTTTTCCCAACTCTGACAATTTTGTTTGATAATTTTGTTCATGCCTAGGCTCTACAATAAAGCCAACGAACTGTAATTTCATTGCACTTGGTGCATGGAGAAGACCTTTTGGTAGTACATATGCTGCAGTATAACAGCATCTAGGAAGTTGCACGGTTCAGATTTTGCTGTTGACGGCTTTGTAAGATGGCACATCTGATGTCAGCGCCCAACCGTGGACCAAGAGCATTGCTGCTCGCAGAGCCCTGATCCAGTACAAACTCGCTCTGATGGTTCAGCTGTTCAAAGCATTCAGTGGAATTTGCTTTTCCCCTGCAAACTTCCTGCCATATCCCGTCTTGCCTGCCCTTTTACAGCCAGTGTGTAGCCAGGGTGAAGTTGGAATAAATAACATGTTGTTTGCTGTTGCAAATTTGATAGAAACATGATCATGTATTCAAACACAATCCAAGTCAAATTGGCACTGGCAGGTGAACCAGCAGCGCATAGCTCTGGCTAAATGGAAGGACTCGCTGAAATTCAGTTAATTGCTGGGCAAAAAATAAAAAATAAACAAGAGAAAAAATTGACATTCCCAAGAACCTTTCATATATCAGTGGGAAATCATTCCTAGTTCAGTTAACAGGTCATGTTGACAAGTCTAAGAGCAAGAAAAGGTCAGCACTGCAGGGTGTGTAGGAGAGCAGGAGGGGATTCCAGTGGCAGATGCAACGGGAGCTCATCTCTGCCCTGAAACCTCCTCCAGCTTTGCCTCCCCCCGCAACCATCTCTCCATCGAGCGTGTGCTGACACTTGTGCCTCCTGCCTCCGAGCCATCTGCCCTTACAAAATGCTCTGGGAACGGAGCCCACGCACAACGCTGCCAACTCCTACACTTTGTAAAGGCAAAACGCATGTCTGGGTCAAACTGCATCGCTGCAAGACCTTCACCTTTGGTGTGGACCATCAGATTTGTTCAGCCAGCCGTGGTGCCAGGATGCCTGCGGAGGAATCGCCTCTGCCCACCCTGCGCGTGTCCTGGGCACCTTGGCTGGGCGTGCTGCCTGCATCCAGT
Source organism: Pelecanoides urinatrix (assembly GCA_013400755.1). NCBI lineage: Eukaryota > Metazoa > Chordata > Aves > Procellariiformes > Procellariidae > Pelecanoides > Pelecanoides urinatrix. The sequence continues at coordinate 284,355 of VZTQ01000410.1, read as the reverse complement.
CCAGGCACCACCGCCGAAATGGTAACAGCCCCTCTCCCATCACAGCGGCAGCGCTGCCAAACTCCCCCAACCAATCTCTTGCTGCTCGGCACGGCTTCACCCGACAAAGTGAGTGTAGCTAAAGTGCATGCAGGTAAANTCCTTCTTGCAGTGAGGGGCCCAGCTTGATTAGCTTGGAAAAAAAGCAGGTGTAAGGGTAACTTGTTCAGTCTGTAAGAGCTTGCTGGGGAATAAAACTCTGATTATTGGTCTAGAAACCAAAGTAGAAAGAGATCTAGAGACAGAGGTAGTACATCAGCAAATTCAGAATAGATGTAGAGGTCTAGAGGGCAATTAACCACCATGCCCCAGGGCTGTGGCGGTTTCCATTTCCTGGCATCTTAACTTTTTTTTCCCCGGGAAAAAATCTGGTTTAGTACAAACAAAATCTGGCTGAGGGAAGCGTCAACACCAGGATGTCGTATCAGGCCTTCAATGCTCTGAGCGCACAAACGCAGCGTGGGCAGCAATACGTGCCCTTGAGCCATCTCTAGTCAGACTGATCATGTCTCTGCATTGATCTGGGGTAAAAAAAAAATCGTTCAAAAAACCAGTCATTTTCGTGACTGTTCCCCACAATCGTGCTGGCACTAGCGCCTGGCAGCTGAGGCAAGGGGGGAAAGGGACTATTTAAGCAGCTCCTGATGAATGGCCCTGGTAAGTGCTGGGTCCTGTCACCACAGCAGCACTGGGCAACAGTAGTTTCTCGGCGGACATGGTTTGGGGCTGATGCATGTCCTCACGCTTCATCTGCTTCTCCCAGCACAGGACATTTTTGGGATCTCCCTTCTGTGCTGCTGTGGAGTAGGACACAGGACAGGCTGGGTGGCACAGTACCTCTCTCCAACAGAGCCCAGAACAGATGCCAGGGAAGAGGAAAAAAGACCAGGCAAGCACACACGATGTTCCCCTCTAATCACCCCCCACCCTCCCACAATCTGCAGCTCGGGGACTTCCTGGGCCAGGCATCATTACTGGGTTATTAGTAACCCTCTGTGGACTTCTCTTCCATCCCATCTGCCCTTGAACCTGTGGGGATTTTTAATCTGCCCTTGTTTTCTACACACTCTGCACTTCCCCTTCACAGGTCAAAATGAACACACAGCAGGGAAGTCAGGAAAGCCAGCCGCTTCTTTTCTGATGCACCATGGAAATCAGAGATGGGACTGAGAAAGGCGAAGGATTCATGGAGCCTGGGAACATTTGCATGGCATCAGATAGTGGAGGCGGCAGAGGGTGGAAAAGGAGGGTTGAAATAAGACCCTGGAGCCTCTCGCCTGGATTCGGTGTCTGTCAGGGTCAGGTTTCTGCAATAAAAAGCTGAGAAAATTATCGTTGCCCCTTCAAGACAAGCTCAGGAGGAACCGCAGCTCCTGCGGTGGGGAGGAGAAACACCACCCTGCCCCATCCCCAGCTCAGCCGCTGCTTTCCAGCCGCAGCCCAGGCAGAGGAATGCTCCAAGCTGTATTGCCCACACCCCCTACCACAGCTCTGCACAGCAATGCTGCTGGGTTGTGCCTCCTGTGGGGTGCTCCCAGCAACCCCAACCGCTCCATCAGCATAAGGAGCTGCAGGGCATCACCCCATCCTACACCGTGAAGGAACAGGCTCCCCAGGAGCACTGCAGTGCTCTGGGTTAACCCACATCAGCACCTCGTTTCCTCCAAAGTGGGAAGAGAAGCTCAGCCCATGTCCACGCCCTCTGCCCAGCTCCCAGGTAGCTACATGAGGGGATCAGGATCACTCAGGGTCTTCTCCTTTCACTATTGCAACTTTGTCCCATTCACTGGGCTTTTGCCTTCCCACTGCTGCAGACAACTGGGGCACTTCCAGCCGCTACCAGGGAGTCCAGGTCTGCCAGACCTAAGCATGGGGTTACTGTAGAGATTAGTGCTTTCTCCTGACCTGAGCAGCTCACCGAGTCTTATATTTGTTAGGGAGAGAATGGATTAGAAAGTCATATTTCTTGGTTGTAATCCTATTTCAAAAAATGTTCTGAATCCCGTGTCCCTAAGCAGAGGGGACTTGCCTCAAGCTTTTTTCCCAGCCAATACACCGGGCACCTCTACTCTTCCCACAGCTTTTTGCACCCACAGGTACGTGCATATGACAGTGTGTGTACGTGCGTGGAAACACCCTCCCTTCCCCTCAGGCTTGCACTGGCAGAATTCTTCCCACACCATGGCTCAGCCCCAGTGCTGGTGGGACTGTTGTTTCAGGCTCTGTACAGGCATCTGATTCTTACCCATATCCAACCCGAATAAGAAATGCTGGTCATGCCTCTGGGATCAGTGAGGAGTCTCCCACCCTGTCTTCACCTTCCCAGAGTCTCCTGGATTCAGTTGTTTTCCCTTTCCCATCGTCCTTGCCAGTCACTCAGACTTTTCTACATCCTTTCCCGTGCAGCAGCTGAGTCAGAGGAGCGAAAATGGAGCAGCAGAGCAGTACCCCCACCCTGACACCTCTCCACTCCCTCTCCATCCCTGCCCATCCACCACCAGCATTCTCCCAGCATATGTCCCAAGTGCACCTACAAGCATACCCAGCATATGGGTCAGCTCACGTCTTCACCAGTAAGATGATTTGTGGAAGGGCTCAAATTTCCAGTCATTTGCTCTATCCAAAGGGGAGATATTGGGCTGGAAATATTAGGAAATTAGAATGTCTTCTCAGCCGCAGAACAAACCACAGCATTGTTGGAATTGCAAACCGTCAGATGGGGCATGCCTGCACTGCGTTTTCTTAGGCAGGGGGTAGCAGCTCCCAGGATTGTCCCACAAAACCTTTCCTGGCCTGCCCATATTGCTGCTCCCTTGGGACTGCAGTGAGACCCACAGCTTCAGGGATGCCGTGGCAGAGGTGAGGAGCTCAAAACACTTCCACGCCTCTTGCCATGGACTGCAGCTCCCTTGCTCTTTTTTTTTTTGGTTTGTACTATTGTTAATCTGTGGGAAGGAGTGTTTTCTTTTCCAGAGATCTCCCCCTCTGTGCGGTTGACTCTGTGATGTATTGGTGCCCATTTAGGAGAGGACACTCCTAGATGTTTCACTAATGAGACAAGCCAGAAAGATGAGCTAATGGCTTCACACAGCAGCTCACATGCCAAAAGTCCTGGTGGTCCCCGTCATCTGCCAGAAACCCCTGGATCTGGAGCAATTGCCATGGTGAGACTGGACACCACAAAGAGAACCCCTAAGGACACCGTGGAGATGTGGGACCATATGAAGCAGACCTGTCCACTCAGATTTTTCTTGAACTCTTGCTGCAGAATGCAAACGTGGCAGCACTGGCCCAGAAGTTGTGAAAACCAGGGAGTTTTCCCCCATCTCAACCCTGCAAATCCCAGTGGACCATGCCAGCTGGTCTGGGAAATTTCATTTTCCATCCGCCTGACAATCGGGAGTGCCCCAGTGCAGGGTGGGGAACACGGAGCCTTTGCAAAACGCAGCGGTTTCATTTCTGAATATCATAAATCTCCCGTTGGACTCCAAAGCAGGTGTGAAATACAGGATGTTCCTCATGTATCCTGGAGCTGGGCAGGATTTACTCGACATGAGGCTCTGGATGCAGATTCCTTATCTCAGCCACAAGATTTATTGAGGCCCTGAGATTTATTTTGCCTGTAAAATTCTGTTAAATGTAGGGATGAGTTGTGCAATGACTATTGTTTGGGAATGTATTGTGTCTGCTGGCAGAAAAATGTCGTGTCTCTACCCAATCTCATGCGACTGCCAGGTGCGCTGGGACGGCGGTGAAGACGTGCAGGAGGGATGCAAGGAGCCAGATGCTGGGGGGAGGTGGCTGGGGGCTGCACCATCATCCCACCCTGGTCCTGCTGAAGAGGGACCCATGGGCGAGGGGGGGGGTCCTCAGCCAAAAGGTCAAATGAAGAGGCTGCCCCACACATGGCTCCAGACGGTGGGAGGATGCTGGGGAAAGCATCCCTTTGACCATGGAAGGAGTGAGGGGCTCACGATGAGCCCAGCCCCGTGTGAGCTCCATTCTGCAGCACGGTGCCCGCTCGGGGCGGGCGATGGGTGAGGACTTCCATCACAGGATGAGGGCAGATTGCCGGTGGAAATAGCTTCCTGGAGGACAGGCTGCAGGCACCCGGCTCCCCAGGCTGGGCTAATTAGCTGGCAGCCTCGGCGCTGGCTTGGGGAGGTGGCGCTGGGTCTCCTGGCAGAAAAGCTCTTCTGATGGAAACGAAAATTTTCGCTTTTGAAAAACCTGGAGTCGGGGAACGGGCCTTGGGGTTACCATGGAAACCCATCACTGAGCCATGCCGCAGCAGGAGACACAGCCACAGTGTCTCTGGGTCTGTGGTAGCGAAGCCGATGCGAGCGCAAGCCGGCGGCAGTGTGCCTCAGGGACACCCGCGGGCACCACCGGCTGCATCCCTGGACCCTGCATGAAGGCAACCGTGCGTCTCACCAGGACTGGGGAGGTGGAAAAAGTGATCAGCTGCTGGGATGTATTTGGTTGGCGATGAAGGGAATGGGCTGAGAGTCAGAACCCAGCCATGCTCATCAGACCACGGGCCACCAGCCCGGTGCGTAAACAAATCATGCTGAACAGCAACAGCGAGCTGCACGCTGCAGCCTCGCTGCAGATTGGCTCCAAGTTATATCTCGAGGAAGATCAATAGAACAAATTATACCAACAGAACAATATGAGAGAGCCCTGAAAACCCCAATTACTGAAAACCTAATTAATATGTTTTTAAACAACCATTATGGCAATACTTCAAACAATATTAACACGGCCACAAAAGTTTCACAAGGGTGGCAAAGCAATTCTTTAGCCCATGGCAATAGGGTGGGAAGGAACCCAAAACAAGAGCAAGAATGGAAAACAATTGCTTCGATACAGCCACAGCTGGGGAAAAGCATGTGCTCTTTCCAAAACACAGCACAGGGACTCCCATATGCTACCCCAACATCCCGCAGGGCTGCAGATCAATAGTTCTGTAGAAAAACAGTCAGAGAACAAGGAATGGAGAAGAAAAAAAAAATACATTGCACCAGCTCCCCCAGTCCTTCTAGGAAGAACATAACCAGACAAAGGGATGTGAAGCCCAACCTTCCTGAAAGGAATCTGACCCGGAAACCTGACCCCCTAACAAAACAACATCTTTGGAAAAACAATGACACTTAAATACACCACTGATTGCTCCTGGGACCCCTGACACAATGCGGGAGCGAAAGGGAAGCCTTAGCCTAGTCCAACACAGGAAACCGTGTACCCCAGCTCAGACACAGCCGAGATGCTAACACGCAGCCCTGCACACCTCCAGGATATCATCCTCGGCTGTCTGGATGGACACATCCCCGGAGCAGCAGCGAGGTGCTGGGGTGCGGGCAGCTGGAGGAGTCGCCGCACGAACGACAGCACTGGTGAACAGTCCTGCAGCAGGCAACATAATCCATTAAAGTCCAGTTGGATCCCTCCTCGAGAACAAACCGGCAACCACATTTATAACCTACAGATGTTCAATTATAAAGGGAGGAGTTTGCCTGCTTCAGAGATTACAAAAAAAAAAAAAATTGCCACATGAAGGAACTAGTAGAAAATCATCTGACAACACTGAACCTGTGCACCGATCCATCAGGCGTGGGATAAAAATAAACAGCATGCAGCCGGGCCCCGGGGCCGGCGGGAGGAGCAGGACCCCAGCCTGGCACTCTGCACCCACACTGGCGACCGCCCACCCCGCAGGAACATCGCGGGCCCCCCAGAAGAAGGGCTGCTGTGTGCCAGCCAGGCGATGCCATCGCTGCGTGAACAAGCACTGACCAGACACCTGGAGCAGGGCATCTTACCGGGGGGGCTGGAGAAAACAGACATTTAGTGTGGCTCTTGGAAATAGAGTGTGGTTTCAGCCTTTGTCACATAGCCTGCTCCTCTGGGTGCTTCTGGCTGGCAGTGCAACCACTGCAAGGAGCTCGCTCAGAAAGAAGGCAGGGGTTCAGTGCAATCCTCCCCAATAAGCCTGCTGCAGAACGTATTCATCAGTGCAATTTGATGTCCTGGCAAAGAAATGCAGAGAGCAAGGTATTAATATGGGCAGAAACCCACCACCGCGATCCTGGCCGATGCAGCCTACTCCTGCCTTGTGCAAGAACCACTGCGTGGCATGCAGGCACCAGAGCAAACGCCCGCACAAGAGGGAGAGCTATGTTTAGCTGGACACACATCCACGTGGAGCTTTCAGGGCAACCATTTCACATTGGAAAAAAAAACAGTTCACCAAAACTGAGCCCATAGGTGGATATACATGGGATTTCTCGTGGATGCTGCTCAGGAAAGTTTCACAGGAGAATGCAGGAACAGTTAAAGCAGCTCAAGCTAAAGACCCACCTAGCCCAGGTGCTTCGTGGAGGGTGCAAACCAAGATCAACACAATTTCCAACTAACCCTTCTGGCTCCTGCCATGTGGTGCACAGACAATTCCCAAGACGGTCATTGTGTTTTGTGCTCAATCTGACTTGGCGAATTTTTCTCCCAAGAATTTCTGTAAAGCCTTCTAGTGCTGACATGCATTTTTCAGACTGAGGGTGGATTCTGTGGTTGGGGAAGGAGGGTCCTGGAAAAGCACCATGTTGGTGGCCTGGGATGTCAGCCGAAATGTGGAGAGGGCAGTTCAACCCCTGTTGGGAGTCGTCTATCTCTCTCTAACTCAGCAAGGGCTTATTTATCTCTACAAAACAGAAGCACAGCAGTGGGAGGGTCTCCAAGAGGGACTTTACTGCCCAGTGACCGGGGTACTGGGTTGGATGGGCCACAAACGTAACTCTCCCATGGCCTGGAGGAATGACCTGACTTCTGAACTATTTGTGGTATCTCATTTCTTTTGGAACCATCTTGAAAGACTCCATTTTCATTCTGATGCAGGCTAGTGACCAATTTTTTGGAAGGTGAATGTCTTTTTGTGCAATAAAATTCCTGTTCCCAGCTAACCTTCATAACCCTGGAGGCAACCTGCCTCTTCCATGAGCCCACCAAAAAGAAATAGCTTTCTTCTAGCTTACCACAGGGGCTGGTTGTGGGCAGCTCTGGTGGGGATGAAAACCCATCAGCCCACAGGCCTGTCTCACCATCACTGCTGGGAGCCTGGAGGTGCTCCTGCAGCTGGAGGTTTTGCTTCCTTGCTTCCCCTGTCCTTCCCCTGCCTGGGGGTGTGCGCTGGGGTGCCTGCACCCCCATTCTTCTGGCCGTGTGGATGTTTGGATGAAGCCAAACCAATACTATACCCAGAGATTGTTTTTAGTCAAGCTAACACGCTGTGTTCTGCTTTTCCATGTGCTGGGGATCTTCCCCTTTCCTTTGCACGTCCCTGCATGCAGATCCTGGATGAGAAGGGACACGGGAGGGGTGCTGCAGCCAGCCCCTCTCCTGCAGCCTGCCCTAAGCCTCCAGCCTGCTTCGATCATCTGGGGTCCCTACTCAAAAGGGGTCCCTGCTCAAAAAGTGTCAACACTGCAGGCAGCTCTGGCTCTTGGCTCCCCTTCCCTCTTGATGGTCCTGGCCTGGTGCATGGGACTACCCAGGCCCCAGAAATCTCATTTTTGGGTCATGTCCCCAGTTCCAGGTTATCTGCCTGGGACGGTCTCCCACAGCGTGAAACCAGGGCTAAACTCCCACCTCCAGCCAGCTCCCAGCTGCAGGCACCCCTTCTCCTGAGTCTCGGTACAGCTTCTTCTTCCTCCCCGATCTGTCAGTCCCCACCGTGGGGTCTCCATCCCGCCTGCCCACCCTCTCTCCAGCACCAGGAACCACAGCGGTGCGGGCAGCCCTCGGAGGAGGCAGCCCCGGGCAGGCGGGCAGAGCACGTCGCACACCTGGTGCACGAGAGACTCGTGCGTGTCCAATACAGAGGAGCCGTCAGGCGGTTAATTAGACCCAGCATTGTGCTCCCGCTGAAGTCTATTAGCAGGGTTTTAGCCGACTGCTCCCTGTTTGGGATAACTGATGTGAGCAGGGTGGGAGAGAGGCAGCAGGAAGCCCCAGAAAGGAGGATTTGTGCTCTGGCTGGTGTGGGGGAGTGAAATCACACGTTGCTCCTCGCCGGGGTTTCTCAGTGGCAAAGTGTCTTATTAATCTCCTTCCCTCCTGCTCGCGGAGCGATGTCCCAGGCAAAGCAGGAAGCAGCTGTGGCCTGGATTACCTGGCCCGATCCCGTGCCCTGATAAAGCCCAGCTCCTTTGCAGCCCTCGGGGAGGAGGAAGGAAGCAGCAAAATAGCCGAGGGCCAGAGGAAGGGTCCGTGCAGGAAGACACCCCCTCCCTCCTTCCTATCCCTCGCCTTGCGTTGTGAGACGCCCTCCGAGCAGCCCCTTCCCTTGGACGCCGGCCGCGCTGGAGGAGGGGAAGTGTCTCAGCGCAGGGCTGTGAACCGCGTTGCTACTCATTTCCCTGCGCTCCAGATGCCTGGAGGAATCGAGCCCTCAGAGCATAGGCGAGCAGCTCAGCCTCGAGGCACCCCAAGCAGATGCCATTCCACGAGCAGCCAAAGGAGAGTGGTCAGGGAGGACCTTTGCAGGGGGTCGGGAGCAGATGCAGGCAGCAAGTGCTGCTGCTGCCCTGGACGGGGCTGCATGCGGTGAGGCAGAGCGCTGAGCAAACCACGACAGCCACCCCGTCTGCCCTGCTTAGCCCGCGAACGGTGACCAAGGAGGAAGCACGAGGCACCACGAGGTGCTCCAGCACTGTGGGACATATCCCCCTCCTGCATTCAGGCTGCTGGTCTCCCCCCGAGACCCGGACCACAGCCTGGCAGACCGTACCCGGACAGAAGCCATGGATGGCACTGCAGACCCCACCAGCCTGGTGTGGTCCCATCCCAGGCAGCCTCTTTCACGTGCTCTTCTCCATCTCATCCTCCCTCTTTGTTTCTCCCGCTCCTCCCTCACATGCTCTCATTGATGCAGATCTGCAAGGCTCCCTCTCTGCTGCTGAACTGTCTCCGGGGGCCTCTCCCTCTGCTTTGCTGAGATTATTACTTTTCAAATTTTCTCTTAAACAATGGCAAACCCTCCTGAGAAAACACAGTGCTCCAGGTAGGGAGCCCGTTCACCTCTACACAGGTTTCCTCGTGCAGGCTCTACCCTGCCTTGCCCCCCACCTCCTAGGTGCCGCAGAGGTGGAAATTCAGATGCTGCGCTTGCCTGTATAGCTCCCAATAAAGGCTATCAAACAGGAATGAAACACAAAAGCCACCTGGGGAAAAATAAAGGCTCCTGACGCATTGCTAGGAGGGCTGAGATGGGAACGCCGCCTGCCTGAACGTGACGAGGAAGGAGCAGGGAAGCAGGAGGATTCACCTGCTCCGTGTCTGCACAAGCGCGCAGCGGGAAGCAATGAATCAGGAGGTGCTCTCCCGCACATCCGTGTGAGCAGGCCCCTGCCCTGGCCTGCCCCCGCCTCGGGACACAGATGCAGGCTGTGGTGGAGCAGTGCTGCTGCCTGTGGGAATCTCCAATTGCTTCCTGAAGCGTGCGCGGATAAATGGCACTGTGGGAATTTACAGCAGGAACCCGAGGACGAGCTCAGCCCGGCTCTGAAAGTCTTGGCTTTCCTGGGATCGTCGCTGGAGGACTCAGAGGACATGTCATTATCCACTATAGAAAACTAGCAGATATTTGCTGGGATTTGTCCATACATTCAGCCCTGTCAGATTCACTTTCCCCTGGGATGGTTCTGGCACGACTGTTGTTTCCTGTTTGGAGCCGGAGCAAAGGATGGGCGGGGGGCACATGCGGAGCATCCCAGCCACACACTCCTGCCTCTGCCCCGAAGCCTTTGCTGGGGGACGGCGGCGGTGCCAGTTGACCTTCCAGACCCATCACGCCTTGCTGGGATTTATAATATGAGATACTGAATGTTTACATCCATTTCTTCCTGCAGCGTGGGTACAAAAGCACCCTAAAGCAGAGCCTACGGGACAGACTCTTGCAATGAGGCATCCTATGCTATGGGCTATTCACCATCAGCCGCAGTCGCAGCAGAGGACACGTTCATCCCAGGACATCAGCCCCTACTCTCAACCTCCACTACCCCAGTGCCACCCCCAGACCCTTCCCAACCCATCGCCCTACCCCCCGCCACCGCCTCCCTTCTCTTTGCTCCTAGACGGACCAGCTGTTTCTCCTTCTCTCTCCCAGAACATCCCCCACAGCAGTTTCTTGCTCCGACATCCGAGAGTCATTTAATGTATGTTTTGCTTCTTGTAAACGCAATTTGGTGGCTGGAAATGGGGAAGAACCCACGTGAGCGGCAGCCTCCCTGCGGACCACCGGCAAGCGTTCAGCCCCTTCCCTGCTGCTCGAGGGACCTCGGCTGTGAGCAAGGCAGCCACCGCTCGGAGCATCTCTGCCTTAGGAGAGTTAATGCCTGGTGCAGAGTCCCCGTTCCCCCCCTGACGGCATTTTCTATCAGTCAGCCTGGCCTCTGCCCGGGCAGCACTGCCGCAGAGCGGGTCCCCTCCAGCTGCGACCACCCCGCGCCCGGCACCTCGTCACCCCGCCGTCCCCCCGGCGCTCAGCGTTTGGGAAGGGAAGCAGGGTGAGGACCAAGAGCATCGCTTTTCCCATCCAACAGCACTGAACTCACAGGCAGATTAATTTAGCATGAACGAAACGCTATTGCAACACAAATGCCCTGCAGCTATAGGGACCAGGCATTTCTCAAGCTCCTTTTTTTTTTTCCCCCCCCAAGGAGAATGTTAGTCAAAGCAGAGCTGCCACGGGCTTGGGGGTGCCCCCGTGCCAAGGGGCACACGGGTCAGCGGGAGAGCTGGGACTGCTTGGGCAGCACGGGGGAGGAGGGAGGCGGAAAGCAGCGGAGGGTCACTCAGAGAGCCTGGGAGAGGGTCTGCAGCTGGTCCCTGGTGAGAGCGGCGCGTGGAAATGAGAAGCAGGCAGGCAAGTGATGTTGCCAATAGCTATTACTGCGTCTCAAAGCGCTAACGCAGGGCGGAGGGGAACGCAATCCCTGGCTGATCTGGCCTGATCCAGTCTGAGTGAGCAGAAGGAGAAGGGTGCAGGCTTTGCCCCAGGGTATATGCCACAGTTTCACCCTGCCACTGGGCACACTGCAGCTCTGGGTTGTTTCTGGGTGGTTGTACAGCTGCGTGCAATATTCACTCTCTTCTATAAAATAGTCAGCCCACAAAACAGTGCAACGTAGACGTTGCACAGTGTGAGCAAAGGATATGACAGCCAAGTAAACAGCACCGCAGAACAACTGCAGAGGGCTTCCAAAGCAGCGTCCAAGTGGGCTCACACCAGGGCTGAGACAGCCAGCATCTTCACGGCCTGGAAATGGGGCTGACTCCGTGTGCTGAATGACAGTTCGCTGAGATGAACTAACTGAGCAAAGGTGAACCATAAGCAGCTATAAAGATTCACTGAAGGTCCAGGCATACGAGGAAGATCAATTCTCCAGTGCACAGCCTGCACGTGGCTATCAGAAAGGAGATCCAGGGATCAACGTGGAGGGTGCTCTCAAAACATCACCCTAAAAGGGGGCAAAACAGCCACTCAGAAGTGAGGGATTATTAGGAAAGGAGTCGAGAACATCGCTGCTGCTTCAGCAGACCAGGAGCCGTAGGTGCTTTCCCGCCCTCCCCCTGCATCCCACAGAGGTGGGACCTGCGAAGGGTTCATCCCAGCAAAGGCACTGAAGGAGCCTAAACTGAGCGTGGGGAGAGAGGACACGGAGGGGACGAGCGTGAGAAAGGGACCAGGAACAGCTATTCAGAGTGCCAGGCCCAGTGCGCTGGATGGGCAGCAGCCGGAGCATACCAATTTATCCAGTGCATAATTAAAACCTGGAACTCGTTGCCCTGGGACGTGGCGGGGGCCAAAAACATAAACAGATCTGAAAAGAGATTAGACAAAGCCACAGCACTGAACATGATGATCTGGGTACAACTTCCAGCTCCTGAAAAGCTGTTGCTGGGGGAGGGCTGAGAGGAGAAGGATCTCTCTAAACCTCTGTTATTTCTTACACCCGTGCCCTCTGCATCCCCTAACGTCTGTCTGCAGGTTGACCGCCGGGCTACACGAACCTTTGGCCTGAGCCGGCAATGGCCACGTTATGCTCTTGTGATCTTTGTGCACTTCTCTCTTCTCCCGCCTGCTCTACGCGAGAGCAGCTCTCTCGTGGGAGCTTTCCCCTCCAGCCTGCCAGCAGGCGCTGCCTGCTCAGTGCTCTCGGTGCGGGGAGCTGGGAGCGGGGATTGCATCAGCCCCAGCACGACGAGCGCAGTGCTAAGCATCGCTGCCGCAGCAAAGGCAGTGCCACCAGCAATGGCACTGCGCAAGAGGCCGGGTCCCTCCTAGGCATCCCATTTGGTCACACACACAGCTGCAGCCATGAGGTTATCATCTCTCTTAGTGAAAATGAGAATTCAAATGCAGCTAAAAACGTTGGAAGGGTTGCAAACTGCTGGGGTTTGCCAGACCAGCCCACAGGGGAGGAGAGGGCTGTTTTCTGTGGGTAGAGTTACCCCCAGGTATAATTTTGGGGGGTCAGCCTGCAGGGAAGATACCTGCAAGCCTTCCCAAGAGCCAGATAGATACTACTCAGGAGCTGGCCACCTTTCCAAAGTGATGAAGACAGAGTAGTTTTTGCAAGACATGCATGAGATTGTATTTTTCTGACTCAAATTAAGAGGTTAAACTCACTGAAAGCTGGGAGATGCTGTCCCTCTTGGAGACAGTCAACTGCTTCATGGCATCCTCCTGCAGCACAAGGCAGGTCCAAGCTGAACGTGGGGATGCTGCCCCTCACCGATGTGCCAGGTCCTGGGCCAGTTCTGGTCATGCTACGTACCATTTTCAATCTTTGCTCTAAAACTCTGGCTTCTGGGTAATTATTGCTGCTTGTCTTTCTCATGCAACATGTGAGTTCTCCACCTTGTTCCCATTCAACCCTTCAAAGCTGGCTCCACTTTTAATTTATAAAGTGGCAGACAAAAGTTGTGTATTTTGCTTTGCATTTCTTTCATGATGGCTCTCAGCACTGCCTTTGTTTTCCTGCCACCACCATGGATCAAGGTGATCTTTTTGCTGGAAGCAGGTGCTGTAACTCCAAGGTCCCTTCCCTGTGCTCGGCACGTACGGGTGAGACAGTTTTGTCTCCCGTGCACATTACTTTCCACTGAAGTTGAATGTCACCAGATCATTTTCTGGCCAGGCACTCAGTCCCACAACAACATTTGGCAGCTCCTCACAGCCAGATTTTGTTTGCCTGCACAAATTAATTTTATGCCGTTGGTGAGTTCTGCAACCTCACTGCTCCCTGCCTTCCCAGACCAGTTATGCCTATACTGAGCACCGCAGCCCAGCTCCTCATTTGACTTCATGGGCCAACTCCCTCCCACCTGTGAAAATCACTAATTTTTTGTACCCTTTCTTTCCTATTTTTCAACCAGGAGAATTTCCCATGAGAGGAATTTCCTTTTTGACCCATAACAAGTTAATTTCCCGGTGAGTCTCTGATGAGGGACATTGCCCAAAAGCATTTTGAAAATTCTAACAGATTATATTGACCAGATCACCCCTGTGCACATATTGATCCCTTCAGTGAACATTAATGGATTTCTGATGCATGATTTCCTTCCACAGAAACTGAAGCAACTTTCTCCTATTATATCCTATTTATTCATTTACCCAATAGCTCTATTCTTTGCTACAATTTCTACCTATTTGCTTGACACAAAAGTCTGACCTACTGCTCTGAAAGATTCTACATCCCATTTAATACTTTAAAAAAACCCCCACAAAAACCCTAGTATTACATTTAATACCTTCCCTGACTTTGCTACAGAGACCATTTTAAGCTATAGGTTATGTATTACAGTTAGTAGATGGGAAATGTCATCTTTTCTTTCCATATGATTTTTGGGTGAATCTCCCTGGTTCTGGCAATTAGTTTCTATTCATGGTGCCAATTTGTTCTAAATTCTCTCTTCTAATGGCACTTCCATTTGAATCAATTACTTTGATTTTCTAATATCAACCTGGAGTGTTACCTGAGGCTAAGCCAGCCTTGGGGAACCGAGGAGTACCGTTTTCTCCCACTTTCCCTTTTCTCTTTAATTTCCTTCCTGACTCTCTAGCTGAGTTCCTCCCCCTCCCCTTTCCCTGGGACTGGGTTTCTCTCCTGCCAGCCCCGGTATCTTCTCCAGATTTATAGCCTGACTGTGTTCTCAATTAGCATGTTCCTTCCAGATTTTATGGCTTCCAAGTCACAACATTTTCAAGACTATGGCAACATATTATAGACTGTACATGTAAAATAGGTATTAACTGCATCTATATCTTCCTAGACTCATAATTTCCATCTTCTGTTGAGCTCTCCAAAGACTACACAAGACTTGGAGGCATACGTGACTTTAGACAGTGCTCTCTAAACTACCTTCCCTGGTGCATCTTGATGAACAGAAGACCTTCCTGCTGTTCACCCCCACACTCGCTCCTCTTGTGCGACTGTACCGAGTTGGAAATAAATACAGATGCCCTTCCAACACCTTCCTTGCTGCTTGCCTCCTCTTCCAGTTCCTCAAGAGCTGTGCAAGCTGCAGAGCCCTGGTCAGATCTGCCCCTTTCCCCAGGACAACCCTCACTGCTTTCCTCCAGGATAAGGCAAGCGTGTTGGGAAGCCGACCGGCGAGCTTTCGGGATGCCTCTTTAATAAGAGCAGGATGGGGCAAGGAATCAGTTTGTGGATGGGGACAAAGCAGCTGCCTGCCAGGCTGGTATGAAATGTCCCGGAGCAATGGGTGGCTCTCAGTGAGGGGCTCCACGCTGTGGGATCCGCAGGCTGTATGTGTGGGCGTCCAGGAAACTCTTTCAAAATCTCCCAGCAGTGTACTGACTGGCAATGTCTGCAGGCATGCTCCCCAGGCTGGACACCGTCAGCACCCTTAGCTGGGCTGCCCAGCTTCTGTGGAGAGAGGAAAGGAGGGTTTAGGTTGGAAAGGCATCCCTGTGGCTCCCCCGGCTCCCCCCGTTGGGGGTCTGATGCAGAACAGCATAAGCAGACACTGAACAGACCCTTCGGATTTCCCCTCAGCCTTTGCCGGCGGTCTCTAAACTGCCTGCCTGCTAAGGGCTGATTTGTGAATGCAGCTTTTCTCCTGCTACATTTCCTTCTCTCTCATTGCCCAACTTTATTAGTTCATGAAATGAAGCCGAACATCCCTTAGGAAAAGACTGTAAATCCTGCCTGACTCACCAACTTCCTCCGCTGTAAACTGGGGTTGCATGACCTAGCGAGCGAGTGGCTTGATGGACCATTTCAAGACTAAAGAGAGAAATGCCTGGTAAGATAACGGAGAGTCGTTTGCTGTGGTGGAGAAGGAGTTGCATGTGAGATTGCATTCACACCTGATATGAGGCTGAAGCTTCTCTGAGATCCTGTTTGCGACTCCAGACTTGCAGCTCATACAGGATTTTAAATCTTTTTAAATTTAGACCTTGTTTTGCTGTCTGAGCAGAGATGCTGTGCAGCAGTATTTTGGTCGAGCTCTCTGCAGTCCTCTCCTGATGGGACAATCCACGTGAGGACAGATGGCTCAAGCAGTCCAGTGAACAAGAGAAATCCATTCTCCCTACAAGCTCAACTTAAACCCAAACATGACAAAATTCAGAAATCGTGCACTATTGAAAAGACAAAGCCACACGCACACCTGATTAATTCAGAAGTCGTAAATAAAATTAGAAGGGCATTAATCTACGTGATTCACAGAAAACCTGAAGAGTGAGCAGCAGGCAGCGAGGACATTGCAGAAATGGCAGTGAAGCTTTCGGGAGGAGCACGACGTGCACTTTGGCAAGGTGGATGGCAGGATCACTAAGTTGAAGCTAGTGGCTTTTATTAAACCATTTGGACATCAGGAATGTAAGTGAATGTCTTTTGGTGTTAGTTCTGCTCCCAAGGCGTTTGAAAGAATAATAGCACTGATCTTGGAGGGATTTCAAGAAGCTGAAATTAGAATGAATGCTGTTTTTAATTTGGACTAACGAGCTTAAAGAGCAAAATGAAAGACTCCGAGCAATTTTGCAGAGTCAAGACACTTAACACTAAGCTAAGGAACATCAGAATCTGATCTTTGCAAGTGTTTTCCATCTTATATACAGAAAGAGGAAACAAGACCCAGTGTCTGACTCAGATTAAATGGTTAATTATTAGTGCTATTGTTGAACCCTGACGGTGTAGCAAATCAGTGATGTACGAGAGAGAAATAAAGCCAGCCTTGCTCTGAACAGCCTGCAATGCAAGGGAGGATACAGAGAGCACCAGAGACTCACAGCATTGCAAGCATATTTATTAGTGTCATCTCACTTCGCCTGAGATTGACAGAAGATGGGAATCTTTAGCATGGACTTGACTGGAGCGAGACGATAGCCTGGGGGCCAAGTACAGGGTGAGTGTTAATAAAAAAAAAAAAAAACCACAAGAAATGCCCAGATTTATGGGGATGGTCACCTGCTCAGCAAAAATCACTCCAAATCTGTCTGTGGTAGATAAACCCTGAGGGATTTGCTGGACGGTGGCATTGTCTCATTCGGAGCAGTCACACTGGTATTAAGTTAAAATTAAAATACCTATCGCCTTGCAACAACAGACTTCAAGGTTTGCTTGGAGAGCATCTGGCCATATTATCTAAAAAAAATGTGCAATTACAATTGCGGCAAGATCTCTGCAGTGAGGTGCAAAGAAAGAAAATAAATATTCCCAGCTGTGTCAGAAAGTCTGCTTATGTGAAAGCCCTTGCACCAGCTCCCTATTTCTCGGGAACCAGGTCTTTGCAGCTGCTGCTTGAACTCCTTTGCACAATGGAAAAAAAAAAGAGGTCTGTGAAGACTTGGGTACAATGCTTCCCACATTGGGGACCTCAGATGGCTGAGCAGTAGTTACAAAATTCGTCTTTCTTCACAGGATCAGATTCATGTTCAGACAGACATTATTTTCTGGTGTCATTGTCTATCCCATGCGGCGACGGGGCATGGCGACACGCAGGCACGGTCCCTCTTAGGTAGCGAGAACAAATCCGCAGGGCTGCGTCCCTCAACTCAGCAAGCATGAACGTTAGCAGGAAGCTGCCAGTTGCGTGAAACCAATCTGTGTGGCTAGCCAACCTCATCTGGAAAAAGCTTTCCCTCCTCTTCTCCTCCTGATATCACACACGTTGCTGTTCCTCCTGTTCTGTGGCTGCTCGCTCTTGATTTTGCATTAGCTTTGCTCCTGCTCCATCTCTCACGTGCACGTGCAAATGCAGGTGAACGTGGCCAATCCTCCCTCCGCTCTCCATGCTCTCTGACCACCATAAACCCTGCTTACATGGAATAACGCTCGGTGGGCCTCCTTCTGGGGACCATCCCCTTGGGCGATGATTTCATACTGTTCCAGCTGATGCTGTCCAGGGGAATATTTAATTGTTCTTTCCATGGAGCCTGAGCTAAGTTTGGCAGGAACATCCAATACTTTCAATCAGGTGCCTCTTACTACCTTTCAATGGAGGTTTCTACTTAAATTTTTTCGAAGAATATCTTGTGCCTCATTAACATGAACCTCAGCGTTTCAAGTGGAAATGAGTGTGTAATGGGTTTTCCAGGGCTTTCCAGTTTGCCGGGACCGAGGTGCTAGTGTGAGATGCACTTCCAGGTACTGGGGGGAGATCAGAGGACTCCCTCCTCACATCCCAATGGCTGCGCTGGTCTGGGCTCCTTGGGACACCATGTGTTAACCAGTCTGTGCCTGGCCAGCCTGGGGACTACTGCCCAGATCAGCAGGTTGCCCTACGCTGAGCTGCCCCCTCAGACCTTATCTCTTGGTCCATTTGTTGCCCCTAATGACTTTCCGTGACGCACTGAGCCCCAGTAAGTCCCTGTCTTAAACTGTGCACCCTGAAACCGCAACCCTTGCAGCACCAGGAGGGAGAGGGGCAGAGCCCCTGGGGTGGAGCAGATTTGTCCTGCTGCTGCTGGGAAGAGTCACAGCCTCCCTTGGCCAAAGCTACCTGCCAGGGCTCGGCACTGCTCCCAGCTCTTGCCTGGGACAGCACACGTGAGGAGCAAGGCCCTCCCGTCCAGCCTGCCCCACTCTTTGTCCCTACACCTGGCCTCTGTCCCTCTCTGCCCCAAGGAATCGCCCAGCTGGCCTCTGGCAGGATGGGGAGGAGGCGCACCCTGATTTCTTATGATATAACAACGATTAAAGTGTGGCTGAAAATCACTCATTTTCCTTCGAGCTCCATCTGCATCCCTGCTAGAGCTTTCTCCCTCTTCCTTCCCTCCTTCCTGAACCCATCAACCCTGCTTGTCTCTTCCCAACACTTACCAGTAACCAGAAAGCCTGGGCAGAGAGGAGCAGATGAAGGGATGTGCACGGAGCCGCAGGCAGCGACCTGCACTTCCCACCTTGGGGGGTGGCAGCAGCAGAGATCGGGCTGCAGCTCGGAGCGGGGACCGCGCCTGCTTCAGCACGGGGTGCCAGCACACCGACGCAGAAGCCTCTCCGTCTGCTCTGGCATCCCTTTTCTGCTCGCTCCCAAGCCCTCCTCCAGCCGGGAGCACACACAGTGTGCCGCAACCTCCCTCCCGCTCGCATCCCGCTGGGAGAGGACATCAAGGTGAGGATGGGAAGCCGGGCGGGATCTGCCGGGTTCTCAGGGCCAGCAGGGCGGGGAGGCTTGAAACAATCCAATTTAGCAGGCACTGCTCACAGGGACATGAATAATGGGAAGTTGATGCTAAACTGGAGCCATAATTTTCATACCAGTGCAAACAGATCCAAATTGTGATAAAAGGTTTTCATCTGCGGAGGCTTGGAGAGGCCCCTGTGCTCTGATTTACTGCGCCTCTTAATGTCGCATCTGACAGCACTTTGCAAACAAAATGTTCTGGCCATAAACTAGCAGGAGAGTGAGTTAGTGAGGCTGGGGGAGGGGAGGGGATGAAAGGAGAGGGTGGGAGAGGGGCGAAAGGGATGCCGTTGCTCGGGTATCGCTGCAGCATTCATCGATTTACCCACGAGGGCAGCAGAAGAGCCTGTTGGAAGAGACCGAAGCGAGAGGCAAAAGGAAGATGAGACCAAAGGCAGAGAGGCACCCAGATTTGTGGAGCTCAAAGGGAGGCACCCAGCTCCTCCTGCCAATCTCCATGGGAGATTGTCCAAACGCGAATCTGGACTATCCCCATCCCTGAGCGCAGTATTAGTGCCGGCTCCTGCTCTTCTGAGTCAACAGAGACCCAGGAGCAGGGGACCTGGCTGCTTTGGCAGGCGTACACATCAGCCAGGGCTGCTTCGCCTGCCCTTCTCTGCCACCTCTGCTGTGCCTACGGCTGCCCCATCCTCTGCCCCTGCCACCTTCCCCTTCTTCTGCCAGAGTGCCTGACACCCAGCTGAGACCAGAGAGCCCCATATCTCAGGGGAAAAGACCTCCAGGCCAAGAGAGAGCAAGCAAGAGAGATCACAGAGTCCACAGAAGAGGTGGACATCTTGCCTCTTGCCTGGGAAGGGCTGTCTTCTGCCATGATCTCCCCTTCCAGCCCCAGACATGGACAGTAGAGAAGCCCGCTACCGGGAGAAAGCTGGTCTCAGCAAGTGTGAGATGCTTCAGGTCCTGGGCTGGAGTCTGGCAGGGGTTCTGGGTTAATTGGGAATACGGGTAAAGAAGCAGGAGCTGCAGGCTGATGGATCACAGCCCCCAGGCATCGGAGCACGCAGGCTGCTATGTTTTGCACCAGTGGAAGCTTTCTCAGCCTGCTTGGCTCCATTCCCAGATATAATGAGCTGCAGTAATTGAGCCCGGAGGTCAAAAATGTGCAGCTCACTGTTGCCAGAGTGTAGAGGGCACTGTCTTCTGCCCAGGAAAGGCTTGGCGAAGGTGATGTCCTGTCTCCATGGATATTTGGATGTTGAGCAGCATCGATGGTGCTGAAATGACCAAAAAACCTTCTGGGAACTGTAGTGCCAGACAAGCCGGCCAGGCCCAGAGTCAATGTGCAGGGTGGTGCTCAGCTCTGGCCACAACGCTGCCTGGGCAAGCACCACATCGGAGCTGTGCCAGGAGGACCCCAGTGTCCAGCCCGTGGCTTGCAGAGCTGTGGCACCTGGCTGGCAGGCAGCCTGGGTGGCAGGGAGAGCAGGCAGCCCACGTGTACTGCTTCCACTTCCCCTTTTCTCCCTGCCAGCTCAAGGGTAAGATGGGATCTCATCCATCTTTTTCTTGTGTACAATGCTGGGCTAAAGCTCTGCTGGTCACGCTCGGCTTCCCGAGTCAGCAGAGAGGAGTAGGCGATGGTTTGTCCCACCTGCCTGAGGACAAGAGAGTTATTCACTCAGCAAGACTGAGTAGGTCTCCACTGGAGCCAAGTCCATGCTGGAATTCAATCAGATGAGTCCCTCGACTCTGGATCATGGCCTTTTTTCTCCCCAAACCTTGTGACCAAGTTCAGTGTGATGTGTTATGCTCTTCCTTGATCTCTCCATCACCTTTCCCTTTCTCCCTGACCTGGGCAGAACCTCCTGCCAGGTGACCATCATCACTTTTTTAAAACATCTAGATGTTGTCAGTTCATAGCTAGTCCAGAGCTGAAGTTTCTGAAGGGGTCCCACGGCAGCCCAGACCCGTGAGATACCAGAAAACCTGCAGCACTGTGCTACACACTCACTTAGCAAGTAACCTATCCAGCAACGCTCTGACTAAGCACTGACACATTTGTCATCCGAGCTGCCTCCTGTCCCCTGGGAAAAGTAAATGACATTATTGTAACCCAGGCGGTTAATATCAGGCCCTCCTGCCTCCTGTCCCCCGCATGTGCAATGACCACTTCAGCGCTGAAGGCAGATGAGCATGTTCTTAATGACATTCCCGGCAGCGCATCCTCGCTCCGGAGAGGACTAATCCCTGTAGCCATTCATAATGTGGCTGAAAGCAAGCAGGCTGGGATTTGCTTCCCCATCTTTACGTGTCAGGCCCTGCTCATGCTGAGGAAGCATCAAGCTCAGCAGGGAAGGAAAACTGAATGAAAATACCCAAGGCGAGCAGCCCGCCTCGGGTCCCTCTGCCTGGGCCGTGCCCCCCTCTCCCTCATGGCGTGGACTAATCAGCGCCAGCAAAATGCTTCTCCATGTCAGACCTTGTCCCCCCTGCTCTGCAGCACCGCCTTGCTCACAGAAGCTGTATCCCTCCATGCCTGCGTCTCTTTCTCAATTTTGAGGCAGGATCTCCCCCACCCTTCTTGGGGATTTGATCCTGATCTCCGCCAGCAGGCTGAGATGATCCCAAGCTCCTCATGATCGCAAGCTCCTCATCACCTTCTTATCTGGACCGCTGGAGGAATCTGACCTGGCTGGAGATCCTGGAAAGCCCTTTATAAAATGAAAAATTCTTTTCTGGGAGACAGCTACTGTTGTCCCACTGAGGTTGGCCGTGAGTTGTGATGTTTACTGTGGTCAGCTAAAGGGACATTTGAGATTTAGCGTTTGATATGCACATCCAGCACAGCACCATGTGGACATTGGCTGATTGCTCTTGGTCCTTTTTCCTCCAGGGAAGCTTTTGCTCAAAGGTTGCTGATGCTGTAGCATTTTACTTGGTCTCCACTTTGTCACTGTCACGACGCACTGCCCTGGAGTGCGTCATGGGAATGTCCATGATGCTGGGAATGATCCTGACGAAAATCCAGAACGTGAAGGAAAGCCAGCCAATGTTTGGTACGGAAAAAGGACACCAAAGTCAGGGTCCTGGAGCAGACAGGCTCTGGCTCTGACCCAGCCCAGTAGTTCTAGTGTTCCTGTGCACTCCGGCATTTACAGGACAATTCGTCTGACAGTAGATCTCTGGAAAAATAAGGAAGCCATAAAGACAGTGCTCCAGATTCCAAGAAGCTGGTGCACAATGAATGCTTGTCAAACACTACTGTGTAGTAAATGAATTTGGAGACAATTTTCCCCAGCACTCAGGCGACCAATGAGTCCAGTGTCCCAAAATGACGGTGGTTTTTCAGTGCCCAGGGTCTGGAGTTTTGAAGGCTGCACAGCCACGTCCAAGACCTAGACACAGCCACACTCAAAGTGACTTGGAAACCAAACCCAGGGTGAAACACATAGCCTTCCTCCACAGTGAGTGGGGATGAGTGGCACTGTAAATGGGCACTCCCCAACCCTGGCCAAGTGGAAGAGATCATCGTTTCAAGCACTGTTGCCTTGCTGGGTATAATGCTTACCAGACATCATGTACTCTGGTGGTGCACCCAGACCTGTTCTTTTATTTGACCCAGGGTGAAGGAGTGATAGACCTGTATGTTGAGATTTTGGATGTTTCTTTTCACCAGCTTGTCTCTAGTAAGGGGCCCTGGATGGGAGACGGGAGTCCCCAGACATCTACCCTGGGTTTAGGTGGACCTCCACATGGTACCTTCTGACTAATGCAGCACTGTGTGGCTGAGCTGACAGCTAGATCACCCTGGAAAGCAAGGGTTTTATTTCAGGGACTGGAGCTCTTTAATACCCCTGAGGTAGGGTTTGCTCCAAAAAGTAGGTATTCATAAGGCCAGAGATTTTATCATGCTGGGGCAAGGAAAGGCACATCCTGTGTCTTCAAAGCCAGGCCCATCAGCAAGTGCACCAGAGCTGATGGTGCTGCTAGACACACTCGTACAGCTCACACCAAGCTCATATCCTCCTCACCCAGGGACCAGGCTGCTTTGGCTGTTGTCAAAGCAACAGCAGCTGTTCTGCAGTTTCTCCTGGCAATAAAGTTTTGCACTGAACCTCAACGACAGTTACATATACTCCCAGCCCAGATGCTCTCATGATATCTCCTTCTTGTGTTGCTGCACAAAAGAGCCAGCACACATGGCGGCATAAAGCATGTTTTGAATTGCCCCCAGTAAGAAACCTCACGGCAGAGATCATCAGGCCAGTAAAAACAACCCCATTCACCAGTTAATTCCCCCTATAAACCATGCCGCAATAACACAGGGCAGATCATACTTTATTGCCAGCTGTGCTCCCCACCTGCACGCTCTTTGAAACCGTGGGAAGTCAGAGGCGATACGATCAGTTCCTTGGAGTCAGGTCTAAGCGTTGAGTTTCATTTCACCACCGAGGGTATGGCAAGTGCTTGGTGTGCAGATTTGTTTGTGTACAGGTTGCTGCTGACAGATGAAGTGGAAGGTCCCCATCAGACTAGCACCCTACAGCATTGCTAGAGATGGGAATTAAATGTCCTGTCGTTCTGCCACCACTTGCAAGAACCTTTTGCTCCTTAGGTGCAACGCTGGGTGCTCAACGTCCCTCAGATGACAAGGGGAGCCCCCATGACACTGGTGCCCATGAGGGAATCTGGCCCAGTGCAAATAGTCTTGTGCAAATAGCCTTTCTGAACACCCTTATACTGTAAAATTTACAACAAACATGGACGTGGACACCTCACCAAAAAAAAAATTAAAAAAAATTCCTGCAGCCCCCGGTGGGAAGGGCAGCCAGTCTTGCAATGTCTTTGGGGTCCTGCTTACCCAACCCAAGCATGCATGGCAGAGGTCTGGGTCGATGGGCTCTCCACTGCCCCCAGTCTGTTGTTGGTGTCCCCTGGGGACGGTGCACCAGGCAGCCTGGAGCAGTGCGGAGAGCTGCCAGCCCTCACGGCTGAAAGCTTTGCTGTGAGAAAAAGGACATATGTCTAGAGGGAGCAAAACAAGCACTAGCTTGATTTTGGGGTAAAGCACTGGTTCGTGCAGGTTAAACTGGAACAGCTGCCTTCTACCGGGGTCCTGCTCTGTTCTTTCCTAGTGCTTCTCCCACTCCCCCCAGCCCCCGTGCCCCTGGGGTGCTGGATCAAAGCTGCAAATCCACGCTGGTGGGCAGCTTTAAGAAAGACGGCAAAGAGGCAGCCTCTCTTTCTGCCAACGGGCGTGCTCAGCACTGGCCAGCGCAGCGGCTCGATAGGATAAATCCCCCACGTGTGGTTGCACTGCGTCCAAGGAAATTTCTAATCCACCTGCTCCCTGGAGCTGCTGGCCCGAGAGGGCTTAACGCTCCCGGCACGGCCAGCCCTGGAGCCCTGCCATCCACCTCCCATGGTCTGGTGCCATTGCAGCACCGAGTCCTTCCTGAGCAGCACAATGGCTCTCTACAATAGCCCTTCCTCTGCCCCTCCGAGGACAGGGCTGCAATCTTTCTGATGAGTTTGTTCAAAATGAATTTTCCAGGTTTTTACCACAATTGCTCCCCCCGCCTCCTCGTTCCCTCTTTCCAGCTGTCTGACTCCAGCACTCCCCAGCTTACCCAGCACCGAGGCTGTTTCTCTCTTCAGTCTCAGTTTAATTATATGAACCGCTTTTTTTTTTTCCTCCTTTTCCTTGCTATTTGGTGTGTGAATTCAATGTTCATAATGTACCCTGGGAACCCCGGCTCTGCGTGTGCTCCGCTGGGTCCCAGCACTGCTGATTAGAAAGAGATCCTTTATCCGTGCCGGAGAGGCTGGCGTGTCAAAGCCGCCCAAACTTTACCATTCACATCTCCCCCTTTCTGAAACGCCTGTGGGTCCCTGCCACACTCGGAGTCTC
Source organism: Pelecanoides urinatrix (assembly GCA_013400755.1). Classification (NCBI taxonomy): domain Eukaryota; kingdom Metazoa; phylum Chordata; class Aves; order Procellariiformes; family Procellariidae; genus Pelecanoides; species Pelecanoides urinatrix. The sequence goes on along the minus strand of VZTQ01000410.1, from coordinate 259,730 downwards.
TTTGAAAATCCCTACAATTCAAATAGCCAGACTGACGCTTTCATCGCTGGGGTCATGGCTCCTACCAAGAGTTATTAGCGTGCCTTTCTCTATTCTTTAAAGCTCTTTCATACAACGTTCTGTCTGTTTGTGTTTAGAAAGGATTTTGTATAGATTTGCCACTGGTGCGGCCCTTTCTGTGCGGAGCTTTCTCTGGACTGGGGCTGAGGGTGCCCTTTGCTTCTCCCCCTGGCTGGAGGGATCACTGCCTGCCACGGGCATCCCCCCGAGGGGCTGTGGGACCGGGGCTTTCACCAGTGCTCGTCTGGTCACTGCGCTCTGCCGGGAGATCTGTAAGCAGCACCCATTTTGCACGGTCCCAGATGTCCATCAGGATGTGTCAGGACTCCTCCCGGAGATATCCGGCCAAATGGGTGCTGATACTGGCAGCTACAAGGCAAGGGCTCTGCAGCCTGACTTCTGTGCCGGAGCCGTTTCCATCCCCGTTTAAACTATAGGGGTTTCCTATCTTTGAGATTTTTAAGCACAGCTGCATTGTCCTGTCCTCGCCAACCTGTCCCCCAAAGGGCCGAGTATCTCTGCACCTCCAGGGCATTTCCCACCCTGCCCAGAGTCCCCCTGCTTCTGACAGCCACATCTCACTCAGAAACCAGCTCCTGCTTTTTGCTCCCTCCTGTTCTTGTCTCTCCACATCTCACGCAGTGACCAAATTTCCCCAGAAATAGGGACCTGGCAACCCTCGGGGTCCCACAGCAGGGACGAGGCATCTGGTGGATCCAGGGAAGCGGTGGTCAGGTCCTGCCTCCAGTGGGACCATACAGCTTTGTTGTTCTTCTCCACGACCCTCTTGTTTCCTTTCCCAGACTCGACTGCTGCTGTTGCCGCCTGCATCTCCTCCTCGGGCTGTCGTCTGCCCTCGTCTCCAGCCTCCAGACAAAGTTCTGCCACATCCCCAGGCAGGGATCCCTTTCCTTGCAGATGCCTGAGAGCATGAGCAAGTTTATGGCCCAAAGCATGCAGGCTTATCTCCTGGCTAAGCCAAATGTGTGATCCTGTCCAAGGGTGGCCACCAGGGACCTCATCTAACCCATTTACAGATCTAATCCTCTTCTGAACCCTGTTAAATCCACATCCTTAGGCATGCCTTGTGGCCATGAGTCCCTCCAGCTAAGCTTTTGCTCTACATATGAAACTGTTTCCTTTTATCAGTTTTAATTAGGTTGCCTTCTGGTTTAATGGTCTGGCACTTCCTTTTTCACTTTGAGAAAAGGCGAGCAGGAGGACAGGCTGTTCATTATGTGATACCTGTAAATGAACAGGTACCCTGTACCACAGCCCCATTCATCATCTCTTCCCCAGACAAAGTGATCCCAGCCCTTTCCAGTTCCCTGCACGCCAAGTCCCTGAAGTGCAGCACTTCCATCACCTTGATGTTGGCTGCTTCCTAGCGTGCTTTCTTCAGGGTAACATGACAAAAAGGGACATCTAGCTGTTTCTTACAAGTTGCCTGGAAGAAAGCAAACCTGTGAGCTTCACCTGAGCCTGTGATCAGCTGCAACTCAAGGACCATGCCTGTGGCAGGTTTTGCCCAACCTCCAACATGAAGACAGATCCATAGCATCTACCATCCCATTTCTTCTGCATCCTGGCAATGGTTGGTGGGTCCCTGATCAGAGAGGATGTGAGCGGACGAGGACGTCCATGGTGAACCATGGCCATGGCACATGAATTCACAGTCATGCTCACCTCCTTTCTCAGACGCATGCTCTTTTTCTTGCTGGTGTGCATATTTACACTCTCAGGTCATTCTCCTCGTGTTTCTACAGGCCTGACTTGCCTTAATTACTCGTGTCATATGCAAGGTCACTGTTGCCCTTTTTTCCCTGTGTTATTAGCTAAGGCTTTGTGCCACAGCTGCTACGTTATGCCATTAGACAAAGTCTTTCAGATCTTCCCTAGCAAGTGAGAAAACACTTAGCCTTGGGAAGGCAAGGCAGTGTCTCTGGAGTAAGGGACGGGGGTGGATGAGAGCAGGACATCTATTAGCTAAAAGCCCTGCAGGAAAATCAATTCACTGCGGCTGCGTTCCCCTCTGCAGGTGCTGATATTGTGCTATGGTTCCTGGAAAAAGATATTGCCCTGCCTGACGCAGTGTGTGTGCGTGCACGTGGGTGTGAGCGTGCGGAGGAAGGAGCGTGCTCAGAGGTCTGGGCAGGGTTCATCTCACCTGACCGCAGTGTGCAGATGTCTGTGGTGTACATCTTGCCAAGTGGGCCACTCGTTTCTGTTTCATTTGCACTCACTGCAGAGAAAAATAAACTTCCAGGCAAAATATGTCTGGTCTGCTCTGGCGCACACCCAAACCTGCTGTAAGAGGAGCCCAGGGTGATTAACTCAGGTGAAGATGCTTAACTCTGGTCAGATTAGACTGACCCTGTGCCTAGTTTCATCTTTCCAGGAAGCATATTGCAAGGAGGCCAAGTGACAAAAAAAGACACTGTACAAACACTGTGTCCGAGGAATCTGGGAGCTCTTATGCCTAAATGGAGAGGAAGCAAATATCTGAAGCATATGAAAAAAAATCTAGGAGGGCTGGAAGGAGTTCAAGCTCTGTCTAGAGGCTTTCTAGGAGACACAGAGAGATGCCCTACAGCTACGAAGAGGTCAAAGCCAATTGCCTGGAAGTAAAAGCTCTGCTGAGGGCTCAGATGTTCAGGCATAGTTTCAAGTGCGGCCTCAAACTGCCCAACCATGGCTGGCAAAGGGGGTTGAGGAGCTGACCCCCAACATGTCTCACTGGAACCATAAAGCTTCATGAAAACAGAAAGAAGCCAGCATGTGTCCTGGCCTCCCTGGCACTTGCCAAGAGATGAGGGGCCCAGAGAACTTCCTTGTGCAGAACCCTGAGGGCTGGCAAAGCACGGGCAACCATCCTGCACAGCCCACGTGCAGAGCCCGGTTAAGGCATGACAACCCCTGCTCCTTCTGCCCTCTCTGCATCCCACAGGAGCACGAAATCAGGCTGTCCCTGCTCGGGTGCAAGGCACCGCTTCTCTTCCCGCTGCTGCTACCCTCCTCCACGCAGTAGTGGCTCAGGTCCATGTTGCAGTTCAAATGGACAAGCAGAGAGATGAACCAGGCAGGGAGACAGGGAGATGAACCAGGCTGGGGGATGAACCAGGCAAGGCCAGGCAGGGAGATGAACCAGACAGGGCGATGAACCAGGCAGGGGGCTGATTCTAGGCTGAGCAGTCAAACCCTGCTGATGCTGCAGAAGTTCCCCTGGACTGGACTTATCCAGAGCTGGCACCGATCCTTGCATGCTGCCTGGGCCCAGATGACAGTCTGCATTGGTGGGGACTCAACAGAGGTCCAGGCAAGAAGGTTCGGCAGGACTTCCACCTGTGCTAGCCGGGGAGCTGAGGAGCACGGCGGAGCGGCGCAGCCAGGTCCCAGCAAGGAGCCCAGGCTCGCAGGCTGCGAACCACAGCCAGGACAGCAGCCAAAGTCAACGGAGAAGAGCGGGCCCGTGGTGAAGCTGCAGGAGGTGCCGCAGAGCTCGAGCCTGGCCATGCGAAGGAATGGCTGACTTCCACAGAGCTGTGCACATGAATGTATCTCACGTACAGCGTGGAGCAGGGGCTGCTCATTTGATTAATGGCCCTTTTGGACAGTTAGAGAAATTGTTAGACTCGGCTAGTGAAACAAAAGAGATTGGCAATCATGTGAAAAATAAGGAAAAGGGTTCAGTGAAATCCTGGCACTGTGAAATGAATGTTATTAATTCAAAGCGAGCCAGGCCAGAGTGTCACAAACATCAAGGCCAGGCATTGCCCTGCTCGGGAAAGGGGCAGGCACCGAGTGGAGTGAGCGAAGACCAGTAATGTGGGCAGTGGCCCCATGGTCTTCCCATAGATCTGGACAGCTGAAAAACAGGGATGGGAGCTTGGCCACAGCACGCATCAGGTGCCCGGGAAGCACCTGGGAGCCACAGCCGGCAGCTCGTGGGTGACGGTGATGAGAGCAGACACGTGAGAAGTGCCGAGGGCCGGGATGCAGAGCACAGGGATGCTCGGGCAGGATAGCGATGAGGCAGAGTGTGTGGTAAAACAGCACCCTCGACGCTGCAGGGAAGGGGTGGTGAGATGGGGGAGAGCTAGGAACTGCCCCAGATTTCATCATGGTTAATTCAACCTATGGAGAATAGGAGCAGGTGGCCACCTATGGAGAATAGGTTGGCAGGTGGCCACCCGTGCCGCGAGCAGGCTGTCCCACCTCCGGGCGCTCCAGCACCGGTGATGCCCAGCGAGGACACACATGGGCAGCATGGTCAGGCTGGGAGCCAAGAGCTGCAGCAGCAGTGTTAGCTGCTGCTGTGTTTGTAGACTCAGAGCAGGTCCAGGTTCCCGTCTGGTCACAAAATGGTTCAGTTTCAGAAGAAAAGAAAAGCCCAAAGCAAAAAAACTATCCAGGGACCAATAGTAGTTGTCAGCATTTTGAAAATGAAAAGAAAACCAGCAATAGCCATTTCCCAGCTGCCTGACAGACTCCTTCTCGGAGGTTTGAAAGAGCAGCAGGCCTGAGGGAGCACGGGAAGCTCCCGGGTGGGGTGGGGTGGTCCCTGCTGGACTTCCGTGGGACTTCCCAAAACGCCTCCTTGGATATCAAAATCCCCTGGGGCAGGTAGTCAGTTTTCAGCCCTGCCCCTGGGGTTATCCAGACTCTTCACAGTGCAGACCCCCCTGCAGACCTGCACAGATCTGATTTCCATCCGCGCGTGGCTGATTGCAAGCCAAGGGAGCTCCTCAGGCGATGCCCCGCTGCTGGCAGCTCCTCTGCGAGAACCAGGGCAGGACCAGGGAGCCCCGAGCTGCACGGTGTGGTGTCTGAAGTACACCTGGGGACAGCTTCGTCCCACCAGTGAGGACACTGCCTTTGGTGTCCTGCCCAAGGGAAGTCACGAGGTGGGTCCGTTGGACGTATTGGGTTTGCAGCCTGTGACGTAAAGCAGAGAACAGGTTTGAAGGGGAAAGAAACACTCTGGCCTCCAAATTATGGGAGAGTCGAGGCAGAAAGGCACCTTTTGGTGTCCCTCTAAATGCATGTGTCTTTTTTAATGTCTTTTGGACTTGAGATTGTCAGCTTCCGCAGGAGGATGGGCAAATTGCTTGGCCTGGGGAGTTTCTGGTGGCTCTGGAGGCTCTGGAAAGCGGAGCAAGAGTATAAGGTCAGTTTGCAGAAGCATGTCAACCTGGGCTTAACACATCTCAGCTCCACGCACTGTCCTTCACTGCTTGTGAACCAGAGTGCTTGTCACCCCAAAAGGCTCGCTCCTGTCATCTCAGAGCTGGCTCCCCTGTGAGGGGGCTATGCCTCCAACACAAACACTTCTGCAGCCGCTGACAGATAATATTTAAAAAATCAAGTGTTTAGATTAATGAGATGAATACACCCAAGGCATTTCCAAGTAAGAAACTCCAAAGACATTTGTGCCATTTCTGAGACCTGGGGCCACCCCAGCAAAACCAAGATATATGGGAGCTGTGTGGAGCACAACAGGCAAAGGTGTCTGCGAGATTGAAGTTCTGGGCTGATGGCAAGGAGCAGAGAAAAATGAGTCTGGAGCACCTTAAAGTCTCAGATCTAAATCACAGGCAACTACAAATATAGGGTTCCTGTGCTGGCATCAGCTTAAGTGATTTGGAGGACTTTATGTTCAGAGTTTGACAGATTGTCATGAGGAGACTCTATCTAAAATAGCTCATGGAAGTACATTTGTGCTAATTACAATCACAAGACCTGAAGGAAGGATTGTAGGCACTCCTCTCTGTTCTTGCCAGTGACCATATTTTGCAATTTTTTAAGTGGACTGTGGGTTTCAGCAATATCTGCCAAAGGAGAATGAGCAAAAGCCTCTGGAGTTTGTGAGGTCATGCTGGCAGTCTCCTGGGATGGAGGACCAGGTAGTGGCGTGGAGCCAGAGGAGCCCTTTGCACTGTACTTCTCTGAGGCATGGCTGTTGCCTCCTGGCAGGATTGCTATTTCCAGCCATTGGGCTGCAAGGCTCCTCAGATGCTGTTCAAGAGCCAGGGGACTTAGATGTCACAGATAGGCTTTGACAGTCATCCCAGAGGAGTTTTCTTTCCAAAATCTCTTCAGGATCTGAACTGAGAAATCTCTCCTCTCTCCCAGGAGTTGGTTGCTGCCATGGGAACCTTCCTATGAATCAGGGTGCTGGGTCAAATGGGTCTATGGTTGAAGGAGCTTGCTGTTGTTGAGAAGAAGGCTCCTTTCTTCCCCAGGCCCACAGATCCAGCCATTTTCCCCTGCTGTCCCTGAAACTTTAGTGAAACTGTGTCCTTTGGACAGACAGCAAATAGCTGCAGTATCAAGCTGTAAGGCTACGTGTTTTGGTTGATTGTAATTCATTAGCGAAAACCAGAGAGACAAAGGCACATGGAAAGGGTTATATGAGCAGGCAGCTGCCTGTTGCCACCTGACTGGGGTTAGCATCACAGCTAAGCTACTGCTTTTATAATAACCTCATTGGGGATTTTCAACAGGAGGAGTGTCTTGCTGGTACCCAAATACCACCACATTACACCAGCAAAACTTGCACAGATGAAGCTATCGCAGGGATGCAGCCTTTTACACCCACCCTAGGAAACCCAAACCAAGCAAGCAAACCCATCCAGAGCACAGAAAGCACAGCTCTGCTTCTGCAGGAGGGGCTTTGTGGGATCCCACACTGTCCCTCTCCCAGCAGCACTCCTGCCTGCAGATGCCTGCAGGGTTTACCTGTGTGAGGAGCTCTGCCACAGCTTAGCTGACAAGCTGCAGCATCATCTAACACTCAGGAGATCCACAGAGGAGCACTTTTAGTTTGACAAACCCTGCTCCTGGTGCTTGCTTGTACACCGGGCAATTGCACTAGCTGAAAAAATCCCTGAGAGCCAGGGCTGTGCACAGGCATGCTCGGGTGGGGGGATGAGACCTGCTGAGACCGCCTGCTAGTTCAGCAGCATGAAAGCGCTGGCTCCTATTTGGAGGTGGCGATGGGGAGCATGAAGGAGTCAGCAGGAGAAGGCTGGAGACTGCGAAGTTGAACGTCCAGTTTTTGAAAGTTGAGAAATGGGAAGTGACAAAAACCGGGCTCCTTTTGCCGAGGGAGGAAATGTTCTTGGCACTAACGGTCCACTCAGCATTTCTCATGGCTGCAGCTCACTGCTGGAGGCCCTGCCCTGGAGCTGATGCCACTGCAGCACAGGCAGAATCAGAAAATCCCTTTTTTCCTTCCAGCAGATTTACTTCTGCAGCCAGTGAGGCGTAGCACATGTGTGTGGTAGGAGATCCAGGCATTGCTCGCAGGGAAAGGCAGAACCGGACCGGTAACTGTGGCAGGTTATATGCTGCTCCAAGGTGTTTTACCAACCAGGTTGCAGAGGAGTTTCGTGTATTTGGCCTGGAGTGCATGGTTTAGCCCCAGCACGTGGCTGCAAACTCCAGAGGCAACCAAGTCATCTGGATAAACTCCAGAGATGTCCAAGAGGCTGTCTGAGATCTGGACACGGAGGCTGAATTTTCCACCCCTGTCCCACTCCTCCAGTCACCCATACTGGTACATACTGGTACATACCGTGCCTCCACCTTCTGTGTTTAAACATGAGAGTGGCAAGGAGGAGGAGAAATGGAAAAGGATCCATGTGGGGAGCTGGACACCAGCCCATGGATGGAGATGTGCTCCTGGACCGGGGAGGAGCTGGTCCCCATGAGTAGCCTCTGCTTTGGAGCTCCTTGTGATCCCAGGTGTCAGGGGCCAGGACCTGGTCCAGTTAAGAGGTATTTTCAGGCTTTTATTAGGAAGAGCTGGCAAATTCTTAGTATCTGAAGAGCACATATAAGTAACAGGTGTCCAAAATTCAGGCTCTAGGGAAGCTCCAGGAACTCCTCTCACTCTTTCATTTCCTAGTTCAAAGATGTGCAATGTTTTCAGCACTTCAAGCTGCTTTGGGAACTAACGAAAAATTCCTAGGCTACACCTCATTTGTATATAATCTGCATCTGCGCTTTGCTACAAGATAAATGCAGGCTGGCAAGAGGACACAGTTGTTTATACACCGGAGCTGGTGAGCACAGATCTTTGCAAACACAGAGAGACTTTCTGTGCAGGGTGAAGGGGCTGTCAGGGTGGAAATGCAGCTTCCTGAACCTCTGAAAACAAATGTTTGCTCTCCATTTTCCCCTTGGGTCTGCACAGCGTGGAAAGAGGGTCAGGCAAAGGCGTCCCTTCTTTGGTCATGTTCCCATAGGAAGCATCTGCTACTAAACATATGTTGCTGAAAAAAAAAAAGATAAATACAAACACAGTCTTTTAGTTTGTTTCTGGTTCACAGGCACTTCGGACAATTCAGGATAGAGTTCTCTGAAGCTGGGAGATGACCTGTCGGTTGTACCCTGCATAGCAATCTCAGAGTCAAGCCTGGTGGGAGCTGGGGGCAGGGTCGGCAGAACCTCTCCATGAATCCATCAGATGAAGGTCAGGAGCAAGCTCAGACAAGCCCTAGCAGAGCTGGCATCTATCCCAGCTGTGCCAGCTTCCCAGGAAAATAGAGCAAGAGGGTGCAGGGAGAAGGCTGAAGGAGACAGAGGAATAGGGGCAGGCACGGTGCAGGAGTTGGGGAGCTCTCTGAGGGTCTCCAGTCTGGAGTGCATCTTCTGGGCAAGGGCCTTGTTGTAGCTGCTGCTGCAGACATTTGATGCCCTTATTCAACACTGGGACCTACCAAGAACAGGTCTTCCATGCAAAGCTCGGGCAGGAGCATAAGGGGACATGATTTTGCACCCCCAGTGTCTATGGCATGGTGCCTCATGATGTCAGGTAACTTGTGTTTTGGAAGAGACCCAGGCCTGCCACCTCATTCCTGTCCTTGTGTGGGGACGCTCAGTCTGGGCACAGTGGTGGTGTGAGAGCCACCTCCAGTCACGTCAGAGCAAGGTCGTGCCATGCCATGTGGGGCACCCCTGTTCTCTCCTCACCACCACCCATCACCGTCACCGCAGTGCCTCGTACCAAACCCAAATAGCTCCTTGGGAGCGATTTCCATCCCCTCCTGGGTGACAGTGCTGGTGGCTCCAGCCCTGCTCCTCTCCTGCGAAGTGACCACCACCTCTGTCCCCTACTGCTGCACTCACTTGCATTTCAGGGGAGACTTTCCCAGCAAAGAATTCAGGAATTTAATATAATTTTGCTTGTCTTGATTGAACAGAGGGCCCAGTTTAGAGGAGAGTGGTTTCTAGTTGTTGCTAATAGGGAAGAAAAATTTCCCTTTTCTTAAGCAAAGAAAACCAAGAGCTGGATAAATAAGGAAAGTGCAATGTGCAGACATGGTAATTCCAGGGGTGCTGATCCCCACAAGTCTTTTCCCACCTCTCCAGAGGAAAGCTCTGAGCCCCACAGCAAGGCACAGCACAAGCCTCCTGGGGCAGTGATGGCATTGAGTAGGGCAGAGGGATGGGGAGGCAACAGGGCATGGTGTACATCCTCCCATGTGGAGCCCCGGGATGTGGGACCCTCCCTCCTTGCCCCTGGGAGCAGGGTGACCTGCACAACCCGTGAGGCTCTGAGGCTCTCTTTCATAAACAGTGAAAACGTTCTGAGCCAACCCTTCCCTGCTCCTCTCGGGAGGCTTTTCCACAGCCACCCTGATCTTCTGATGGCCTCAGCAGTTTTTCCAATTTCTACTCAAAATATATTCATGAATAGTTTATCCCATTTGCTCTTGTGCCAACACCGGCCTATAGTTTAAATAACAAGCTGCTGTGCTGATGTTTACCCTTCCCTCCTTCTCTTTCTCCCCAAAATATTTATCGAGCTATCATGTGTCTTTCAGCCATCACTGTTCTGGGTTAAACCTTACGGGGCAGTCCCATGGTTTATACATGAGCTGAGCCTGGAGAAGTCTACGCTCCGGTTGAGCATGTGCACTGAGCAGCCTGAAGTGCACAAGGAGGAAAGCATCCCACAACTGAAGTAGCTCAACAGCCGCATGAAATGCCAACACAAAGGGGCAGAACAGCGTTACCTACTTTTAATGACAAGAACCCTGTGGGCACAGTGCATCCCTGCACTGGTTTCCAGCAGGTGGGAGGCTTGGAGGGGGGCTTAGGGCAGGAGCCTCAGCAGGAAAGGAGGGTAATTCCATGGTGTCCCATCTCATGTGCTGCACAAGTTGCCCTGGTACCTCCTCCCTTAGGTTCCTTGTCTCAGTATAGTGCTAACAGTCTCTCCTCTCCAAGCTCCGCAGGTCTCCGGGCTGGATTAGACACATGGCTTTCCTCAGCAGGGATCCACCTGAGTGCTGTCCTTACAACTGTCCACACTTTCTCTCTCCTGGATGCCCATCCATTCTTCTTTTTTAAATTTCTTCTCCCCAGGTATTGAAATCAGATGTAGAGATGATGTGGGTCCTTCCAGCCTTACTCTGATGACTGATCCTGTCCAACATGCCAAGCCTGATCCCATGAAGCCCAAAGCCTCCTGATGCCCTCTGAAACCTCCAGTACAGAAACGTGTCTGCAGATACATGATCTTTGCACCCAACAGCACTAACTGGCGCAGTCACCTCCTGGGGACACGTGCTGACCTGGACTCTGGACTCCCCAGCCCCCTTGTATGGAGACCCTGCTACCTGCACAGCACGTGGTGGGGAACCACCCCTGGACAAGAGCCTCCCTCCTGGGAAGGTTTAGGGATTTGCTTGCAGTGGGTGTGTGGTCATCATGATTCCCTGCCCCAGAGCAGCCACGCTCTGGGCTTTGATAATCTGTCTGCTCCGACCGGGCATCAAGTAAGGCTTCCAGCTCCCACTGCAGAGCAGGACACCACTGGCAGCTGGCTGTGGGTCACAGCTGGCAGTCTTCTCCAAGCTGTCCAACCTCGCCCAGACTGCATTTCCAATAATTCTCTTCTTCTAGACCATGTTGGTGCTCGAGCCCACAGAAGTCTTTCACTGGTCTGAAAAGCTAGCTGACCAGAAACAGGAAAAAACAGGATCTGGAGAAAAGACGACTTGAGACCTGAGCAATAGGCCAGGCTTTAGAATAGATTTTAAAGGAAATAGTAATTAAAAGCATTGAAGTAAATAGAAAACGGGATTAAATACCACATGGATTTACCAAAGACAAACTGTGGCAGGTTGGCTTGATAGCTTTCTTTAAGAAGGTATCTGCTTTCCCAGACAAAAGAATTGAAGTAGATCTCATCTCCCTGAACCTCAGTCGAGTATTTGATGTAATGCACATGAGAAATTATTAATTAAACTGGTGAAGATGGGGATTAATGGAGAAATGATAAGGAACAAGGGTAAGATGGGAAATGGCTGGAGGGGAAGCAGCAGTGGATAGTGTTAAAACAGCAAGCACTAAGCTGCAGGCAGGCTACTAATGGAGTTTCTCAAAGACCCATTTGGGGTCTGATTTTGCTTAATATTTCCACTAATGATCTTTGCACAAAAGGTAGGAGACTGCTGATAAAACCTGCTGATGATTCAAAGGAGGAAGCCAATGCATGGCAGCAGTGGAATATAAAACAGAAGCGATTGGATGACCTTAAAGACTGCGGTAAGAGACCTGGAAGGAAATTCAATAGTACAAATGTGAAGTCAGGTACTTAGGAACTGATGCAGGAACTTCAGCTGTAGCTGGAAGTAAATGAAAAGCACAAGGAGCTTGCTGGGGGAGTCGGTCACCGAAGGGCCATAAACTACCAATTTGGTTCAGCAGCAAAAAAGGCATGTGTGAGCCGAGCTGCAATATTTCCTGGAGAGAGAAACCCATCAGTGCTGCAGACAGTGCATTAGTGAGGCTTCGTCAGGAACAGTCTTGTCAGTCCTGCTCGCTCTGAGACTCCCAGCGTGGCCCCCTCCCATCTTTGGAAGGGTTTGGCCTGCCTGCCCACCAGGATGGCTCAGAGGGCATCCTGCTCCCCAAAAATGCTCCAGGGAGGGTCACGGAGGAGAACCTTTTGAGCTAATGGTGACATTGGCACAAAGGAAAATAGGATTGAACAAGCCACGAGTCCGCTGGGGAAGTTCTGGAATAACCTGCTAGCAGCACGGGAGTGCAAAGTCACAGCAAAGTGTATTGAACGGTTTGTGTGATGGGCTACACACCCTGGTGTAAAGGCTGGAAGGGGCCTGGGACCCCATGGCTCTGCTGAACCCCCCGAGATCTCCAGCCCTGTGAACATGCAGAGCTGCCCCACACCATGCTCCAGGTTTGCATGGATGAGCCAGCTGGTACAAAGCTGTTGCCCTCGCGTATCACTGCTCTTTCCCCTGCCCGCTGCCCAGAGGTTTGGCACTAAACCAGGTGAAAAGGACAGCTATCAAAGTGTGTCACTTCCTACGCTCTTGGCTTCTTCGTCAAACCTGACAAGACGAGCCACTATGTGACATGGTGGCCCAGTCTCAGTGTTGGCGGTGGCCAAATCTCCTTCAAGGACAGTCACTGAGAGCAGGCATGTCTTGGATTCTACTGATGGGTGATAAAACACCAGTAGACCCATGCAGGTGTGAAGCTCAGCCGTCATCCATCCCCGCTGAAAACCCACCACCCCGTGCCAAGCCGCAGCGCCGCCTCCCTTCAAGATGTCATTTCTTTTGGCCTCCCCAAAGCCCACGGGGCTCTGCAGCTGGCGAGAGCTGCACGTGCCGCCGCTGACACGCTGCGTTCCCCCCACGACGTGACCTGATGAGGCTGATGTCGCGCTTCTCCATCTGAGCTGACAGCTCAGGAAATTCAGTCGGGCTGGCAGGACGCACACACCACTCACCGCGCGCAGCGGGTCCCGGCGCCAGCGCCGGCTGTTTCTGCTTCCACTTCATCACTCCTCTCGGACCGGCTCTTCAGCACTGGCAGCAGCAGAAGCTCCTTGACTCAAGACCTCACGGACGTCAGCTCTCGGAGAAAGCCTCTGCATCTGTGTCAGGCCGGTGACAGAGATTGCCGGGCATCCCGCGGTGACATGGCGCTTCTGCAGCACAGCAAAGAGGCTGCCTGGGCAGGATGCGAGCCTGGCTATGGGATGCCTGGAGAGGAAACTCTGCCGGGAGAGAGTCACAGGTGCTCACAGCTCTCGGGATGCCTGGGTCTGCAAAGCCCAGCCCAGAGGGGACGGGGAGCCCCACGGCAGGTTAGAGGAACGACCACTTTCCCATGGCAGAAGATAGATGCTGAAGCTGCTGCCTCCAGCTAAATTCCTGGAGAAAAGTCATGAGGCAACCCTCATTCACCTCCTCCCAGAAGGGTCTCTCGCCCCTCCTCTGAAGCATATTTACTCCACGTTTTAGGGCTGAAAACACAGCCCTACTCCTGTACTTGTGAGCAGAGGGTGAACCCAAATTACCACCATCCTTGGTCAAAGAAAGCACCACGAACTGCCTGGGCTGTGCTCATGGGAGCAGCCAGAGCAGGCACCTGGCAGAGAGAAGTGTTTTCAAAACGGCCTGGGGGTCCAGCTTGGTCCTGGGTGATGCACGTCAGCTGGAAGTGGAGCTCTGAGACTCATCCCGTCTACACCCAGGTCCCCATGAGCTCCCAGCTCCCAGCTCAGCAGCAGCGTCCATCACCCTGCAGCACAGGGTGCACTGTGGGGTGCAGCGTCCCCACACTGCCTGCCCCCAAAGCCCCGGCAAGTGGGCATCTGCCAGCAGCTTGCCCTGCAGCTTGCTGCAGCCACCCCCTTTGCTTCCCGTGCTGTTGGCACCAGGGCGAGCTTGGGAATGGGTGTGGGTTGCTTCTGGCCCCCGGTGCTGAGGGCATGCAGCACCCTTGTTCACTCCTGCAGCCCTCCCCTGGCACCCAATGCCCTGCCCCCTCCGCAGAGCGACCCAGCTGCTGCTGCAGGTGCAGTGCTCTCTCCTGACACATCAGCGATTTCTCCATATTATTGCTGTTATGATAGTATCCAGAAACCTGATTTGAGATCCTTGAAGCCTGGCTGGGAAGTTAATCCCACACAATATGGGCTTCATTACTTGCTATATATCCCCAAGTACACGAGAAGAAACAGGGCGGCCATACGGTGGCTAAGGAATCTCTGCCACCTTGATGTGCCTGCAGGTGCTAGAGGAGCAGGTTTGCAGCTGGGGTGAAAGGATATGCCCTGAGAGGATGCAAGAGCTGGGAGCGAGTCCTTTAAAGCCTTTAGAGCCCACCCTTCAGAGACGAATGTTTTTCCACAGTGTTAAATATTGATTCGTGGGTTAGGAGGCACTGAAATGATGTCTAGCTGCGTGTGCCAGGGTAGGGAGGGGCTGCTTGGCGTGAGGCACAGCTGGTAACGCAGGTACCTGCCAGCACCCAGGTGGACCGATGTGACAGCTGCTTGTCACCACTGTGTGTGCTCACTCCTGCAGACGGGGACGTTCCTTCCTCGGGGGTCAAGTGAACCGTGAGTCAGCCCAGAGCAGCGTTTTTCCGTTTCTTTTGTCCTCCTGCCTTCCACTCCGAGTCTGCCACTAGAAATAGGAATCTTTGCCTGGTTAGATGGCTGCTTTTCTTCCCTCTATAATTAGATCTTCTCATTGTCTGTTTGGTGTTTGTGCGACCGTATCTGAGGTTGGCTTCTGCTGTCAGGCAACCACAGGGCATTCCAGTCCAAGTGCTGTTGATTTCTGCTTTTATCCATCTGAAAAAACCCAAAGTGAATGAACACACTGACATGCCAGTCCTGGCCCTGGTCCACGCCGCAGCCAGGCGCCTGTCGCTGGCCCTGCTCAGGACGAGCGCTGGGAGGGGAGAAGCCAAGCTGCCCCCGCGCTGCCCAAGCCATCCCTGGTGCTGGTTATGGAAATAAGAGGTGTTATGTGCTGCGTGGGGCTGCGCACCAGAAAAGGTCTTTGCCCTCAGCCTCTCAGTGACTGTGCTCATCCCTCGCCCGTTTGCCTTTCCAGGGGATGCTCTGGCAACGAGCATGGCAGGAGATTTGCAAGTGTATTAATGGCCAGTGATGAAATTACAACGGCTCACGTGGGAGACAGGCTCCCGTCTGGCTTCTGAGCAGGATCCCGGTGAATGGTGCCGTCACCGGCATGGGGCGGGGGGATGCAGGCAGCCACCGGCAGCAGTCGTGGAGCTCCTGGCTGCCGTCCGTGGGGGTGGCGGGTACCCAGTCTTGGCTCCCTTTTAGGCAGGGTCCACATTTTACAGCTGCTAGCAATTTAGATGAAAAATCTCATCACTGCAGTCAAAACACTTTGGCTAAATACCGTGCAACTCTGAGTGAAAAAACCCAAAGATATTTTAAGTAATGCTTTGGTCAACAGATAGAAAATCTGGGGAGCCTGGAGACAGAGAAGCAGGGTAGCTGGAGAGATGGGGATTTCTAGTGCTCTGGAGCCAGGCGTGCTTGTGAGGGTGGCTGAGCCCACAGGGGATTGAAGAGAAGACCTTGTGGGTGGCAAGGTGGCTCAAACCCAGAGAGTGATACTGGAGGGGAAGGCGGGGACCTAGCACCCACCACATCGGGGGAATGGGCACTGCAAATCCAAATTTGCGGCATGGGGAAGGGCAGCTGTATCGCAGGGGGAGACCTAAAATAATCCTGAGCAAATAACAGGGCAGAGGAGCCCCAGCTGCTGCTGACCAGACTCCATTTTGCTCATTTCTAGCAATCTGGGAGTGCAATTTGTGCTTTGACAGTTCCAGTTCATGATAATATTTTTTTCTCCTAACTTGGTTTTGCTCTAAAATGAACTGACACAGAAGTTCATCAGTCCTACAAGACTGGAGTCATCCTAGAGAGGTGGCACTGGGGCAAGACTCCTGCTTTGGGGCAGGTGAAGGAATATAGCTGCAGTGTTGGTGAAAACCTGGCAGACCTGAGGTGCTCTGAGCAAAATATTTCTTGCTCAGCAAATCAGCATTTCATGGTGTGTCCCGAAAAGGGACGCTTTTTTGGTTGGATTATTGCAGAGACACTTTAACGGCACAGCATGCGGTGCCCATGCAGTGACACAGAGCTGCCTGCACCCGTGGGATGACACCGTGGGTGCACCCAAGACACCGTGGGCAGAGCTGGCACCTCCCGACGCAGCATCCTGCAGGAGGGGGGTGGTGGAGCCCCACAGCTGCTTCCCCTCTCCTGACCCCGTCACTGCTACAGCCCCGAATGCCTCCAGCACAGAGCAGGGGTCCCACCACCTTGCTTGGAACACACAATGCTAAATGGCTCTCTCAAAAAGTTTGGGGTTTTATCTTTTATGGTGGTTTTGCCCAATCAAAAAACGGAATAAAATGCGTCTATTCCCATCTTATTTTATTTTAATAGGATTAACTATTCTGGTACTATCAAAATGTCTGTTTCAACATTTCCAGACTGAGGAATTTCTCTCTTTGTTCAAAATGACATTTAGGAACAAATTTAATTTAAGTGTTCTTTCTACTGCTGTTTGAAAAATTCCAAATTGCAATGACGTATTTTGGCTTTGTTGACACTGAACATTTGGACTGATCCAAAAGATATGCTTCCAGAACTTCATTTCTAGAAAAAATTCAGACTTAGATGGGCCTGTTTCATTTGCAAATGAAGAAAAAAAAAAAAGTCACATCCTCAGCATTTCCTGTAAAAATACAGCTCCTTCCCTTCCCCCCACGGTCTCTGAGGCCGCATGGGGCAGATATGAGGTGCTGTCTCCATGGGGTAACCAGCTGCCTCCTGGCTGGGGGGGCATTTGCAGCTGGGGGTGTTGGTGCAGGGTCCCGTGAGCAGTGAGGAGGGTGGTGGGGATGCGGGTGCAGGCAGCGTCTGGGCAGAGCTGAGAGGCTGGGGTACTCCCGGGGTCTGGGCTGGCCGGGACCCCAGCAGTGGGACCTCCCAGTCTGATTCAAGCTGCTTTTCAGCAGAAGCCACCCCTGGCAGGTGCTACCCAGTCTTCTCCCAGCCGGCTTTTTGGCAAGACCCAGTTCCTACAAGCTTGGTCACTAGTGGATCAGTTATTCTCATGTGTCAAGTGATGGGGAGCTTTCGGGGGCCCCTGCTAGCCCCTGGAGCACTTCAGAGGGATTTGCAACCACTGGGATCTTGTGCCATATGGGGGACTTCAACCAGTGATGGATTAAGCCTAACATATTTACTGTTGCAGGTCAGTCCCGGCACTATTCTCCTGCTTTTTAAGTGATGTTTGCTTATCAGTTTACTCCATTTATCATGTGTTAGCTGGTGTGTGCTAGCAACTCCAGGTCTTGCCTGCAGAGTACAGTTGATTGGGAGAGATTTCTTCTCAAAGTCTAGGGCTGCCTTACCAGCCCAGGGAGGGCTGCACCTTCGTGGGGCTGTAATTAATAAACCAGCAAGCTATGGATGCTGCATCGTGCCCCCCGCTCCCCTGCCCGCTGGCAAGAGACGTGAGGAGGAAAGGGTGTTATTTTTCGGAGCGGCATGGGGAGAGTCTGACGTACTCCCTCAGCAAGGGGACGGCTTCCAGCAAGTCACCTAACAAGACGCACACAAAGAGCAGGCAGCAAAACTGCTGGGAGAACTGATGGGATGGGACGTGACTGACTTGGAGACAGGGAGGACAGTGGCTGACCTCAACCTACTGGAGATGGGAGGAAAGACAGAGTGAACTAACGCTGCCAAAGAGGTTAAGGGGAATAAGCTGGTTCTTACACATATACCAGGGGAGTCTCAAATACTGGAGAGAAAGTAAGAGCCATTAATAAATTAGGAAGAAGACTAAATTAATGATGACTCTCAAATGGCTGAACTGCTGCATAGCCTTCTCAAATCTGCCTTTAACCAAAACAAAAAAAAAAAAAAAAGAAAAGAAAAGCTAAAGACCATCTACAGACAATAAGAAAACAAAGAAAACCTTGTCAAATTGTCAAATATAATTCTTGAGCAAAGGCGGGGTGAACTTGTACGGCTCAGCAGGGCTGGGGGCATGCAGCAGGGAATGGGGTGGGACTGAGCTTATGAAATAAAGCAGGGACCGACAATAGAGTTGTTTAAGTTACAGAGAAGCAGGAAATTACCAGAGGATTTGGAAAAAGGAAGTACACCAGCCTTCATGAAAAGACAGTGATCCCAACAGCGATAACTTTATGGCTCCATCTTCAACCCAACAATAGAGCCGATAGCCAGGGAGACTTCTGGAAAATAACAAAATTGCGGCAGTGTCCAGTGGGACCGGGAGGGCAGAGAGGGACCAGGCACACGACCCACAGCATCTGCAGGCTGAGCATGCGTTTTTGCCCCCGTGACTTACCTCCGGCACTCCTGCCCTCTCCCCACACAGTCTTTTGTGCCAACAATCGGAGGGCCGGTGCAAAACACACCGCTGGTGATTGGGGAGATGTGTTCTCCGCTTTCAGGCTCCTTCCCTGTAGAGTGGCCGGCTCTGGGTATCTCAGGAGCAGCTACAGTCCTGCTGCTTCGGATGGAGCCACACTGGGCTTCTGGTGCTGGAGATGTGACAGCTTTCACAGGGAACCTGGGCAGAGGCAGCCAGAGGAAGGTCCTAATCAGATAGAGAGGTAGAAACAGCAACTGTAGGTAGATCTGTTGGATGAATCTGGGACGGAAATGTTGAATTCTAGGTCATCTGGACAAAATGTCTTATTGCATAGAAATGGGAGAAGAGCCCCCAAAGCCCTGACGCAGATGGGCAGGACAGGTTCCCGCTCCACAACCTGCAGGCTTGGTCTCTTCAGGATCAGTCACACATTCTCATTGTCATGAGATTTTTCTCCATAAGTACAAGAAACATCGCTGGGTTTAGCCTGGAGCAGAGATAAAAAAAGAAAAGTTGCAGAGAGGAAACTCTGCAGCAGTGAGTACTTACGAAAGCAGAGCCCTGGAAGCAGCTCTCCAGCGCCTGGTGCTCAGCTGGGGACGGAGCAGACGCCGGGGTGCACAGAGGGCTGTGCCAGGGAGGGGATGCTGTGGCAACCAGCATGGAGAGCTGAGTGATGGCAGCCATGCCCCACGCCTCCCCTCCCTGCCCTGGGGCCGCCTGCTTCAGCCGCTCGCCTGCAGCGCTCGTCAAGGAGCAAGCGACAAGAGGGGTCTGACGAGGGCACTGAGGACTGCCCGTCACATCGGAGGGTCTTGGGCTTGGAGCAGCATTTGCAAAGGAGGTTCCCACAGGCAGAGGGGATAGCCAGAGGCAAACGGTGCCTGGCATGCACGGTGCCCCCAAGCATCCTCTGGGACCCTGGGCTCCCGGGAGGGCACCCCGCAGGACAGGGACAGCCCGGGGACGCGGGGTGCCCCGCTGCAGCAGTCGCGCTGGCAGCAGCAGCCCCTGCCTGCAGCCTGTGTGCCCGGGCACAGCTGGAGGCACTGCTGTCCCAGGGAGATACAGGCACAAGAGAGAGACACAAGGAAAATGATGAAAAGGCTGAAGGATGGGATTTAGGAGGCAGATTAAATGAACTAAATCTGTCTAGCTTTGCTGATCAATCATGCAGGCAGGAGCCGGATAACTGTCTCTGAGTGCCTGAAGGGTGCAAATACTGAGGGAGAAGGGAAATTACTTAGGGGATTTCGGGGTGTCAGAGGGGGAAGAGGAATGCCAGAGCCGCTGACTCAGCTCCTCCTGATGTTCATGACAGGTCTTCAGGGGCAGGGAATGGGACTGAGCCTGAAGCAAACCATGCCTGGACTGCAAGGGAAGCTTCTGGCCCATGGCTGGCAGGTCAAGGAGGTCTGCAGAAATATGGGATAAGGGGAGAATGATGGAGGAAGAAGAACATGGTGGGATAACGGGGTGTGCAAGGAGAGCAGCGGGGTGAGGAAGGTGGGATGGGACTGATAAGCAACTGCAAAGATTGCATTTTCTGTTGCGTCTGTGTTGTTACAGACCTTGACTTTGGCAACATGGCTCCATGGGATGCTGCCACCATGCCTGCATGGAGTTTGTCCGAGTCAGCTGTCTGTCCTGGAGATCTCTGGGCAGAAGCTGTGGTGGGAGAGCCCAGCACAGGGCAAAGTGGTCCTCTGCGCAGCAGTCCGTACACAGCCCCTGGCCGTACCCTCTTCAAACACCACAGGGACGGAGGTGACCCAAGTCCTCATGGTCCTGGAGAGAGCTCAGCCCAGCTGGTGCTGGGGAGGGATGGTTTTAGGTGCCGTCTGGCAGAGGAGAACCGTCACTCCCCAGTGGCATTCACAAGGCACATCTCCCAGTGCCGTGGACCAGACCTGCCGCCCTCCATGCTGCCTTCCCCAGCTGCAGAGCAGGCAGCAGCACTGGCTTGCAGGACGGAGAATTTTAACTTACCCCCCCATGCCGGCCTCCCCCCACCAGCCCAGCCTGCTGGTTTATTAGGGCCTCTGGCAGAGCTCTGCCTCGTTCAGGCTCTTTATCTGTTTTCATTTTCTATGCACACCTCTGGGGCACTGCACAGTTATAAAATAATCAAAATGACAGTCCCCAGATAAAGGCCACTTTTGTTAAGAACACATCAAGTTCTCATGTAAAAGCATACAAATGGCAGTTTATTTTCTATCTCAGCACCTTTTGGGTGGTGCAAGCATTGAATACCTTGCAAGTCCAAAGAAAAATATCCTGGTCAGCTGTTTCACACCCATGAAACATGGTGCAGTGCATAAAGTTCAGAGCCAGGAGTGAATAACAGTGACTTTCATTAACTGTCAAGTGAAACCAGAGGCAGGCTGAAGTGCTAATTCCAGTTGGGACCTGTTCAATAGCAAATTAACCTGCCAGTGATCTCCCAGTAGGCTACTGAACAGAGCTGAAGGAATAATTTGAAACTAGGTTTGTAGAGGTAGGTAATATCTTTTTTATTAGATCAGCAGATAATTTGTAGCCAGATATTTATTCAATGAGCCTCTGTGTGCGTGAGTGGCCATCTGCCTCTCCCTCTTCCCCCCATATCTGAACAAACGATGAAGACCTTTTCAGATCTTGCCGTGGACTGTTTGCAGGCAGGCAAAACCCGAGCGGGGGGTCCGTGATGGACCTCGCACATCGGGAGACAGGGCTGGCAGCCCGCGACGCGAAGGACGCAAGAGCACTTTTGGTGCCGATGCCGAAGCTGGTTTCTGCAAACCCTCGCTCGCTGCACCCGTAGGAGGGGAGGGAGCAGAGCGCAGATTGAGGAAGGCCACAGGAATGTCTGTAAAGGCTTTTGCATTTTCCCCTCCATCACTGGCAGGGACAGACAGGGCAGGACAGCAATGAGCGGCACCGGAGGAGCATTACGTCACCAGCGCAGAGCCGCGTTGGCTGCGCAGCACCCGAGGAGGAGGATGCTGTCTCCTGGCAACCCCCGCGCCTGTCACATACATCAGCATCAGCAGCGGATGCAATGCAGGACCGATCGCCTCTTGCAGCACCCCTCTGCCAAGAGGGGAGCTCGCCGCCGTATAGCAAGGGTCCTGGGGCTTTGCTGGGCGCTAATGAGGTCTCCCATTCGATGTGGCTGCAACTCAGCTGCCCACCACCCCTTGAAATGGGCTTTTCTGACACTCTGGGCAAGAGTAAAGGCAGCTCTGGGGCTGGGCAGTGACAAGGCTTCTCAGCCAGCAACAGGAACAAGCGCAGTGTCGGGAAATCAGACTCTAGATAGGATTGCTCCTTCCCGAAATTGAGCACCGTGCTGGGTCCAGCTGCAGAAACCCTGTGCTTGCCCCAGCTGATGAGTCAAGATGCCCACCCTTGCCTTCCACACGCAGCAGAGAGGGGGCTGCTGTGGCACAGAGGGTCTTTCCCACAACCGCAGCTCCTATTTTCTCCATGCTAGGAGACAGGGATAAGGATGCAGACAGCTGCCAGCTGCAGCCAATACCAGGTCCTGCGGGCACCCTTTTCCTCCAGGGTCAGGGGAGGACAGCAACTGAGCAGATACCATCTCTAAGTGGAGCTGCCATCAGTCTGGGCTGATCGATTCCCCTGGGTGCCTGGGGCACGGCAGCCACTGCCAGCCCATTTCACTTACCTGAGTCCTCCAGCACCCCAGACTTTCACCTTCTGGCCCCCAAAGGGAGGGAGATGAGGCAAAATATTTGTGCCTCCTCTGCCAGGGGATGCAGGGTTATGTCTTCATCGATTCCCTGTCTTTAGCCAAAGGTGCCTTCCAGAGCATTCCTCCACGCTGTGCCTTCTCCCTGTGCCTCAAAGCCTGCAGTCCATCAGCAGCTCTGTTCGCTGTTTGGTCTCCATAGTCTCTGGCCACGCAACTCCATCCCACCCCACGGCCATACCCTTGCTCCCACCTCCCCCATGTGTGGTTGGCGACTGCAGGTCTGTGCGGGCGGAGGCACCCCGGCAGGAGCAGCACAGACGCTGGGATAAGAGGCAACAAAGGCTGTGAATCGGCCTGGGGCTGTCAGCCAGGGCCTCTTCTGGCTACTGGCAAGCTGCCTTCAGTCTCACAGATGAGTCCTACAGCACAAGCCTATTCAGGGACTTCTACTACTAGCCTGCAAGGGGAACGGGGATGAGGCACACGAGAGTGCTTTTCCTGCTGGACGATGCATGTTGGGATGGAGTGGAGGAGGAGTAGAGGGATGGGGAAGTAGGAGCAAGGCACAAGCATCCAAGGGGATCTGTTCGCTCTCGAAGGAGATGTCGGCTGCTGAGCTGCTTCGAGCCAGGGGCTTAATTTGCAACTGATTGAGCAGCACAGGAGCATCCGCACCAGTGGCTGGAGGCATTCAGCATCCCCAGGCTGCTCCCGGCAGCTGGGAAAATCCCCAGTGCCTGGCAGCCAGGGCAGTGATGGAGATGGAGCGGGAGCACTCGGAGGGCCGGCGGCTGAGCAACCACCAGTTCCTGGAAAAAAGCCATGATGGCCCCACGCTTCCTGACCACTCCACGCTCACGGGCTCCCACAGCAGCGGGGGAGATGAGACAGGAGGGAGGAAAGCTGTGTGGAGGGGAGATGGAGAGAGAGGAGGAAAGGGAGAGTGGGGGAGGGCGGGGGAGGGAGTGCCTGATGAAGAATACGGGAATGGGAGGCAGACAGAAAAACTAATCGAGGATGATTGAGGGAGAGAAGGAGGACGAATGAAAGATTGAGACAGAGCGATAAAGAATATGTCAGATGGACAGGAAAACTAATAAAGAATAATAACCGCCCCTGGCCGAATGCGGCACACGCACCTGCCTGTGGCTGCGTGTGTGAGCACAGGCAGCGTGTGCCCAGGAAGGACACACAGGGACAAGCTCTGTGGCTGGCCAGACGCACGGCCCCCGCCTCGGACATACGGTCACGCACAGAGCATCTCTGCCGGCGTAGGCTTGCAGGCACGCAAAGCCCTGGTGGTAGCCCCAGGGAGTGCTCTCAGCTGTGTGGGGAGGGGGACGGCATGTGTGTGCAGACCCAGGCACCGCTGCCCGCACACTGATGCTGGTCACTGTCCCCCAGCATGTGCTGTATGCGGTGTGCCGTGTACCCCCACGGCTGCTGTGGACACCCCTTCATCCCAGGACGGGGGAAGGATGAGGGTGCTTGGAGGAAGGTTTGCCCTCAAGGCGTTTGTCTTGTCTGGGTTAGCGGGCAAGACCCAGCTGCAGAGCCCAGGATGCAGGACCCCACAAAGCCTGTCCTACCCCGTTCAACACTGTCTTTCCTCCAGTGGGTCTACACATGCCACTTGGTCTCTGCCCATCTTTGCAGCAGGTACGTACTATTCATTCGCTGGTCCTGGCGTTGCTTCTCTGTTTCTTTTACAACTTGAGACCCTGAGGAAGCATGGGCATGCCCTTTCTGCTCCTCTCTTTTCATAGCCAGCCTCCCTGTGCCTCCCTCCACCCCAGTCCTTGCTCGAACAGCCTTCCTGCCCCGGGGAGGCTACGGGCCAGGGGAAGAGAGCTGCTCTGGCTGTCCCTCCCTGTGCACAGGGCCAGGCTACAGAGAGCTGTCCCAAGAAGGGCTGCATGCCGTGTTTGCTGGCGGGGCAGGCTCAGCCTCCCACTCCTTTGCTGTCTTCACTGAGCCTTGCTAGGTTAAACAAGAGCTGACAGGGTAAGTGGAGGATTGCTCCTGGAGCAAAGTCTCGCCTGCGTCGATCCCCCTCCTACCACTGACCTCTGGCCCTGGAAAACTCCCAGAGGGTGTCCAGCTCCGGACAAGGCAGGAGTTGATTAACCGAGTCCAGCTCCAGTGCGTGTGGGAGCTCTGTTGCCTCTCGTTTAGTCTTGGGGAGGCAGGATGCTGATTTCAGACTGGCTGAGAAAAGTCTGGTGCCGCAGGACAGGAATGAGGATGGGCAGACCTTAGGCTGGCCAGGCTCTGGCTGGTGACTCTTTCTAGGTCACCAGGACAGGGGACACACTGCCAAGGTGACCAGGACCCCTCTCCAGGCATAAGACAGGCTCTGGGGGTCCTCAGGGGCTGGTGCTGGGCTGCCCTGGAGGAAGAGGGTGGGATGACAAACACGAGGGGTGAAGAAAAACAGGAGGGAGAAAGCTGGACAAGACAGCCCACAGTTTCAGTGTGAGAACTGTGGTATTTGGTGTTTCCTGGTAGCTCCCTGGCATGGCGAGGATCTCACGGAGCAAGCACTCAGCTTTGTCAGGAGTGGGGAAAACCAGCTACCAGAAGGCTGTGCTGTGGCTGATTCTATTTCACGTATGTGACCCATTTGGGATCTCACAGTGTCCCAAAGGCTGTTTGACAGGCAACACCTGTGAAGGGTTCAAGCGTTGTCTCCGGCGTGCTGCCGTGCTCAGCCGCTGCTGGTGGCTGTGCTGTTGGAGCATATGCCGGCATCGCATCAGGCTGGAGGCGGAGCCCTGGAACAGCAAGGAGGATTTTATCATCTCTTCATCTCCTGCAAATTTGAGTCATGAGCGTAATTCAGCAGGTTTCAGGCTACAGAGAGCTATCACAAGGCAGGGGAAAACAGCCTCTTCTTTGCTTTTTGCTCTTTGGAAATGGCCAGTCCTTCCCTACCCGCCTTACCCCCAGCAAAGCATCTTGGGGTGCAGGTGGTGTCATCAGCATTTCGGATGAGCTTGTCCACATGATGAGGGAGCTGTGCCAGGGCAGACCTACTCTGGCAGCCAGAGAGGCCCTGGGAAAGATGCCATCCTTTCCAGCAAGCTTGGAAAGGGCTGGGATGAGCACAGTTTATCCCGGGAAAGGAATGCCATGCCCTCTCAGCTGTGCTTGGAGGTGGCTGCTGGGCTGTGATATACATAACACAGGGGTGTGTGAGTGAGTGACGGGTCTGCTTGTAGTGAGCAAGCACGGTGCATGGGAGTTGCTCGATCTGTGCATGGAGGAGCGTGACCTGCCAGGGCCAGAGGAGAAGGTCCCCTGCGAAACCAGAGAGAGCAGAAACACTGGCCAGGACCAGGAACAGAGCAGTCTGTGGAACGGGTTGGATAGCATGGGGAAAGGCTTTAGTCTGAGGTAAGATAAGGTAGGGAAAGAAGGCTCCATCCCTCCTGACGCCTTCCCACTCTCCTCACTGCTCTACATCTCCCTCCTGCCTCGTTGCTTCCGCTGGTCATCCCTCCCCTGCACACAAGCCTGGCCCCAGTTGTGCCCAGCACATCCAGTTGTGCCCAGCACCTTCCCCACTGTCCTGCCCAGGCTTGGCGCAGTTACAGCCGAGCACCGCTGGCACACAGCCATTTGCTTCCTTCAGGGCTTTCCTGCTGGCTTCGATTTTTGTTGCAGCAAGGCAATATCGGTGCCGGGGCAGGTGGGAGTGGTTGCTCAGAGTGGAGCACACAGGATGCACCATGAGGGTGATGTGTTTAGTGTGTGGGTAAGGCAAGACAACCTTCGTTATCCATTTCCTAATGACGGACATCCTCCATTTGCAAACCTCCACTGTGCTTGGGTAGAAAGCACTGAGCTTTGGGGGTTTCCCCAGCTTTGCGAGTGGTTTATATTTGAGTCTGCCTGAGTGAAGGATGTGCCACGGTCTGTGATACCATGGTGCAGGCAACCAATTGTGAGTGGGCAGAGCAGCCTGCCCCGATGGTTTCTCCAGATCAGATCCACATATTCACAAGAAAACTGAAGCCTGGCCCGCTCCAGCTGACTCCAGAGATGTTGCCCAAAGACCACACAAAGTCCTGGGAGAGGCCTTCCTCTGCTGGACCAGCAATGAAGGACTACCCCAGGTCTGTGTGGTCTTTGGAAAAGCCATTTAAGTAACTCACACCCTGCCACCTTTCTGAGTCTGGAAAGCAGCCTGTGCAGCCCTTTCCTCAGATCTGGGATTATTTCATAGGGTAGAAGAAGAAGTGAAAAGCAGCTAAGGACAAGGCTAGGAGACACAGCAGCAAGACATCTGTGAATTTCCCCTGCTGACTGCAAAGAGGCTCAAAGCTCGTCTCCGATGGGTGTGGAGATGCTGCTGCAGCCCACCTCCATGATCTTGCCATGCAGCTGCCCGCAGACACCTCCTTATGCATAGTGGGAGACCCAGGAGCAGTTTCTGCAGCAGCATCCCGCCGTCCTCTCCAAGCTGCAGCAGCCAGGAGAGGGTGGCTGGCACCACACCACCAGGACACCGCCCTGCCCCGGATGGCTTTGTGTGACAGCCACTATCAACTTTGCCTAATTACAGCCCCCCTCCAGCTGACAGCCATCTTTGTGCCGTCTCCAAGGGCTCATTTCAGCTGTAGAGTTACAACTCCTGATGCCCAGGTTCAGTCCACACGTGCAGCTGCCCGCTCGCAGGCAGCTGAGCTTCCCAGGCGGGGTGGCTGGTGGGGAAGGTGTCTGCTTGGGGTTGTGGTTGCGTGGGTTGGTAGTCTGCCCACAGCCCGGCATAAGCATGTTATAAATCACATCAGTGTGGCAATGCCAGAGGAGCAAACATCTCTGGTCCGTGTTTGCGTGGTGCCTAGCCTAACACCGCAGTGGTTTATGGTGGGAGCCTCAGTGTTATTGCAACACTAAGTAATTAACAATAGGTGCTGATGGTCCTCCAGAGACTTCCCACGCTACCCAAAAAGACAGGCAGAGCATCACAGGGCTCCAGAGCATCCTGGCTCCCGGCAGCACTGGAGTTGTGACAAGGCTGCTGCAAAGAGAGAACTGAGGAAGGGTTTGGTGTCCACCCTGACATTGCAAACCTTCATTTTTAAAGACTTTTGAAAAAACGTCTTTCTCCAGAGACAAATCTGGTAACGTCGTAATTTGGAGCTGTTTCATAAGTGAAAGTGGGACTCAACCAGTTTCTGCAACAGAAGCTGTCTGTCCATAATGAGATCAGGGTGGAAAGATAGGCTCAGGAAGCTAAAATATCTGATGCATCGCATTCGTTAATTTGGAGGAGCCTAGGACAGTGACTTTGAGAAAGCTGCCTTTTCTGAGGAGTATGGGTGCTGAGATAACTGATGATTGGCACCTCAGTCGGGGTTGACGGACAGGCAGGGAGGGAAAGGCAAGATCAGCGAGGGAGGGCAGGCGAGCTTCCCTCTCGGCTGGAATAGAGCGTGGCTCCCACTTGCACTAATCCCATTAGGTCTGTTTGCACTAAGCCCCCGTGAGCTCTCCCTTGTCAAGAGAGCGCCTGCCTTTGTGTGGGCCAGGTCAGCTCCACGACCGCCACAAGCAGATGGGGAAGAAGAGCCTGGTCCAACCAGCTGTGCCTCCTTGTGCTATTAAAACATGGTGCCAGGCCATCCTGGCATGGGAGCTCGGAGGTTCACACCAGGCTGAAGGGTGCTTGCAGCACCGCAGAGGGGCTGGGGCTGGGATCAGCTCAAGAAAGGGATGGGAACAGCAATGTGGGTGAAAGCTGCTGGGGGCTGAGCATCTGGCCGTGGAGGAAACTGATAGACTCTCCCTGTCTTGGACGATGCCAATTCCCTCCTAGCAGAGGAGGAAAAGCTCCTGCTCTTAGATTAGCTGCTGCTAGCAGCACCCCAGCCTTCTCTCTATCACTCTGCCTATGGGAATAAACTGAGCTGCGTATTCTGCTGGGGCTTCACTTCAAGAACCCCCCGGAGAGGGGGCTGGGCTTGCTCTAAATCTCCTAATCCCCTTCATCACACTGCCAGACAACCAGAGACACCGCAGCAAACTGCCTGGGGCTGGGTCCTCCTGCCTCCCCCGAGCTGCTTGCAAATCCCAATCATCCTGTGGGCGATTACAGGGACTTCTCCTGTAGCACAATATCCAATCTCCCCCAGAGGCCACCGCAACATATGCAGGGCTGGGCCCCGTGGCCGCCACGAGCAGACGCAGCCCCGCTCATCCTATTAACGGCAGTACACGGGAGGGATAAGCGGGGCAGGCGCGACTTCCCCGCAGCCCAAAGCCAGCCGGGGAAGGAGGGCTTTGTAGCTTCCCCGTACCATGGTTCCGCTCCTCCTGCACGGTCAGCTCTGACCCTCACAGGATCTCACCATGGGGTATGGTTATTGAAGCCCATCACTGCCCTCTCCATGGCAAGCCCTGCTCTTGTGGCCCCACAGCTGTCCACAGCTGTCCGTGGGCATCATGGTGTGAACACATCCCCTGCCAGAAGAGATGGTGTCAGCTTGCTGCTTTCAGCTCTTTTTGAACCTCTGCCCCGAGCATCAGGCTGGCACAGCAGTGGCCCAGCGCCCTGCTCCCGTGCCAGGAGTGCATCTGTGGCCACTGTCACAGCAGGTAGGCAGCAAAGGCTGTGCCATCCCATTGCTCACCCGAGCAAGAAAGCCACCCTGCTGGGAACTCATTGTCTGGCCACTTCAGCCAGCTCTGTGCAGAGCTCTGCTGGCTCACTTTGTCCTCCCACCAGATCTGCTTGGCCCAGGAACAATCTCAGGATCATTTCATTTCTTTAAAGATTCAGGCAGTGCTGTGATTTCCACCTGTTTCCCTGTTTCTAGCTTGCAGAAATGCCCATTACTCTAGAAGTGAGGAACTGAGACAAGGAGCCAAGTAAGCACAGATCTTCTGTGGTTACTGACAGCACTGAGCAAAGTCGTGCTGGGAGAAAGGCTCAGGAGAGGCAGCCTCCGTGAGGAAGATGGTGCTGCTGCACCTGGTCACTCCTGGTTAGAGCCAGAAAGATATCGCAAACTTCATCCACTTTACCATGCAAGCACTGAAAATATCTGCCAGATCTGTGCAGGCAGCTGGACAGCTGAAGCTGCAAGGTCAGGCCCTCAGGAGACATGAGAATTAAGTTTTCCATCAAAATGGATGTCCCTGGCCTGGCACATTCCCAGTTCCTGCTGTAAGCCAAGGACCTATTAAACCAGATGCACTTGAAAAACCCAGCTCAGAACAAAGCCTACGCAGCAAGTGATTCCTTGCCCAGCCCATCTCCCTTCACACGCCGTCCCCACCAGGCAGCCAGTCAGACCATCGCCCTTCTTTGCAGATGCCCCCACCCCAGGGGAGGCCGCCGAGGAGCGGGCAGGAGGAGCAGCTTCCCACCACCTCCTCCTTAGGAATGATTCTTGAGGAGCTCCAGGCTGTGCAAACCTCCAAGGACCAGTGGACTTGGCAGGGACACTGAGGCTACGTCGCTCGACTCCATTTCAGTTGCTCGTGAGGCCCAGCCCGGTGGGACCATGCTGGGCTGGAGGATACCCCTTCCACGTCCACCTGCCTCACTGGGCACCAAAACCCATCCTGAGGGCAGTACCGACCAGGGAGCCTTGTGTCCAAATCCCAAGCCCTGCCAGGCAGCCGCAGCGTCCTCACCAGCAGCATCCTCACCAGCAGCATCCTCACCAGCAGCATCCTCGAGGCCCCTTCCCACCCCGGTAATCGATGTGTGCTGCCATGGAAACCAAACAGTTTCCAGACCAGCACATAGCTGGCTGGATGTGATGCTCAGGGCTGTGCCGGAGGACGGGAAGGCTTGCAGCACTAGGGTGGGGCGAGGGGAGGGCAGGGGGTGCCGGGGGGGGGCACGGTGGAGTAGGGGAGGAGTGGCAAGGAGGGAAGAGAGGAGGTGGGGGAGTGGGTGGGATGGGGCATGTTGGTGGGGCAGAGAAAGGTAGAGCAGAGGAGGGGAAGGAGGCATAAATGGGGGGCACAGAGGGTCTGCACAGCCTGGGGGGGAGGAGGGAGCGTGAGGAGCAACTGCAGGATATGGCACAAGGCCAGGCATGTTCAAGAGGGACAGGGAGGTCCCAGGACTGGGTCTGTGATTAGGNGCCTTGTGTCCAAATCCCAAGCCCTGCCAGGCAGCCGCAGCGTCCTCACCAGCAGCATCCTCACCAGCAGCATCCTCACCAGCAGCATCCTCGAGGCCCCTTCCCACCCCGGTAATCGATGTGTGCTGCCATGGAAACCAAACAGTTT
The DNA here is from genome assembly GCA_013400755.1 of Pelecanoides urinatrix. NCBI lineage: Eukaryota > Metazoa > Chordata > Aves > Procellariiformes > Procellariidae > Pelecanoides > Pelecanoides urinatrix. Next base: position 229,484 of record VZTQ01000410.1, on the reverse strand, counting down.
CCAGACCAGCACATAGCTGGCTGGATGTGATGCTCAGGGCTGTGCCGGAGGACAGGAAGGCTTGCAGCACTAGGGTGGGGCGAGGGGAGGGCAGGGGGTGCCAGGGGGGGGCACGGTGGCGTAGGGGAGGAGAGGCA
>VZTQ01000410.1:0-229325 GCA_013400755.1 Pelecanoides urinatrix | reverse complement strand
GGGGGAGTGGGTGGGATGGGGCATGTTGGTGGGGCAGAGAAAGGTAGAGCAGAGGAGGGGAAGGAGGCATAAATGGGGGGCACAGAGGGTCTGCACAGCCTGGGGAGGAGGAGGGAGCGTGAGGAGCAACTGCAGGATATGGCACAAGGCCAGGCATGTTCAAGAGGGACAGGGAGGTCCCAGGACTGGGTCTGTGATTAGGAAGACACTCTTCGGTGATCCCGGTTATCCTGGGGGCAGGTGGGTGCTGACAGCTCTGTGTGAGTGTTACCTACCCCCCTGTGCCAGCTGTGGCAGTCTGGCACCATCCTCAACATCTGGATCCTCTTTCCCTGCAATGGGGCATCAGCAGGCAGCAAGGCCACTTGATTCCCCAGGACCCCTGAAGACACATCCCTGCTGCCCAGCTGGTGTGTGCCTGCACAGAGGGGCAGCTGAGAGCCCCCCATGCCCTCACCCATGAGGACATGATCCCTTGGGAGTGGGGGGCATCGGTTCCCCTCTGCATGGCCCAGAAGAGAGCCCAGGGAGAAGGGGATGGTAGAAAAGGAGTCTTTACAAAACCCTGCCGAGGGGACGATGGTCTACATCTTCACTTGGAAACTCTTCTTTCCCAGGGACACTTGCCGGTGTCTTCCAAGCTGGGGGTGAGTCTTGCCTTTGCCCGGTGCTAAGGCCACGGCAAGCCCAGTGCCTGCAGCTCAGCGAAGAGAAAGGCGCGGTGCTGTGTATAAGCCCAGCTGAGACACGTAGCACCCATATGTAACCTGACTAATGAGGGAAGCATCTCTACTCTGAGCTAAGAAACTACCCTGTACACAGCTATTGATCTTGCCTAGCGCAGTCCTGTGCAAAGGCAAGCAGGAAAAACAACAGCCACCGCTGAGCAAGATCCCTGCAGCTGCGGTAGGAAGCAGCTGCAAATGTGCCCTGGTCTGAAGTGGCCCAGCTGTTTCCAAAGGTCTAAACTACCTAAAAAAATCAGCCATGCTTGGTAAAGGGGATGGTGAAATGGTGGGAAATGGCATCAGGTCTCCAAGGAGCAGTGATGGAGGTAGGAGGGAGTCTGGAGCTAGTTGGTGGGACTTTCCCTGGTTCCCACCTCAGCTGGTAACAAGCACAGTGCAGACAGCCTTGGGGCTGAAGATGTCTTTTCACTGAAACATTTTGGTTTTAAATAAAGGAGACTGGTCTGCAGCAAACTGCTTTGTGGGGTTGTCTTACTTGTACCTGTGCAGAAACATCCTTAAGCTGGAAAACAGGAGCAGGGAGACAAGAGTGACCGTGCCAGGGCTCCTTGCACCTGGAAGAGGGCAGCAGGAGCAGGTATCTCCCCACAGCCACCAAGGCTCTTCACTGCCTCCATGTGCTTTCTTCCCTGAGGATGCCCCGGGCCACCCCCAAGGATGCAACACATGGTAAGAATCCGTCAGGCACAGGCACCCGGGTTTTCACACTTTTATTGTAAAGCTTTAGGAAGGGCTAATTACAATGGAGTTGGTCATCTGACAGCTCAGCAAACAAACAGAACAGGAGAAAACAGAAAGGGGATCACGAAGGTGTCATGCTCACTGCTCTGAACAGAAAGAATTACAAGGGAATCAATTGTGCTCACAGCGCCCGGGGAAAACCAAGCCCAAGGCCCAAAGCCTTCCCCGCACAGGGAAATGCATCACACATTGAGAGCAATACAACCTTAGCAAGAGGCATTGCCTTAGACATAGGTCACCATCTGAAAAATAGTGGGGTACTTTACTCTGCCATAGGATTTCTCCTTTAGAAAAGCTACACCTGCATGTACATAAAACTGTACAAAAAACAAGGCATCACAAGCAAGGAAATGAAATCTCGTATAAATAGAACCAACACTGAAGAGCTACAAAGGGGTCGCTTAGATCCTTCCCACGCAGCCCGCCTGCTACCTGGCTCCCTTTGGTTTTACCCCTGGCTTGTCCTAGTGCAGTGTGAGATACAGTGAACCCCTCCGCAGAGGCGTCGAACCCCCCTCCTCTTCCCTGTGCTTGTCTAGACTGGAGCCCGTGGGGAGCTTCCCTCCCGCCACGTGCACAGAGGCTTTATCCTTCTGGCTTATAATTGTGCAAATGAGCTTCTTTCTGACAGCACTTCTTCTTCACCCTCCCCCAGGACTGATCCCCAGTGACACTGTCAACTTCACCCCAGGACAAATCCCCAGTGCCCCCTCTCCCAGGACCGATGTCCAGCGCCTTCTCCTCCCCAGGAACCCAATCCCACTGCACCCCAGATAGCCTCCCGCCCCTTGGCACCCCACCGAGGACCCACTCCCACTGTCCCCTCTGTTATTCCCCGCAGACCCACCCTCACCCCTGCCTTTGCTTCCCCTAGACACCCATCCCCTTTCCACTCCCCAGACACCCATGCCCTCTCCGCACTCTGCTCCCCCCCAAAGACCCAGCCCCGCCATCCCTCTGTGCCCCCCCACGAGATTCATCCCCCTCCACCCTCCCTCCCCACGGCACACATCCCCAGCACCCATCCCTCCCACTCCTCGGGGACCCCCTTTGCACTCACCCCCCCCCGCCTTGCACCATGCTCGCACTGAGAACATCGCCAGGTGCTCCAGGAGACAAGACAGCACCTCCAGCCACAGGGCTTCGAGCTGCAGGGTCCCTCTGGTGACCCTGAGCAGAAGGTAGGAAGCCCACCCGCAGGCGAGAGGCCAGGAGAAGCTGGTCTTGGACAAGTACCCCTCAGATGTGGCTACGTCACTCTCCCGGGGGTCCCCGAGAGGGGCACTGGACACTGCCGCTGCCTGAGCCGAGGGGAGGCGTGAGCAGTCGAGTTGGCAGTGGAGTCAAAGATCCTGGCCAGCGCGGCCAAATTGCACATTCTGCCCAGTTTGGCCCTGAAACTACAGAGCCACAATAAAAACAAGTTTAGGAGCGTGACCTGCTCAGGCAGCCAGGCCAGGGGAACGTGGGCCCCGCTGGGCGGCCACCGTGGGCAAGGGTAGAGCAGGGATACCCGGACGGGCGGGCAGACATCCACTGGGAGCATCGCGCCCGCCTTGAGGGACCCCCGGCCAGTCGGCAGGGAGCAGCAGCAGGAGGCCAGGAGGAGGGTCCTGCCTCCTCCGGGTGGCACCCCGAGGTGCTGGGGCTGCGGGCGATGCAGTGTGGCTCGGTGCTGCCCAGGGAAGGCAAGGAGCAGGGCTGGGGCATGAGGGAGCGGGTGCAAGCAGGCGCCTTCTGCCGCCTTTCCCTTGTCACCCGGGCTCGGCTTGCACCACGTCCCCTCAGGTCAACCGGAGCCGCGCCGGGGAGCTGGCCGCATCTTGCCACCGCCACCAAAGTGAAGGGAGAGGAGCTGCTCAGGGAGAGGGATGCTGGAGGTGGGGAGGAGGCTGGGCGGGGGGGGCCCCGGCGCGCTGCACCCCGACAGGCACTACAGCTATGGCAGGGCAGTCTCTGACCCGCAGCGGCTGGGGTGCCCTGTCCCTGTGGTGTCCCCATGCCGGTCGAGCCCGGCAGAGCCATCCACAAGCCCCACGGTGACGGACCGCAGGGACCGAAGATGAGCCGTGGGGGGAACCGTCCTGCAGTTACCACCGGCCTCGCTCCCTAAGGAAGATCCCAGAGATGAAGACGATCGATGCGCGCGCGAATATGGGAAGAACAACGGTGCAGCACAGCCCCTCCCTGCGTCCTGGCGGGGGAGGACCAGGAAGGGCTACCCAGGAATGAGGGGCGAGTCCCCCGGACCCCTCCTGCCAGGGGTGTATGTGGAGCCCCCCAAAACAGGACTGTGCCCCAGCTCCCGAGGGAGCAGAGAGGCTCAGGAAAGTGCCCAGGCATCCCCCTCTGGGGCGTCCCTTGAGGGGCAGGGGGGTCCTCTCCCCGCCGCGTGCGCAGCGTTGCCCTGCGGTACCCTGCAAGGGAGCCGAGGATGCTGGGGCAGCGGGCACCTGCTGGGGAGACTGGTCGACCTTTGACAATGGAAGAGAAAGCTGGATCCCGTGAGAGTGGCCCTGTGGCCTAAGGGCAGCGGGACTCCAGCTGGCAGGGGCTCGGTGGCCCCCGGTGTGACCCTGAGACAAAGCTCCTCCTCACAAAGGCAATGGTGGCTTACAGGCGGACGGGACGGAGGTCGAAGGCATGGCACAGCCGGCCTCAGGGGCATCCCCTGCCCCGCACGAGGCACAAGGCGATGGGCTGAGACGCCACAGCCGATGACGACCTCCCTGCCAGCAGAGTCGGACTGAGGGCTTCTCCGGACCCAGCCGGTCCCTTGACTGGGGGCTTCCCCATCCCTCCTCCACCCACCGGGCACAGGACCACCACCAGGGACACCCCCCCCAAAGCAGACCCCGCCTATGGCACCGGGCAGTCCCTAAGGACCCTGCAGCTTGTGGGCACAGTGACAACGTTCAGAAAGAGATCCAGGCTGAAAAATAGCAAAGTCCCTACAGTCCGGCTAGGACACTGCCCCTCTCCTCCAGCTCCCCAGCTGCTGTTTCAGGGACTGGTCACATCTCTATTTACAATATAGAACATGAGTGTGGGCCGGACGCTGCGCTCCCGCGGGCTCTTCCACGCAGCAAACCATTCAAAGCTGGAACTTGCTCCCTGTGGTTTGTTTCTGTTTTCTTTTTTTTTTTTTCTTTTTTTTTTGTGTTTTTTGTTTTTGTTTAAACGTCTTTTGTTTCAAGGACAATAAAAAGTTTCGATCAGGCAGGACTTGAATGTCATTCCTAAGATTCGTATTTACAGGAGTCTACAGCAAAGAGACAGGCAGCTCGCTGCCCGTGCGCGGGGACACCCCTCGTCCTATGCCCCAGGAACTCCACCAGCTCTGCGTGGACCTTTGGTACGTAAGCCCTTCTCCCCAGCCGTGCCCTCCGTACCAGGAGCCTGCCCAGCCCTCCCCGGCGACGCAGCAGTTCGGAGACATGCACCCGCAAGTGCTCGGAAATCGGGTTTCAGATGCTTTCATCCTTCCCACCCACCCCCGGCCCCAGGAAACAACGGGTTAAAAAGGCGCTCCTCTCATCCCTGCCTTGCCCTGCCCTGCTGTCCGCCGAGCCCACTGCCTGGAGAACCGGCCGCCGGAGCGATAAAGCATTGAAGTTTAGAATGTTCCTCTGGACACTGGCCTCAGAAGCGCGTCTGCTCCCTGCCCCTCACACCCAGCCTCACAGGTATATCTCCCTCTTGGTGGTCTGGGACGAGGGGGTGGTGGCTGGCTGGAAGTCCGAGGTCTGGGTGAGAGGAATTTCCTCCATGGGAGAGTCCTTGCAGGGCTCATGGCTACTATTGGAGAAGGCACTGTACGTGGGGAGCAGGCGGAGGTTGGCCATTTTGGTGCTGCGCTCTTCTGAGAGTCTGGGGCTGCCATTCCCGACTTGCTCTTGACTCCCTCTGTCTTGGTAAGGCACAAAAGTGGAGAGTTTGAGGGCGTTCTTGGGCCTGCGGCTGGGGGAGGACTGGCCGGGCATCCAGCAGGTATCGGAATGGCCGAATTCTGTGCACTCCCGGGTACAGGTCCCAGTCATGGCTACATCGGGCAGAGGCCGGAGATCTGCAGAGAAGCAAGTGAGAGCATCGTTAAGCATGCCCAGGTACCACCAGCTCAGGACACGAGGATGGAGCACAGGGACGAGCAGCAGAGCCTGGACATCTCCATCCTACCCACACCCTCCTGCAGTGGGAGGGACAGATGGACCCACGGCCCCCAGGGAGCGAAGGGCAGAGCTGGGAGGGGAACCCAAGGCTCCTGGCAGCTGATGCCTCCCATCCAAGCTCACAGCCCCAGCTCCCCCTGCACAAGCATCCTCCCTGCAGCGGGTGCGTGCGGACAAACAGGAGGCAGAGCACGGGGCAGAGCTCACTGAGCCCACCCCCTTGGACAGGAGGAACTCCACAGCCTGGATTTGCACAGCAGCAAGAGACTGAACCCATCACCCTCCAGCTGTGGGCACCACCTGAACCCTGCTAGGCTCCAGGAACTCCCTTGATCCAGCACCTTTGGGTGCCACTGACAGCTTCACTGTGCAGAGACAGGGAACTGCCCTAAACGCAGCCAGGCTCTTCACTGCCCTGAGGTACAACCATATTTCCTGAGCACCGTCCTTGGGCAGCCCTGCTCACCATCAGGCATGCCAGGCCACCTGCAAGTCTCTCCAAGCACCCGTCAGCAGGAGTCCCGAGCCCAGCCAGGATTCCTGAGGCATCGGCTGGTCTCCCATGGAGCCTGAAATCCCCGAGCACAGCGAAGCACACATGGGCAAACCCATGTCTACCCACAGAGAGGCTGGACACACCTGATACTCATGAGTCCCTGCCCCAGGAGTGCTCAAGCCTCTCTGAAGACCAAACACCTGCCCCTGAGAGAGCCAGGGATCTGAGGGCATCAATAGCTCCCTGCTCCTGGCAGAACCGGGAAATTCTGACCACCTCCTACACCAGTTCATGGTCTGGTGTCCTCACATACCAGCCACCCTCAACACAAGGCCTTCTTGAGCCTTGGCCATGTTTACACAGGGAGTACCTGTCACAAGTCTTCAGAGGCCGAAACTTGGCATTTCCACGCAGAGGTGAGTGTTCCTCCAAGAGCCATCCCAGACACAAGCCGTTCCTTGCCATCTGCTCCAACTTGAGGCACAACATACCCACTGCCACTGCCTGGGACACATCACTGCCCACTGCCACAAGCACCTGCTGGCAGACCAAGCCTGGTGCTGATGCTGGGATGAAAGGGTTGGCTGCTCATGACCTTGAGACTGCTCTGACTTGCAGATGTCCCTTCTGGTTTACAGAAGTCCTCTCCATCTCTCCAGCCAGGAGCTCACTCCACGGCATTGCTGACAAACAGCCTTGAGGCTGATGGAGGGAGATACTAAGGAGCTCTGGGGACCTGAGACAAATGGGGCTTTTGCCAGCTCAGGGCATGCCCCTTCCCACCAGATACGCACATAATCCCCTCCTCCCAAAAAAGGACAGACCCGCTGGCACTCCCTCAGCCCTGGGAAGAAGCAAACCGGAGCCATTCACACCCTGCTGGGGCTCTGCCCTCGTCAGCGCGTCCCTCCTGCCACCAGTTTGGGGCTCTCGGACACAGGCGTCCCCGAGTCACCCTGGCACAGCTTTCACACACAGGCAAGCCCAGGATGCGAGGGAAGTCTCTGCAGGAGAAGGCTCCATACAATGCCGGGAACAGCTGACAAGGGTCATAAGTGAGAGCTAAAGAGATGGGCATGGAAGAAGGGGCAAAGTTCGCAGCACACCAGTGCGTGAGCATATCTTGCCCTAAAACAACCTCCAGTGACTGTATCCCAAATTCTCAGCTCCTCTGGGGGCTGAGGCACCCCACTTTTTCCCCCTGGCTCCTGCAGAGGCTCTGGCACCCACGCTGCTCCCCGTGCTGGGAGCCGCCTCTGGTGTCCCGTCCCCTGGCGCACACGTAAGCTGTGATATCCTGGCAGAAGCCATAAGGACATACCTCAGCGCAGACCCCCTTCACAGCCTGCTCCGCTCAGGGGACTCTAATGAGGAGCAGAAAAAGGACGAGAGGGTCACATCATTGCACAGCCCCCAGCCTCCGCACCCACCCTTAGGATCCTCCTGGACCCTTCAGCCTCTGCCAGCCCTCCCCGTTGCATTGCACCAAGCCCCGCAGCACCCCTCTGGTACCCACCGCCTTCAGGAGTCCCTTGGCCTCTCCTGGGCCTGCTCCAGCCTCCTTGAGGCTGTTTGGCCACCACTGCTGATCTCTTACTAGTTTCTCCAGCCTTATCCTAGCCTCCCTGGAGCCCACTAGCCCTTGCAGGACTCACACGGGAACCTGAGGCAAAGCTCGAAGCCACCTGGCTTGTGGCACCCCGAGCCCCTGTGTGCGGAGGGACTGGGGCTGTGCATAACACGGCAATGTGCACACACACACACACACGCACACACACACACAGAGCCCAGCTGGATGCGCGCTGACGTGCTCATGCACCAAAAACGGGCACACTCAAATGAACTCGTGCGCGGGGGACAGCCATGCTCACGCTGCAGGGTGCAAAAGCAGGAGCCCAAGCGTCACAGGGACAAGATGCCCACGCGGGGCAGTGTGAGAGCATAGCTTGCCAGTGCATGTCTTTGGGGTCATTCTCAGGGCTGGCCACAGACCAACTGTCCTATTTCCTGAGCATGTGGAAAGTTGTCTCATTTCTTTCTCCTGGCTACAGAAAGCAAGATACAAAACCAGAGGCAAGACAGCTCAGTTTTCATCTCTACGCTGTGCAAGTCAAAGCAGAGACTGGAGCCTGTGTCCTAGATGATCCACCAGGTCTTCCTCTCAGGACAATAAGACGCCTCGGTGGCCACCGGCTTGGTTGGTCTGAGGTCGTGTTACATTGTCTTTCACTTCTTCTGCTCAAGAGGCAATATTGCTGTCTCTCTCATCTACTTTCCTACCGGACAAATGGGACGGCTCATCATCATTTCCAGTTCCAGAAGTGCCTGCGCGGTCCCAGGGTGGGGAGTGGGTGAGTGTCATCATTTCTTGCTCTGGCAGAAGGTGCTTTGCTGCGTCTATGGAGGGTACTGGCAGGACCAAAATAAAAGCTACCTCTCCACCGAACAAAGCTATAGTGATTTCCTTGTGCCAATGGCAGCTTAGAAATCGCAGGATCAAGCAAGAACGCTGTGTTCAGGGTCTTTTATTCTGGTTTTCCCATTGTCTGTTTCTGGCACTGAAGTCTTTTTCCAGCGTTGTCCCTTTGCTTGCAGTGAGATGCTGGCATCGGAGCTCTGCTGCTAAAGGAGCGTATTATGTGCCATGAGCACAACCAGCTCCGCTTTAAGAGCCCAGGAAAGGGGAAGGGTGTAATTCCTGAATAGCTGTGATTTAGAGCAAACACGACCCTACGGCCTAATTCTCAGCCCATGCCAGTGGTTCAGAGACTTCGATGTGCCACCGCAGACAAGCAGAAATCTTTCTTTGGGGGTAAACACTGGTGGAAATTTTGCCCACAAAGTGCTGATTCCGGATGCCCTGCAGTGTGGTGAGGAGGCAGTGCCCAAACCTCAGGGTCGAGGTGCCCACTTCACCTTACGAAGTGTATTCAGGATTTTGGATCCCTCCTTCACCCCAGGAATGCAGTTTTGTGACTCTGAACCCCTGAAATCTGACAAAGTTCCCAGGTGATGAAGAGGATGGCCATGCCCTCTCCAGCATATCATTCCTCCACAGCATCCTGGCCATGCAAAGTAAAAACTATGTCTGTGCAGCCGTGTTTTCCTGAGCTTTGCCCTCTCATTGTGCTCTTTCGGAGGGCTGGCCCATCCTGTTTCCATGCCAGAAAGCTGTACTTCACAGCCAGGAGGGTTTGGGCATTCATAGCCCTCACAGTCTTCTGGCTCCCCCCTTTCTATGGCTTTGCATGTCTCTGGCATCCTCTTGTCAGCTGCCTTGGGGCACATTGCATAGGAATGAATCCGGGGTAGTAAAAGTCGCATCCCTTTGAACTTTTCAGATGAAAAGGGGGCACGGTTGGGGCTTTACACCGAGATGCATTCAGAGATGCACCCTGAGCCCTTGTTCTGGCTGGAGGAGGGGAAGCTCTCGTGAGCGGCAGCTCTGTTCTCGGTGCTGGCATGGCTGTTCTCGTCTCCTGACATCCAGGGCACCTCTGCTCCTTGTGAAGGAGACTGTGCCAGGCTGTCTCCTCTGGGAGGAGGCATATATTGGTGCCGCTGCTAATTATTTCTCCCTATATATCCCCCACGCAGGGCAGGAACACATCCTGTTGCAGCCACTTGCAAGGGCTCCTCTAATAGCATTATTGCTCTTAGTGGGGGATTTCAACAGTGCGCTTGAGTACTCTCAGACAGGAGACAAAAGCAGGCAGCGTCATTCAGCAGCCACTTCCATCTCCTGCAGTAGATGTGCAGAGGTTCACTCGCCCACTGCAAGCCAGGTAGCTTCAAGCAGGGGCTGAGAGCCAGCCTCAACCACTTTTTTTTTGCCACCATCTGCAACATCTGCAGCCTGGTTTGGTTCTCCCTGTCTTCTGTTGGCGTCAGACGTCAGCACCGTATGTGTGGTGCGCAGCGCTGGGTGAGCAGGGATGATGCAGCACAGGAGGCCAGGTCTTGCTGGTGAGGGGATGTAGTGGAGCAGCTCTGGGAGGGAAGACAGTGGGACTGTGGGGACGTGACAGAGCAGAGCACGGCAGAGGATGCAGAGAAGCCTGAAGGGAGGAGGGGGGAAGCTCAGCATGCTAGGAGGGACTGGAGAGTTCAGTGGTACTGAGAAATGGGGAATATGACAGTGTGGGGAGAGAAGCTTGGAGGCAAAGCAGGATGCTTTCCTGAAGCATTAGATCAGAAAGACTCATCTTCCCTACCTGGCGGCACGGAGAACATCGGCCACTAATTTCAACCAGCTACCCCTGTTCAGAGCCCAAAAGCACTGCACCCCTTCTAGCCTCAGTCAGGGGGTAGAAGGGTGAAGCACGCCCCACGCTGCAAACTGAGGGCTGGGGTGCAAGGTATTTCTTTCAAAATGGCTGTCTTTCAGCCAGGGAAGGATGCAGTGTTTCCAGTACAGGCAGCTTTACCATCTCTATTGCCCTGGTGTGGACACCTGGAAACACCCCTTCTCCCACACTGAGCCCTCAGGGCTCCACAGACCACTCCTGGGACATCCCTTATGGCGGTGACCTCCCATGACAACATATCCCAGCAGCACTGTCCTCCCTGCCTGTCCCTACAGCATCTCTGCAATGGGAACAGCCTCCCCTCTGCTGCTCTTTCCAACGACTCCCTTCCTACAGCATAGCTCCTGAGAGTAAGCACCATTCCTCTACTCCACCATAGCTTACTGGTGCTGTTCTCCTGCACCATCGCTCCCTCCAGGTACCTGGAGTGCTCACACCTACAGGCACCATTCCCCTACCGCGGCACTGCTGACAGGCACCATTCTCCCATGCCACTGTTCTCTATAGGTACCACTCCCCTACAGCGTGACTACCTACAGGTATCTTTCCCCTACAGCGCTCTTCCCTACAGGTACTGTCCCCCACGGCGCGGTTACCAAAGGTATCGCTCTCCCGCAGCGTTGCTCTCTACAGCTGCCGTTCCCCCGCAGCGCCGTTCCCGGGAAGCAGCATTCCCCCACGGCGCTGCTGCCTACAGGTACTGGTCCCCCATGGTGCCACGTCCTCCAGGTGCCATGTTCTGCGCTGCTGCTCCCTCCAGGTATTGCCTCCTCCCCGCTGCTGTCTTCCCTCCAGGCTCTGCTGCTCTAATGGTGCCATTTCCTCCAGGTACCATGTTTTACAAGGCTGTTCCCTCCAGATACCACTCCCCTGCAGTGCTGCTTCCTCCAGGCACCATTGCTTCATGGTCTGTTCCCTCTTCACTACACCCTAACAGTAGAACTATTTGGATAGCGTGCCCCAACATCCCGTTTGTTTTATACCAGCAGCCCCATTGCTATGCTACGCTGTGCTGTGCCGTTCTATTCTTCATGTCTTTGCATCCCTGCACTGCTGGAATGAGTGCCTTGCGCTATCCCACCCCTTGACTTACCCCTCTCCGTGCCTCTCCCCCACAGCAGCGTGCCCGACCCAGTAGCCTGGAGGAGTCCCCCCAACACTGGCAGCAAGAGATGCTCAACAGCCCCTCCCCACCCGGCGAACCCAGCCTGGGCTTCCTTTGGTGGAAGCCGGTGGCTCCTTCCCAACACGTCTTCCCCTCGCGAGGGCTTTTGGGAGAGGGGAGCTGTGCGGTCGGTAGCTGTGGAGCCATGATCTCCTTTGCAAAGCCCAGACACAAGATCCCCCCTCAAGGTCCCCAGACGAGGTGGGCATGGCCGGTGCGTTATCCCCCGCAGGGAATGCCCACCCTCGGGACACGGGGGAGCCGAGCAGCCAGCTTGCCTCTGCAGCTCCTCAGTCCGTCTCCTTTCTGGCCCCTGATTCCCACATCACATGTGGATGTGACCAGAGCCCTCTACCTCCAGAGCAGCACTAGCACAACACCAATTTCGCTTTCCAGGCCTTGGGGAAGGCTGCTGGACTGCTGCCCATTTCCACAGCAATGCTCCAGAGATCAATCGGTACAGAAATATCGGAAGCTGAAAGCACAAGCAGAGAACTCCCCGCAGTCCATGTCAGTCCCTATTTTTCCTAGACCGAGCTAACATCATCCCTACAACACCCAGGCAGACGGTTTGCAGGACCATTCCTAGCACTACAACACCCAGACAGACGGCTTCGGGGACCAATTCTAGCACTACAACACCCAGACAGATGGCTTTCCAAACTTAACACCGTCACTACAGCACGCAGACAGATGGCTTCTGGTATCTGAGACCGACCCGATGCTGCCCATAAAGGTGGTTACTGCAGTTCAACGCCACACCTACAGCTCTCAGGGCAATAATGAGCAACACCCGCTTTTACAATAAATACTGAGAAAGATCCTCAGACTGATGCCAGCACACAGATGGATTTCTCCTAGGCACCAAAGTCAAGAGATATAACGTGCACAGCCACCTCGCCCAGACCCTACAGCACTGAGCATCTCTCCCCTCATGCTAAACAATAGTATCTAAACACCAGTACAGACTGCTTGTTCCAAAGTTAATGGGCTGCCAGCCCCCAGCTGCACGCGCGGATCAAACCATGGCCTCTGTGGTATATTACAACAGCACACGCTAACTGCAGCACCAAAGCAAACGACTTCCCAGATCCTGCCAAGGGTATCACAGCAGAACCGGCACATAATTAATGTGGACAGATGCACCCACCAGCCTCAGCCTCACCAGCACAGGTAGTGCTAAACCACTGTGTCGGCAGCCAGGGCCTGAGCCCAGGCTCCCAGGGGACATGTTCTTCCCTTGCTCACGGTAGCTGGAGCTGGAGGGACCACCTCCCTGCTGCCGTTCCGCCTGCAAACCGCAGGCAGCTGTGCGACAGTGGCAGGCTGGCGGGGAAGCGCAGGCATCCCACAGCCACATTGCCACAGCAACGGGAGGTGATCCGTACCCTGTGCCAGCGGCAGGAGCACCCAGACGGATGGCTCTGGACACTGACCCTGTTCCTGCAGGGACCAGGCAGGGCTCACAGGGATCAGCAACAGACTACAGCACCCGCGGGACTCTCGAAAGCACCATCTAACCCCCCGCTACACTGCAATCCCTGTGATGCCCAGCAAAACAACTTCAATCCCCCTATAACAGGTTTTGTGCTTGTGGTGCCACTTACATGATCTCCTACCCTGACACAGTGGGGCTTCAACCTTCACTGGACTATAGAAAGCAGAATTATTACATTAAATTACTGAATAATTATGTTAAGAACTACCCTAATAGGATTACAGGGTTCAAAGGTTAGGAAATGCCAAAATTAGGATTGTCCATGCAGTCTTAATTCACTTCATGAAAGTCTGCTTCATGATGCTGAGCCCAATTACACTCTGGTGGAAAATATTGTCCCCAAGGTCCCTTTGTGCCTCTGTGGAAGAGGACAGAACCACCTGGAGATATATCAGGCTTTTCAGGAAGAGGCAGCTTTGCCAGTGAGACTCTACCCCACAGGCTGCAGAAATGGGGGAAGGTACAATGAAAGGGTCAAGAGATCACAGAAAATTACTGCTTTAAAGCATGGGGCTGGAGGATAGGGGGATTGCTTTACTATTGAGAAAAAAATAGCAATTTCCTTTCCTACCTACCTCCTTTTGGAAGTGAAATATCTGGACAGTTTTCACTGATGCTTTTCAAAGTATTTGGTAAGTGGCATATATCCACTATGGAAAATTGTGTCCTTGCAGTTAAAGTTTGCCAAAACTTCAAGTAACTGAAGACAAAGTCGGGTAATGAGCATTACCGGGCAATCCCCTTCATCCACGTTGGACAAAACACAGTAACAAGTCTAGCTCCAAAATTAAATCCTGGTTCCTATAATATTCAAACTCTGTCCTCTGGCCAACCAAGAACTTCTCGTGACACCTACAGACAACAGACATTCAACAAATAACCACCAGAAAGGTCAAGGAGTCACGCAATAACCAAACCAAACCGTGCGAAAACCAAACCATCCTCCCAGTCGCATTATTTGCTCCTGCAATATCCAGCCCAGGTGAGTAACGACTCCTGTTGTACTAGAGGTGTGCAAAGGTCTTGACAAGAAGCTGTGGGCAGCAGAGCAGCCGCCCTCCTTCCCCGGCTGCCCAAGGAGGGGGGCAGGTTGGAGCACAGGGCTTTTCTGGCTTTTGAGCCCTGCCTTGCAAGGGCAAATGGTGGTTATGTAAATACGCAGAGGAACACCACCTGCTATCCCCAGGGGCTGTCAGATCATGCATGCCTTGTATGCGCATTCCTGCTACCCAAATACCGACACAATTGCTCCTTCCACATTCCCACCCTGCCTTTGCCGGTGCCTCCGTGCATAGGATTCCTCCCAGACCCTCCTGGTGGGGGTCCCAGCCTGGGTCTCTGGGGCTGACTTGTCCCCGTGTCCAGCCAGGTGCTCCCCGGGGACACACGGATGCATGGCCCAGAGCCTCCTGGCATGCCCCGGGCACCAGTGTGCTGCCAGCCAACGGGAGGGGGGTCACCAGAGGGGGCCAGGCCACCAGGGCCAGGAGCAAGTGCCACCCCTGCCAGTGAGAGCTCTGACTACCCACCAAGGTAGCTACAGGGTGCAATGCACGCTCCAGCCGGGGTCTGCTGCGTCTGGGCCAACGGCAGGAGGGCTGAGGTTGTGGCCCTTGTGGCACCAGGTCCTGGGGAAGCTCCTGGTCCGTATTATTATGGGTTGCTGACATACAGTGGTCCTCTTACCCCATCTCCCTCCTCCCTTCTCAGAGCATCACTGAGACACAACATGGCTTCTGGAGGGGAATAGAGACCTGTCCCACGGCTCCTGCAGGAGGATTGTGCCCTGCGCTCCTGCCACTGCTCCAGAGGCTGGGGACACTCGTCCGCTTGCACTGAAAGCCTTGGGGCAGCAGCGGAGGGGGGGCAAGCACAGCAACCCACGTGCCCCAGGCCACCCCACAGCTGCCAGGCATAGGATGTGTTAAAGCAGCAAATGCTTCTTACAGAAGGAACCTGAGCGGTTAATCCTTGAGCTTTACCTTGTGCCTGAGCCTGTGAAAGGCAGGGGTCTAATCCTCACTGACCCAGCCCCTCTGCTCAGGCACCGGACTCGGCGGGAGGGCACGGAAGGGTCCCCTCCAGCCCACATCCCACACACTCTTCCAGGCGAAGTGCAGCCCCCCGTCCCTGGAGCTGGCCTCAGCACCCTCCGTCTGCTGCAGCCCGCCGCTCCAGCCAGCCGCCCTCCAAGGGTTAATCTTCCTCTCTAGAGCTTCTCAAAGCTAATTAGAAAGAGCCTGGGCAAGTGTGGTGGCAGACACCACTGCACTTATCTCCCCACTTCCGGGGCTCTGCCCTTATCATTTAATTAAAGCTGCAGTCGTGCTTCCCTTCCTGGCAGCAGCTAATCAAGGAGGGCACTGGAGCTTGAGGCAGCCTTTGCCAGTTCGCCAGGGAAGAAGCGGGAGAAGGGCAGGGAACATGTCTCAGGAAGGACAATAAAAGGGAGAGGAAGATCAAGAAAGAGTCCCTTTGTGCTGGCAGCCCGGGGTCCAGGAGGGCAGCGAGGGACCAGTGCTAGTCTGCCAGCCGCGGTGCTGGCCATGGGGGGACACAGGGTCCTCTCAGCTCTGGGTGGACCTCCACGATGTCAGCCTGGGAGGGAGCCAAGAAAGCTACCTCCACCACAGGCAGGCTGGGAGGCACTACAGGCTAGGTCCACCTCCCGGCAGGAACAGGACCCTGGACCCCGGACCCCCCCAAAGCAGCTCTCCCAGCAAGGCACACTCAGATGCACCCTGACACCAGAGCCCGTGAGTGCCGCATGCCCCAGCGGCAGAGCAAGCCACGCTCGATCCTCCCATAGGCAAGGAACAACCTGTGCCATGCAGTACCCAGCACCCCAAAGAAAACTGGGGACCCCCAGAGTACTGGGGAAGGGGCATGTCCAGGAGGGATGTCCATCAAGCAATAGGAGGGATGTCCATCAAGCAATAGGAAGGGATGTCCATCAAGCAATAGGAGGGATGTCCTTCAAGCAACAGTGACTGCAGCAAGCGACTGCACCAGGTCTCTGAGGGAGGGCAAGGATGTATAAGCCCTGAGAAATGCTGTTGTTTGAAGGCCACACAATGGTGTGTGGGCGCAGCTACACAGGGGTGTGTGCTGGCATACATTCAATGAGACACTCAGCCATTTTGGGGCAAAAAATCCCCAAACGATGCTGACAGCTTCCATGCCAAATTCCACATCTCTCTTCCAAAGCATGGTTAAGCTAATGGTCTTGAAAAGAAATTCTTATAACCACTTTGTTAGCAGGGCTGAAACAGTATGTCTTGTTCTCAAAAAACAGTTGGAACACCTCTGCTAAAACTTAAGAAAAAAAGAAAAAGAAATGAACGGGTGGGAAACCCAGCATGGAAAATTTAAGCTTTAGTGTTGGAAATCTGCTGAAGTGATAAGCAATCGATAGTAAGTCTGTATAATACAAAATGTCAAGCAGCCTGAGGCTGTGCAGTCTATATAATGATTCTCATTGCAGGTTCCAAAAGCTGCTCTGAAGGCGCAGCCTGGCTGGGAGATGTATGTGTGCGCTTGGCGTGCTCCGAGCAGGAGGAATAGAGCAATTGTTTCAGCCTTATGCCAACACTGTGCAGCCCTTCCACTGCTCCTGAAAAGGGTGGTCCTCTCCCACCATTGCTCACCTGCTAGTTCCTGAGTCCTCCTAGTGTCCTAATCATAGCAAGAATTAACGCACAATATTTTAATTTTTTTAAATTCATTTTCAGCCAGACCAGTTTTCTCACCTCACCTGCAGGCTTGTGTCAGACGGGAGCGAGCGGGTAGCCACATGTGCAGCCTAGGAGTGCATTGCAAGGTGCACCAGTCCATGTGCACCGGGAACTAGGAATACTGGTCTGGTATTATGAGCACTCCCTGTGTTTGCTCCTTGGTGGCTGCCTTTCATTGTACGCTTGCATTAAAGCTCTTGTGTCAAGGAGAAAAGAACCGGCACACGCATGTCTGCCTTTGAACAAAACCATTGTTAAGCTCCATCAACAATTTAATAATCTTTCACTAGCAGGACAATGAATCAGGGGAAATTATGGTTGCAGGGGGGCCAGTAGCCACACAGCAAAGTGCTGTTCAAGGCCTTTGAAGTCATATAGGTGTTTAACTGACAAAAGGAATCACAACTTTATGAAGGGCTTGCCTCAACAAGGGGATCGGGAAACAAAGAAAACCAAGACCACTCGGAGAGAAGCAGAGCAGGGGAGAAGGAAGAGCCCTTGGAAGAGAGTCAAGCCAAAGCCCAAGGAAGCTGGGAGAGGAAATGACAGTATGGATTTGCATGCATACGCTTTGTTTTCTGTCCACAGATCTTTCCTGGGCTGCTTAAGAGTAAAGTGAACACATTCACTTGTCGTTTCAGCTTTTTTACAGTTTGTTCTGACTGTAGAAATTTGCTGGTTGCCTGAACCATAATGCAGACACTGAGGAGGAAGAGGCCAGATCCTTGCCAGAATTTGCAGTGGATATTTGAAGGATCAGGGGACGGGCACCAAATCCCGGGCTGATGCGGGGGCTGCCCTGAGGAGGAAATGTCCGTCTGCTGATGGAGGATGCACACATACACCCGGACACCACACCCAGCCACAGAGAACCAACTGCACGTGAAATCCAGCATACAGCAGTTTTGGGAGTATTAGACCAGGAGTACGGTCATGAAAATTTGGAGGAATGATCCGACACCAAATGAGGGTGTCTGACTGCTTGATTGCTCGAAGATCAAGAGCAGCCCACGCAGGAAAGCCTGAACCTCTGAACTACCCAGCCCATTTCTCTGCAGTGAAGAGACATACCATAATCCCAGCTGAAAATGCACATTATTGACATCTCAAACACCCACAGACTCAGAAGTTGAAAAGCTGCAGTGGAAGCTAAATGGGGAGAGATTTTGTGGCTGGCACATGGCAGAAGCAGCATATGCACTGGTCAAATCCTCCTGTGGTGCAGCCAAAATACATGCCAAGAAATCAACCCAGGTGGTTAACATTTCTGAATTGAACCACTTGCCATCTTGCCGGCATGATTCCCCACTGAGGCATTGAAAGGATTTGCAGCGCTGATGGCCACGGCCGGGGAGAAGTCGCCTCCTCATGTAAAAATAGGAGGTATCAACGCCAGTGCGGCTTGCTAAAGGTGCAGCTCTGAGCAAACAGGAGGATATCAGTGTGCTGATGCAAATGGGGAGATTTAGGAATGGAGCAGACTGATTATGGTTTGTTTGGGAAGACCCAGAAAAAACCCAGATCCTGATGAATACTGCTCTGCCCTGTGTTTGTTATTAAGATGGCAGAAAGGCGCTCTTGTGGGAGAGTGGGAAAAAGAAGGATAATCGCTTCCGATAGGGAATATCAACCTCCAGCTACCCCTGGGTGCTGCAGTTTACAGGCTGCTGGAGGTTAGATGCAGTAAAGTTTACACCACTCGAGGGAGACCTGCCAGAGGCAGTCCTAAAGGCGGAGAATGAATAAAACGCGTTTTAAAGAAGGAGTGAGGATTAAACCTGCTGCCTAACATCCTGGCAGGACAAGGGGGATAGATCATCGCCTTGCATTAGAGGCAGATTGGCAAAGGGGATTTGCCAGCTCTGTCACCCCCAAAGCATAGCACAAGGGAACAGCAGGATGATCACGAGAAGATTTTGATTTCACGGTCCAACAGAGATGTATGAAAACTTCCAGAATCAGTCCAAGGGCATAATTTGTACAGATTATTTTTCAAAAGGCAGAAGCCAGTAATAGCAGATCTGCTCCTTATGCATAGTCCATAGCAATAGAATATATGTGTGTAGCATCGAGCAAAGCAGCGGTGTACCTGTTTGAAAGAGCAGCCCAGAACTGGACAGGTAGAGAGCTCAAAAGGATCTGTGATTTGAGAGGTCTAGGATCAGCAAATGACCCTTCGAAGGAAGACATTAATCATCATTAAGGTGGTTTATGTCCTGCGGGACCAAGAGGCAAAACAACATGAGTTCTGGGTCTTATGATGTGGGTTAGCAAAGAGAGAAAACAGGGCTTAGAGAATGAAAAATAAAATGCATGTGGAGAACTGCCTGAACATGGGAAGGGTTTGGGATCTGGCTGCTGAGGGAAACTGATAGGGTGAACAATAACATCAAAGAAGCATTGTTTTCAGAGAAGGCAAGACTCTCACTGATTTATCTGCATCTCTGTGGGTGCCCCTTCCTGTGTGGCTAATAAGCAGCAAGATGCTAGACACGGAATACACAATTTCTTTTGCTTTTATTCATTTTCTTTCTAGACATAATAAGTCTTGCTTTTGTCAAGATCCCTGTTGTCTGGGTAATTTCATCTAGAGATCCTCAAGGAACAGAGATCTCCATATCCCTCAAAGTTTAATATCTTGGTTTTAGTTGGCATATTTTCAAGCAATAACTTATACAGCTGAAGAAGAAAAAAAAAGATTACTTATGTCTAATTGGCATTATACTAATTACCAGCAAAATACATCAGGCAAATATCACATCTACTCACTCTCTGTCATTTTACATTCCCTACTCCATCTTCTCTTTCCTCAGCAGCTATAAAACAACACAACATGCTGTTCTGACACATCCCTGAACAAATATCATATCCTAACCCTCTGCTCCTTTCTCTCGCTGCCTCCTTGTTTTTTCACTTCCAAGCAAGGTCGTTTTAAAACAGACACAAACATATAACTGATTGAGAACCGCTGGTTCTATGAACTTGTGCCCATGTACTCCAGCATCTTGCTCTTCTCTGCCAGATCCCTTCCCCAGCCTTTCCCAGTGTTTCTTGTACAGAGGGTTTATGGCCATCCATGTAAGAATATTTTACCTTTTATGTCTGAATAAGTATATGAACACAGATAGACTAAAATGGAGGCACATGTCCTCTCACACATGGGCTATCTGCGCTGATTTATTCTTGACTCACAGCATTTTTGCCAGCTTACCCTAAATGATTTTAAAAGTGAAATAAGTTAAACCTAATAACACCAATCTTACACTGGAGTAAGGGTCTTGAGTGTAAATCTAAGCATCTCCAAGACCCACCACGAGCACTGCCCTCATCATTCAACTCATTTTGAGGTTAGCCTGCTTTCACCTGGTTCAGAGCTGCTGTCTGCCAGACAAGAGCCCTGGTGCAGTTTGGGGGTGAGCACTGTGGAGGAACCCTTCCCAATGGACAGGATGGATGAAGCTACAGTGACTAAAGAGTTTAGCCTAGTAGACATGAGCTGTGCTGAGGTAGTTGGCCTCAAAGCCCAAGAACAAGATCTGGCCCTTTGTTTCTAGTGATATGGCGGTGGAAGGAGGACCCATGTAGGACTCAGTATCCATCATAGAATCATAGAATCATAGAATCATTAAGGTTGGAAAAAACCTCTAAGGTCATCGAGTCCAACCGTCAACCCAACACCCCCATGCCCACTAAACCATGTCCCTAAGCACCTCATCTACACGTCTTTTAAATATCTCCAGGGATGGTGATTCCACCACTTCCCTGGGCAGCCTGTGCCAAGGCCTGAACAGACCCTGGACAGTCCTGTTCTTCCATCACTGAGGTGCAGCCCTCCTTTCCCACAAGGAGCAAGGCTGAAGCCCATCACAGAGATTATCTGGGAAGCCTTGTACCCAGTGCAAAAGCACAGCCCCTTCTCCATCCCGCTGTGGACTCCAGTAACAACAAACATGGACAACTTGTCACTGCATGCCCCTGTCTAGATGTGCCTGCCTGGGAAAATGGAGCCCGCCAGCCACGAAGCACATAAGCTTCCCCCATTTCTGCTTGTTGAAAGCTTCTTGTCCTGCTCAGAGCGGGTAGAGAGCTGAGGTGTTGGAAAGGGAGCCCAGGTCCAACCACACTGCCCAGGAGAGAAGGAGCTGACCACCACAGGTCTTCTCTACACCACTGTTGTGTCGGCACTGAGCAGACTGTATGGTTGCATCAGCTCACATGAAATGAGCCCTGGTTCCTGCAGGGGAACCTCAGCTCTCTGAAAGGAAAGGCAAACGCAGGGGCTGATACGGCTAGATAACCTCTGAGTCAAAGCAGCCTATCCTTGGTATCTCTCGCCAGATGCCATGACTAATGTTAGATTTACAGAGTGTCCTCTCTGCAAGTAAAGCAAAGAGCTAGCGTTACAACCACTTAATGGAGGTGACTTCAAATCAGGATGGATGAGAGCTTGTGGGAAGGAGACAGGAGGAGAGATTCATTGATACTGAGAGCACAAAGCATAAAATCCCAGGGAAGAGCAAACAACTGAGACTGACATTTGACCTGTCTCAGTAGCAAAGCTCACATTGATTTCGCTGGGGACAGGAATGAATCCCTTATCCTCTATCTCATGCCTACGAGAGGAATTTTCCACCTGAGGGATCTACACCTGACCGATCCTTCAAACTCAGGTACATGCTATTTTTATGAGAAAGAAAATGCAGTGTGAAGTCCTCAAGAAGCTCAAATGGGAGACTTCATAAGCTTCTTTAGCATTAAGTTTAAATCCCACACTAATGCAGGTCTCCTTACATGGGAAGAGGTACTGCCAAGCAGGAAGGTTTATAGAGACATTCAGGAGCGTTCAGAGGCAGATAAAGGGGAAATAACTGAGTTAGATCACACAGGAGCTGGAAATGGCATGTCAAATTACTTCAAAAGAAGCTTTCTAAGGAAGCAGGTCTTTGAACACAACAAATAGTCTGGGACTGCTGAGGGATCCTAGTTGTCTATTGCTTTTACACTTGGTTGCTTTTTTTGGTTTAGACGTATTCTAAACCCGAACGCCGACCTCATCTGGCTGCTCACTGCCCCTCTGCAAAATCCCTGCTCTCTGCAAGTTCAGCTCTTTGTGGAGCCACAGAGTAGTCAGGTTAGGAAAATTGCTCTGACTGAAGAGTAATATGGCAAAAAAAAGTGATCCAGCAAAACTTCAGCCTGATCAGCTCCCCAGTCCAGTTCACCATGCAGCCAGACAAACAGCTGTGTTGGCACAACAGAGCACATGGCACAGGGACAGGGATGAGCAAACTAAGACAGAGAAGAGGGGAGCTGCCTATTTTGGCACTCTTGCTAACAAAACACACAGCGTGCTGGCTGTGGTTAACTGGTTCATCAACAGAAATGCTCATAACTCAGCTGCTGGCTCTTCCCCGTGGATATCACATGGACCATCTGCAATTGCACCAGAGCACCTGTCCAAAGGCAGGACACTGGGTCTCAAGCCCTGTTCAAATGCATATTTTAAAATGTTATAGAAAACACAAAAGAAGAGTCTGAAGGAGCTTCATCCAACCCTCCCATTCTGAGGAAATGTCCTCTCTGGAGAGCAACATGGTGCAAACAAAGAAGGGACCCACCCTCTTATTCCCGTTGTGGATCTAATTCTGAAAGCTTCTTCCTATAACACAGTTTAGCGAACTTGAGTTGAACCCATGAATAGTTTGAGGATGACATAAACTACTCTTTGGAAAATAGACTTTATACCAAAGAAGGGGTGTTTAGATTCGGTCCAGGTAATAATAGCTATGCATGACAATTTGCATGGGCATTTGCAACCATTGCCAGGCAAAAGCAAAAAACCTAAGTCCTGTGTGGACTGAGTGGCAGTAACCTTGCAGCAACCTTGTGAAGGTGAAGAGTTCCCTGTTTTAATGTCACTGGGGCTGCAGGAGCACATGTCCTGCCAGGTGAGAGCTATGATCCAGCCCCGGGCCTGCTGAGATGAAATGGTGGTGGAAAGAGTTCCTGCCTTGGACTGGAGGAGGTACATGATATTGCTTGGTCTCCCTGGTCTGAGAGACTGGGAAATCCTCCTTCCCCTGGGACACTGGCAGTAGTTTTCCCTGAAAAAGCTCATTTATAGTTCTTAGTGCTCCTACTCGTTTGCAGTTGGTTCCTATAAGAATCTCTCAAAGTTTGCCTAGTTGACCAAGTCTAGTGAAGAGGGAAAAGTGGTTCCAAAAAGCAAGGTGAGTTTTGGGCTAGCTTTCAGCATATTCTCCAAGCCTGTCATCTCTGCAGCATTGCCCAGTAAATCAGCAAATTTAGAGTAGGGTCACCTCCCTGAGATGTGCACTCACAATAGTGCAGGGAGAGGATCGTGTTGGGGAGGGCTTCCAAATGGAAGAAAGACTAAACATTAAGAAAAATGACAGAATCTTCTCCATCCAGTAGGTTCAGAGTAGGAAGAAGGGAGATGACATTCACTAATTTACATCATCTTGCCACAGACAGCAACTCGGAATGGAAGATGTCACAGCTCAGCCCAGGATCGCAAGGAATAGCAGAAAACTCAAAAAATCCAATCTTGAATGCAGGAGGCACACATACAGCCATAGGGACCTATATATTCTACAAGAGGAGGCACCTTCCTACTGAAATATGAGGCTTTTTGTCTCTTGGGCATTGACTCAGAATGACTGTCCTACCTAGATTTTTCATAATCACATAATGGAACCACAGTTCAGGGACAGAAAAGGTGAAAAAAGTCATCAGAATCCAACAGGGAAATTTGGTTCCTTCAAATAACTCCTCTAGATATGTCCAGAATCTGCCAAGGATCTTTGGAGAACTTGAGGACAATCTTACATGTGCACTACCACATAATCCTGTGAGACAAGAAAGACACTGTCAAATAAATTATTAAAGCTATTTTGGACAACCTCTGAAGCAAGTAGCATCCTTCTTAGAAGGTCTTGAGAGGATTAAAGGCATTCTCTGTAGCTAGTAGCAATGTACTTGTACTGAGGAAGAAAAAACCAGCTGTACCCTGTTTACCCTGGGATCCTTGGTACAATTAAGGAAGGTGACCTGGTTGACGTGGCATGCCACAACTGCTCTGACCTGAACGGCTCTTTCGTAAGAGAGAGTTTATCCAGACACGGGTGCTGGAAAATATGGAAAAGAAGAAATAGGGTGAGAACAAGTTTGAAATTACAGCTCAGACAGAAATGGCGTGTTGAAACCAAGATGGTGTAATCCATGACCATGTGCAATCTGTTGGATGTTGTCTCTCGTGATAAGAATCTTTTCCCACATCACTCTTCAGTAGCGATTAGGAAAATCAGAAGCTATCTTTGGGGATGAACCAACATTAAGTGAAGAAAGTAGAGAAGCTCACGATTTCTTATGAAGAAATGCAAATGCCTGTAGAGCTGAAGATCACTGAGAAACCCAGACATAAATTGTAGAAGTAGATGAGATGCAGAAGATGGTCAGAGTACACATACCCTAAACAAGAGCAGGACTTGGAAACTACTAGTAATGACAAAACATCTACAACAAGTAATTCCAGCCCTGATGGCATTAGTCAGTGTTAAAAAGGAAAGGGCTGCAGATCAGTTAAAAAAAATCCCACAATGTCTCAGCTAGAGAGGAGTCCAAGCACCAGTTAGACCCAAGCCAACCAGCTGGTCAGATGTGTGACCTGCAGGTTCTCAGTCAGCAAAGGAGAGACCAGCGTACAGTGCCAGCCAGACACCATCTTTCTTTATTCCATGGACAGCAGCATTTGTCTTATCCTATAACATACCCTCAGGTTTTTTCCACAAGGTGTGAGATCTTTCAGTAACAGAAGAGGTCTGCGTACCAGACATCCTATCTGGGCTCACCAGCATTTGACTGGGAACAGCACAGAGCTAGCTCGAATCCCACATCCCAGACGGGAGCTCAGTCAAAAGCATTCCTCAGCGCTCTGCAACAAAGCAAAAATGCTGCAGGGTATGTTTGAAAAAAAAATCCTCAGACTGAACATGTGCCTGGAATACTTTCTGCAAGACAAAAGGGACATTTAAAGATAATGCAAAAAAAGAAGAATAGGTTTTAAGATCCAGAGACTTCACTCTGCCAGAGGAGGAGACAGAAAGTAATTTTTTTTGTCTCATCTGCTGGCTGGAAGGAACTGAACAGCAATAGCAGTGAGAACCTTGAAAAGAAGCTCATGACTGGCCTGACACTAAGCAGAAGACAGGAAGCAGTGGCTGCCCAGTGCTACAAATCCACCTCATCGCCATGAGCAGTGAGAAGGGACCGTTGCTTGGGACTCCTCTTCTGAGCCACCCGCCTTCTCAAGGTGCTGTGATATTGCAGAGTGCGGAGCCCAGTGCTAGCCAGAAGCAGCTCTGTTTGCATGCGATGGACACGCATGCCTGTCGTGAGACTACGAAGACAAACACTAGCAGCCACATTATCTCTGTGCCTGGTGCTGCTATGGATGCCACTGAGTGCTGCTGGAGAGCTGCAGGCTATCATCTGGACACATCCACACCGCTAAAAGGTTGTTAGCAAATTGGTGGTCATGCAGAGAAAAAATGATATGAAGGAATGGAAGACTTGAACTATAATCAGAAGCGTAGCAAAGGGGAGCAGGAGGAAAAAATCTCCCCAGGCTGCCTTTGCAAGGGTTGCCAAAAAGCAGCACATACATCCAAGATGTGCCAGATGTTGCTGCTGCCCAGGAATGGGGCTGCAGGTCTGTGGTGGCGTCATGAGCAGATGGCAGTGGCTGGGAGGAGCCCAAGGAAGGGTGGGAGGAAAGTAAAAGAGACCCAGCTGCCACAATTTCTTGTCTTGGCTCTGCTCACAGTAAGGGACTTGACTCAGTTTTTGATGTACCAAAGAGAACTTTAAATGTTGACTTCCTCGCACGTGATCTACAAGTACGCATGAAGTGAGGTGTCTTCTGATATCGTAAGACTCAATGGAAAGAAATGGGAGCTAGAGCAGCTCAAGCAGAATCTAAGTGTAGGCTTGTGAAACTGGGGGCAGAGAGGATGTACCACTGGAAGGGCTCACCAGGGGTCTTGCACACTTGCCACCATTCGCAATCTGCTATCAAAATGGGATCTTTCCAAAGGAGCGCTCCTGCTCAGCCGCGGTGAGACGCAGAAGTCACAGGGTGAAATTTTATGGCCTGTGTCACACAGGGGTTAGACAAGCTGCTCCTTCTGGCTTCATAATGCATCAATCTACCAGTCTTTCTCAAAACAAAACAGAATCTGGATTGAAAGGGTTTTATTAAGTCCAGCAGTCAAACCTCGGAAATGGTATCTCAATTCATTTGGTCAAGCTGTGCTGAGGTGTACAGAGGAGGTAGGAAACCATGAAAAAAAGGCTGGTCTTGTCAGAAAAGCCTATGGCTATGAACCAGGCGAGAGGGTTTTACATCTAGCTCTGCCACAAAGTCCCAAAGCCATGCTGCTCACGCCTCGTACGTCAGCAGCTGCCCGGAGGCGGCCGATGCAGCCTCGGCTTCGCCGTCCAAGAGCAGCTGGAGACCTGCCTCGTGGCGCAGGAGCGCTGGGATCCTACGGCCGCTCTCACCTTCCAAAAAGGGCAGACCGAGGAGCTGCCAGCTCATCCAGGGGGTCACCCAATGCTAGCAGATATCTCAGAAATGCAGATTATAATTTTCTATTTCATTCCCCTCCTATGGTGGAATTTCTTCCCTGGAAGGGGAGCTGTGAGGATAAACTCATTAACATCTGTGAAGTACAGATACTACTGCACTAAGTGCATTGCGAAAGCTCATGAGGTGATTGTTAATTACATATTCAGTATGGGGTTGTAATGGCACGCATTAAAAATGGCATGGGGTCCCCACTTTAAATAATGGGGATAAAGCAGATTAAACATTTGCCCCCATTCTGTGGGCTGAAGAACGCAATTCAGAAATACTTCATCCAATATATTATCATTTCAGGTACCTTTATACTACACAGGGGCAGAGTGAAACAGCCTTCATGTAACGTTTCCTAAATTGCACGTATTTGGTCCTGTAATCTTACTAAATTCTCTCCATCGTCAATGGAGAGAGACTGGCACTTTCATAACCCAAGCTTTGCGTGCAGAGCAGAATCACTCCCAGGCTCCTTCCAACTAAAGCAAATCTGTGATACAGGGGGAGCAGATGTTTTTAGCGAAAGCAACGGGTGGCCAAGTGGGAGACTAAGCTCAGTTCCCAGCTCAATGTACCCCACAGAAGTGGATAACAGCATGCCAAAATGTTGGGGAGGAAACAGTGGGCAGCTAGGTAAAATACCAGGGATGACAAATGCCTGGGATGACTGAGGAGTTGGTATGTCAGTGCCAAGACACTGGAGAAGTCTTCATCAGAAACATCGTAATTCTTCCTGAAAAGGACCTGGCTCAGCCCCTGCAATACAGCATTTTGCTGCAGTCTGCACAGTAAAAGGTGTCCAAAAAAGGAGGACACCGATATGTGTGTTAATCAAGTGAAGAACCATCTACAAAGAAAAGGCATGGATCTGTCTTCCAGTTGAAAAGCTATAAATAGCCTTGCATACTTGCTTATCAGATTGGTTCGGCTGCAGGGATAATCTCCTGGAGAAAGCAATGGAAGCCCTGTTATGTTGGATATTTATAACTAGATGAAAGCCTAGAAAATGCACAGTCGTGTCAGTCTTGCGCTCGTGCCGCAAGATAGGGTGTGTGGGATCCAATTAGTCTTTTCAGTTTAGTATAAGGTCAAGAATGGCTTAGTCTTCCCAGCTTCACGAAAAACCAAAATCTGATCTCTTTGAGGGGCTGGTGCTGCTTGAGCAGCTACAGAAGCCAAGACAAGGGCATACTAAGACAGTCCCCCAAAGGGTCATGATGGTCCCACATCACTGGAAACTCTTTGCAGGAAGCAAGACATGACCCTTCTCTGGACAAACAAGACGGAGAGGCCTGGTTTGCACCACAGAGAGATCTGATGTGCCA
Source organism: Pelecanoides urinatrix (assembly GCA_013400755.1). Lineage (NCBI taxonomy): Eukaryota > Metazoa > Chordata > Aves > Procellariiformes > Procellariidae > Pelecanoides > Pelecanoides urinatrix. The sequence continues at coordinate 201,483 of VZTQ01000410.1, read as the reverse complement.
CGTCTCGGGCAGGCAGACCATGGGAAATGCAACTCTGATGAACTGATCTAACACAACTTGTCATCTCTAAATCACCTGGCCTGGAGCCAGGGTCCCCTAATAGTCTGCTTAAGAGATCATGACCCTAAACCAGCCCCTCAGGTTCGTTGAACTGCCTTTGCCAGATTATCTGCAGAGCACCAGGATCTGCTAGAGTTAATGCCGGTAGATTCCCCAGAGCCTTGGCCTGCCATGGCCTCTGCACTGAACTGGGTTTATCCAGGTCAGGACAGCTGATGGAGGCACCGGAGCCTGATTCCCAACCACTGCCATGTGAAGGGAGCCGAGCCAGGACAGGCTGGGGCATGGCGAGCAGAACAGGGTTACAATTATCCCCTGGGAGCCTCTGCACATGTCTGTATCACACGTGGATCTGTTCGTGGGTAGGCGTGTGGTGATTTCTGTCCTCCTGGGCTGTGAACACACACAGGGTCTCTTGTGCAAAGGGAGGGAGCTGCCTAACTTAGAGGAGAGGTTGAGTTTTGTGATGCTGTGGGCAGGGAGCCATGCCCGGGGTGCTCTGTCTCTCTGAGAGCCACTGCTCCGGGCAGTGTCCCCTAGCCTTCCTCGGGTCTGCTCATCCCCATCAGGCAGACAACGAACATCCCAGGGACTACAAGCAGCCCTCTCTGCCCTTCATCTCCTGCTGCAGAACCTCCAGGTCCTCCTCTCTCTCTCTTCTTTCCAGTTTTAGCCCTGCTCCTCTCTCATCATCTCTGGGTTGCCTGTCACCTTCAGAGGTTCAAATTTTCCTCTTCCAGCCCCATCACCACCACTGCGATGCTATATCCTTCAGCACAGCCATGTGGCATCTCCTTGCCCACATGCCCTTCAAGCCTCTCTTGCAGGCACCTGGCTGGTGCTCGAGGGAAGTCCAGTACTGTCGTCCTGCGCCAGGACTCCAGGAACCTCTTCACACTGCTCTTCCCAGTTGACTGGGTGGTATTTTTGGGAAGAAAGTGATCTGCACGACACTCCTAGACAGGAGGGTGCCTCATATCACACGAGCAACAAATGGCTTCAGGAACCCTGCCAGACCTGGCACCTCCGTGCCTTGCTTCAATGGTTGTAGCGTAGCGAACTCCAGCGTTACTCCAGGAACTAACCTGGGAAGAAGGGAGAGATGTTCCACTAGACCTTCAAGACCACAAATTACCCTGGGCCCGTTGTATCCCTTAATAGGGAGACCCAGCAGGTTTGCAGCTCCCTAGACCAGCTGAACACACTCTCAGCCATTTTCACACCACAAACAGACCTGTCCCAAAGTCAAGGTTGCTCCCAGAAGTAGGAGGAGACTTCAGGAGAACCCTTTGCACCTCCTCTTTTTCCCTCCCAGAGGTTTCTTTGAACTTGCCAGCTCCACTGCGACCTCCCCTCAGCACAAGAGCACAGAAGGCAGCAGGTACAGGAAAGTAGATGTTATGTGCGCAGCCAGAGCCAAGTACGAGGAAGCAACTTAAGCTGGCCAGAGAAGATAGCTTGGGGAGTGGGCTGGTTGCATGCCCGCAGGCAGGCAGCACAGAGGCAGCACAAGGAGCAGAACTGGGGTTGAAGCTGTGCCAGGGCGGGGGAAAGCCAGCTCTCCTGCGGTGAGATTGTGGACACCTCCGGGGGGGTTCTCAGGTAAGGGTGGACCCGAGCAGGAGGTGACCTGAAGGGCCTAATGAAGGCAGGACACATCGCTCTTGGGTTTGCCACCACCACCGTCTCAGATCCCTCACTCCACGTATCTCCTCATCCCAGTCTGTGCCACTAAACCTGCTCTCCCCCGCTGCTCCCCAGAAAACTCCCATGGCTCCGACACCCACCATAGCACAGAAAGCTGCATCACACCCCGACCACCCCTACACCCCTGCCCTGCCACGGGGGCAGGCACCCATGGGACCACCTGACTGCGGCACGCAAGCTCACCATCGCCTGGGCTACCACCCCTCCGCATGCTGCCTGTGCTGCCATCTTGGACCATCCTGTTGGGCCCCCTGCCTATATCATGCCAAACCCATCTGCCTCCTGCCAAACCTATCTGCTTCCTCGGCTCTTCCCACTCCCACATCTCCTGGCCTCCCCCAGACCTCCTCCCCCTCATCCACCTCTCCCCTCCCCTCCAAGTCCTTGCTGCTCTCTTGCTTCGAGCCTCACCTCTTCTCCATCATCCCAGCCCCACCAAGACTTGAGCGTGGCAAGCCTGACCCAACCGAGCTCCTCGCCCCATCTCACCCACACCAGGGGAGGTGCAGCATTGAGGATGAAGACCTTCAGGCGCAGGGTCCCTGGGGAGGGGGCAGGCACACGTGTCATGAGCACCTACCGTTCTCAGGGTGCTCCATCTCCCCGATGCTGCCGTCGGGCGTGGTGCGTTCGTAGTGATCCTCAGGCAGGGCTAGCGGCCCAATGCGGGGCCCCGACGATGATTTACTGCTTGGGGTCTCTGACTCCTCCAGCCCGCTGTCGTAGTAGCTGTGCTGGGAGGGATCCTGCAGGTCCTGAGCCTGGCTGGCTGCAGAGAACGTCACTCGGCGATGAGGTAACTGGGAGAGAAGAGAAAAGCTGTTGCATCACCCACCCAGCAGATGAAGGCAAAGGGGGGGGTCCTCGAACCTGACCCCTAAACAGAGGCAGAGTGCTCCTGCTCAGCACTCCCGACGCCAGCAGCCCTACCAGCGCTCCCATCATCAGCCCCCCACAGCCAGCCCAACAGACACAGCGCTGGGCTCCACCCCAGCCAAGGGCACCCCATCAGACACCACCCCATGCAGGGAGCACATCTTATACCGTCCCTGCGCTCCCCCGACCCAGCAGCTCCCTCCACAGCTCGTGCCCCAGCCTTGTCTTCCACCCAGAAACAACCCTGGGTAGATGCCCTCTCCCATGACAGGCAGGCTCCAGAAAGGTGTCTCGTTAGCACAGCACCCTGAATCATTGGCCCCCACCCCACCCTTCATCTGGGGTCTCCACTTCGCATTCAGACTCTGCAAGCACCCTTGGTGCTCTCAGAGACCCACCTGGCCGAGCCCACCTCTTCCGAGAGCCTCTCTAATGGGATCACTGCCCAGCACAGAGCTATGGTGACATCATCCCTCACCTTCCAGCCTCTGGACTGACACCATCTCTCATCCTAAGAGGTTCTCCATCAAAGGTCACCATCGCTTCTTTTGTCTGCTTGTTAAACATTTCAAAGACCCTACTTCACACGTTCTCTCACCAGCTTTGCCTCATGCTTGGGAGGAGCTCCCTGCAAACAGCCATTAAGCTACATCATTATCCTCCTCCAAATCCTTCAATGAAATCCTTCTTTGTCGTGATTATTGAGGAGTGGAAAGGGTAGCACAAGGTCATAGTGCAAGAGCAGGGTGATGAGCTGTCCTGCTTTAGGCTGGGATAGAGTTAATTTTCTTTCTAGTAGCTGCTGTAGTGCTGTGTTTTGGATTTAGTATGAGAAGAACGTTGATAACACACTGATGTTTTAGTTGTTGCTAAGTAGTGCTTAATAGTCAAGGACTTTTCAGCTTCCCCTGCTCTGCCAGGTGCACAAGGAGCTGGGAGGGGGCACAGCCGGGACAGCTGACCCAAACCGGCTAACGGGGTATCCATACCATATGATGACATCATGCTCAGCATGTAAAGCTGGGGGAAGAAGAAGGAAAGGGGGACATTCGGATTGATGGTGTTTGTCTTCCCAAGTCACCGTTAGGCGTGATGGAGCCCTGCTTTCCTGGAGGTGGCTGAACACCTGCCTGCCGATGGGAAGCAGTGAATGAATTCCTTGTTTTGCTTTGCTTGCGTGCGTGGCTTTTGCTTTACCTGTTAAACTGTCTTTATCTCAACCCACGAGTTTTCTCACTTTTACCCTGCTGATTCTCTCCCCAATCCCATTGTGGGGGGAGTGAGCGAGCGGCTGGGTGGGGCTGAGGTGCCAGCTGGGGTTAAACCACGACATGAGCGCAGAGAATGAAACACAAACACCAAGAGAGAGAGAAAAAGACACAAAATGACCCATAAATGTAGGAAGGAGCCCAAGAAATGAGCTATTTGATGGGGATCTGAAGGCGATCAGGAGAGAGAGGAACTAACACACCATTTAGGCTGAATACTTTTTTTGCTGATGTCTTTACTACAGCTAAGTGGCAATCAGGCGTCCCAGACAGCTAACACCAACAAGGAAGGGGAAAGAATTGAGACTGAGCGAGGGAAGGAACACACAGGGAGCATTTAGATGAGCTAGCTGCTTTCAGGTTGGTTGGACCTGATTAAATTCACCCCAGGTGCTTAGAGACCTGATTTAAGTAACTTCTTTTTTTTTTTCTTTCTTTCTTTTTTTTTTTAATTTTTTTTTAAGGAGTTTGTAGAGAATCAGGGAGCTTCCAGAAGACTGGAAGTGAGCTAAAATAGCACCTGTCTTTAAAGATGAGAAAAAAGAAGAGCTGGAGAATTATAAAACAGTTAGCTTAATTTCAGTTCCTGGAAAAATACTGAAACAGATAAAAGAACTCTTTGTAAGTACCTACAAGATAACAAGGAAATGAGTAACAGCCACTGTAGAATTGTCGCAAACAAACATGTCAAGCCATTGAACTTCTTCCTTTGAAAAGACATCAGACCTTGTGGATGGAGGAGGAGCAGTAAATGTTATATCTTGACTTTAGGAAGTTTTTTGACACTATTTTAGATTATATTCTCGTAAGTAATGCAGGAAAGTAATGTAGGTGCAGCATAGTACTTCTCTGCTTAAGTAATATAGTGCAATCCACTGCAGGGTGGATGCAAAGCATTTAGAAAGTTGTATTCAGAAAGTAATTACTGAAGACAGGCCTTTCATCTGGGACGATGTATCAAATGAAATTCTTCGAGTTGTGTCCTGAGTCCATTGCTAGCCTGTATTTTCATTAACTGCTTAGATGACAGATGTGGAATATATCTGTCACATTTGCACACTTGGGAAAAACAATCACCGCACAAGCAGCAGGCTGGCTGAAAGATTAGGGCTTACAACAGATCATGGGTTGACTGTCCATCACTGGTGTCAATCTCTCACCAAAAAATGCATCTATATTGGGATGCATAAACAGGCGCTTTGTCTTTAAGTCACACAAGGATCTGCCTGCTCTGCTGGGCTCAAGTAGGACTTCAGAGGCAGAGCTGTGTCCAGTCTGGGCACCGCTTTCAAGAACACGTGCGCCAGTCAAGCAGAGAGAAGCAGAAACAAGCGGCTGTTAGAAATCATGACAAAACATAAAAAGACTGAGCAAACTGGTTTGGGGAAGAAAAGGCCAAGGGTGGCAAAAGCAGCAGTCTTCAAGCTCACAAAAGCCTTCTGCAAAGAGAACGCTGTTGCTTTTGACCATGGACAAACAAGAAGGAATGGCCTTCACCTGGAGCAGGGAAGACCAAGATTAGCCGCTATGGGAAAAAATACAATGGTAGGTTTAGCCAAGTGTGATAGATTGCCAAAGCAGAAGGTGCAATCTTTGTCATGAAGGGATAGGCAAGCACCTCTCAGAAGGTCTTCGTGTACAGCTCTGGAGGAGCTGAGGTCAAGGCAGTCCTGCCCACAGCAGAATTGTGTGCAGATGACCCTCCAGAGATGACCTCTTCGTAGGCTGTGCAGCTGTGTAAAGCCTGCAAAAGCCTTCACTGCTCACCATGCCAGGCAATGCTGTCCCACAGCCTTCTCCTGCACCCTGACTGCCTGTCTGAAACCTCGGCCGCCGTGGCTCATCCCTAGCTCGAAGCTTCTGCTTTCACTCTGTGCTTGTAAAACCCCAGACAAACAACCAGGGCTCCTTGGGGTGCCTGCAATGATACAGACAAACAGCTTCAGAAACCCAGCCTGGGACAGCTACTATCCCTCCCCGAGGGGTCTCCGTCCAAATAGCATCACTTTTACCTAAAAAACACCTCTTTAAATGTCAGATCCTGCCTGGCAGCCCTTGAAAGGGCTCTTTGCCTCACTACAGGGCAAAGGCAACCCACACTCAACCCCACTCCCCTCCGACCGACCCCGGCACGGCAGCATGGCACTGACGGGGGGTAGTGCCCCCCTCGTACTCTGCGCAGTCCCCACCATGCTGTGACCAATGCACTTCAAAAATAATAGTAGCTTGTGTCTGGCTGAAGCTCTCCACCCGGAGAGCCTTGTTCTGGAGTCACGGAAAGACACTGAATCCATTTGTCTGGCACTGACTTACAGAAATTGGGTTTTGTTTGACCTTTCTCTACTAGGTTAAAGAGCCTTTCAGCACGCAGTGTTTCCTACACAAGAAGTTGCTTGTGCAGTGCAATCAAGGCACCTGTCCATCTTCTTTTTGAGAAGTTAAACAAACTGGGTTCCTTAAGTCTCAACCTGCACGCCAGCAAATCAGTCTTGTGGCCCTCATCGTTACTTGCCCAGTTTTTCCCCACTCCTCGTCAGAGGCAATCCCTGCAGGACTGCCGGTGCCATCTCACCAGGCCTTCCTGCAGAGCCTTGCTTCTCCTCCTGCCCCTCAGGTTTTTTCATCTGAGGACTGTATTAGCCCTTTGGCGGGAGCACCGCAAGCGCTCACTCTGAGCTACTCACGCAGTGTGACCCTTAAATCCATTTAAAGTCACTGCTTTCCAGGATATAAACCAGCATTCCCTATTTCTCAATGTACAGCTTCGCATTTGGCTGTGTTAAAATGCACTTTGTTTAAATGGGCCCAGTTTACCAAGCAATCTGGATTGCTCTGCATGACTGCTCTATCCTCATCATGATCTCCCACTCCACCAATCTCCATGTCAGCTGCAAATTTTATCAGCGGTGATTTTATATTTACTTCCAGATAGTTGATTACAACGTTGAATGGCAGCGGGCACAGTACTGCTGCTGAAGAGCTCCTCCAAGAGAACCTCGTTCCACAAGGACTCCCAACCAACAACTGCCTTTCTTTGCTAAGCTGTTGATAAACCAGATCTGCATCTATCTAACAATGCTTTACTTATAATGAGTAGTGTTAATTCAAAACAATAATAATAATAATAATAACAACATAATGCATTATCAACTCAGCGTCTTCATCAAACTCCACGTTGATCAGCTGCACGCTGTAATCTCACACCAACATAAAACCAGCTCTGCTGCCTCAGACCCACAGGTATGCCTAGAGCAGGTCCTGTTCCTCACAGTGGCCAGGAGCAGATGCCTAAGGAAAGGTTTAAGAGCTGGACCTGTCATGTAATGACACTGCCCAATATTCCTTCCCATCAAATTGTGTTGGCTGACGTCAATGCTATTTCCATCACTGAGTTTCCTGCCTGAGCTATTAATCCAGTTGTTCCCTGGGGCTGGCGAGGACAGTGTGCAATGCACACAGTATCCCCATCACTATTCCAGCTGGCTCGTGGCATCACTGCCCTCCCACTCCTCCTGGCCCATCCTGGGGTTCCCAGCTCCATTAACACCCCCGGATCAGAGAGCTCCTACTCCAGACCTTTGAAGACTTTTTGGCGCAAATTATTTTATCCGATTATTTCAAATATCACTATTTCAAGGAGATGATATTTTGAATATCTCTGCTGGTTACCCACGCATTGGCAGGTACTGCATCCTACGTTGTTATGTCTCAGTCCAGATTACTAGAACTATTTATTGAACACTTTTGCATTTTTCTACATAATTAACAATTTTGCAATCTCCATTTGGAAATGACAATTACTGGATTCCTCTTCTTCCTACCACATTTTTTAAAGTACTCCTTATTGTGTTTAGCTTGTCAAAATTGATTTTCCCCCAATGTTTTTGGCTTTCCTTGTCAATTTTCTACACTCCATAACTACTCATTTCTACTAATTGCTATGCACTCCCTCCCTTTTCCCTTCCCCCCTGTATTTATTGTTTTTCTATTTCTAACTGCTGTCTCCACTTTGCCACTGCACTGGAATGGGATCTGGGGCAAAGCTGTCTATTTTCTTATTATCTGAGGAATTGCGGCTCTGAAAAAACTCCTTTCAAGGGCTCCCCAGTGCTCACTCTTATATTCCTGATGGGGAGACCTGCCTGTGCCAGCCTCTACACCTGAGGAGCAAACCGAGCCCCTGTCCCCCACTTTCTGCAGGGAGCACCGGCACTGGCGGCTGCCTCCAGCCACGGCGGATGCTCTGATGAAGACATTCACCCCCAGTAAATCCTGCAGGTTTCCGTTGTGCCGCAGCTCAGGTTTTTTTCCTAAGCAAGGAATCGTTTGCAGCTCATAGGTTTAATGACCCCCATCCTCTGTGAAGTGCTCTCACGCCTTTTGGAGTCCACCCCTGCTTTTGGACTCCGTGGCATCCTGCAGCAATGAAGTCTCTGCCCGTGTGCTACGCCGAAAAGCACTTCTCTTTGGTTTTACAGCTGCTGCCTGGTAATTTTTCCTTGAACTTCTCCTACCTTCAGGGTTATGAGAAAACATGAGTAATTGCTCCTCGCTCTACCCCTTTCCAATTTCACAGATCCGTGCTGCATCCTGCTCCGCTGTGTCCTCTACGAGCTGCAGCACGCGAGTACGTGCAGCCTGTCCTCCTGCAGACACCGGGCAGGTCGGGCCAGCTTTGCCACCCTTATCTGTGCCTGTTCCAAGCTCTGCCACAGCCTTTCCTCAATGGGGAAGCCAGGGTCACACCCACGGTTCCAGTTTTGGGGCTTATCTGACAGTAGCAGGGACTTGTTTTAATGAGAAATTTTCTTGGGCTTTCCCCAACAGCCTTCCCCAGGCTGCCTGGTCCTGGCTACACATCCCAAAACCCCCCAAAACCGGTCCCTGCCAAGGGGGTCCTCTGTCCTGATGCCCTCTACCATGAGGGTCCCTACCCATGGATGCTGAAGGGGGACCAAGGGGACCCCCTCCCTCCTCAGCCCCACTCTGTTCCCTCCTGCCTCTTCTCTTCATCACAAACATCTCCAGCTCTCATCGGGACCCACATCAGGCTGATTCTCCTTGCTAAACCTGGGGAAAACAAACTCAGCCAAAATGAGAGCGATGCTACGAGGGAACAGGGCTGCGGGGTGTTGCACAGGGTCCCCTCAATTGCATGGCATCACCCCCCGCGCAGATGGCATGGACGGAGAGGCAGGAGATGCGGTCCCGTCTGACGGACCAGAAATTGCGCTGTTCACAAAGGAAACCTTAAAATCTGCCCTGGGACCCCTTTTCCTGCTGACAGGAATGGTGCGGTGCAACAGCCCCCACGGAGGTGAGCCACCTGCTTCCCCCCAAGCGCCGATTAACGCTGGAGTGGTGGGAATATCAGAATTGTTAACTACCTCGCTGCTGATCCGAAAGCAGGATCTGCAGCTAATGGGCTCATCTGGCAGCCTCCAATTGCTCCTGCGCCTCCCCACATGCCAGAAGCCTCAACGGCCTTTCAGCCAGCTGCCAAAGGAGCTTGCTTCCCCAACAGCCGCCACAATGCAGCAACTCACAGGGCTGAAAGTGAAAGGCAATGTCAGACCCAATGCCCAGAATATAAAAATAAGTGACAAGGGAGCCATTGTAGCACATGAGTTAGTCAACTTCAGATTAATTCATGAACCCCTCTCTTTTACAAACCAACCTGGAACTAAGCAACATCCCTGATTACTGAAAAAACTGATAAGCCCAGGGGCCATGCCCCAAACGACACAGATCCAGCTTTTCATGTATGGAGGCTTTGCTGCACATAGGAATTATTTTACTTGCTAGCGTCATGTCCGGAGAGGAGCACGGCTCCAGCGTAATGCAAAACAGGCTTCGGAGCAGGAGGCTGAGGGGAATATTATGCCCATGGAAACCAGGGCAAGCCTTGGGAGGAAAGCTGGACCTGAATTCCCAAGAACCATACGGGGCAACACTCTAGGTCTGGGAAACAGAACACAAGCTCAGTTTATGGCCATAAACATTCGACCATTTTACAGCTCGTCTAAGCAACAGCATGTGCTTCTGCTGGTGTGCTGGGGTGAGGACAGATTCACAGAATCACAGAATCGTTAAGGTTGGAAAAGACCTCTAAGATCATCGAGTCCAATCATCAACCCAACCCCCCCATGCCCACTAAACCCTGTCCCCAAGCGCCTCATCCACACGTCCTTTAAATCCCTCCAGGGATGGGGGCTCCACCACTGCCCTGGGCAGCCTGGGCCAAGGCCCGACCCCCCTTTCAGTAAAGAAATTTCTCCTACTGTCCAATCTAAACCTCCCTTGGTGCAACTTGAGGCCATTTCTGAGTCAGAGCAGACAGCTCTTCCCATCCTTTCCTACCCCAGCAGCCCGCTGTCCGGCTGCTGCACTGACTTTTGGAGAAGAAACCCCCCAAGAGCATTCCTGCACCCACCCTCACGCCTGGGGCTGCCATGTCTGCACGTAATGTGAAGAGCTCACAACACTACGTGGCACCAGGCAGAGCAGTACCATGAGGGAGAGTGTAAAGGCAAATTCTGCCCTTTCTTGGTGTCAGCCTCCTGGCATCTATGGCAACTCTCTGCTGAAGGACTGCACTTCTCCCTCCTGTGCCTCTCTGCTCCCCTTCGTAGTCTGGGGATCCTGTCTGCCCCAGAGGTTCCTCCCTGCCCTGCCACAGCATCTCCAGGTCCAGATATTCAGAGGCACAAGGGCTAACTATCACTTTGTGAAGTGGACCGAACCATGCCAGAGCTGCAGTTCCCAGCGGCACTGGATTGCTCTCTTTTAGCACAACACGAAGGAATCGAGGAAAGAGCTGGTGCAGAGCAAGGAAACAGGTCCTGGGTGCTCTGCCTGCTTTGGACAAGGGATGGATGGAGCCACCAGGCAGCACAACTGCCTGCCTGGAGCTCCAGCCAACACAAACAAGGGAGGGAGATAGATGGACCCATCTCTAAGCAAAGGTGTGGTCTATGCAGACCTGTAAGACCCCTCCTGCATTCAAAAAAAACGTTTAGGCCTTCACACAATTTTGTCACTGAAGGTGGTGTCTCCAAATGAGCACTGACAGTTCTGGACAGGGCTACTAGCAGACTTAAAGACCCAGTTTGTCTGATCTTTCAGTCTGGCGATTTGCTGGGGTCACCTCCATCACAGCTACTGTGGTTGCATAAGGCACATTAGCAATGGGGCTGACAGTTCTGGTCCACCTGATGTTCCTGAGGTCTTGTTTGATGGCTGTGCTCTGCCCACAAATCCTTGTATCCACCCCCATCCTAGTGTCTGAAGTGAGGGTTGTTCCCAACAACCCTTTGGCTCTTTCGCTGTTGACAAATGAAGCTACAGAAGGAATCCACAACTGGAGGAAAGACGCACAGAAACCCATATGAATCACACCTCCCAAACCCAGGTGTTATCTGAAAAGCAACTCTCTTAAGTGGCTGTTCGCATGGCTTCCACTGCTGACAATTAGCAAGTGCTGACCTTGCAGTCAGAAGAGAGGTGCTACAAGTCCTGCTGAAATAATGATAGCAGAACAGCCATCCTAAAATGGACATCAGATCCCGAGGCACTATTTAATGAATAAATCTGGGAAAAATGTGGGCTGACTCTACATAGGTGCCCTGAAGCCTCCTGAAATTTGCATGATGCTCAAAGAAGCCGCCAAAGCCCGGTGCCAACCTGCCTGGTCAGATCGAATTTATCTAACTCATAGCAAGATGTAACACAATTAGAAACCCATTTAGACAGCCTCAGGACAGAGATTGCCTAACCTCTCAGCCTATCAGAGCTCTGAGCCCATCAAGGATGTGCAATTTGGCTTTTCTTTGGTTGAAATGAAGACTGAAAAGCAAAATATGGAAATAATTCATCTGAAGGGTGAATCATAAAATCTAAAGGGGTCATAATCTTTATGGAATAATGTCTAAATTGGACTGACCGTGGTGTCCTGAAATGTCTATCACCTTCAAGCTGATAATAGAGCTATTTTGTAGATAGTTGGTATAGAGCAGAAATTGCTCGGGACACAGAAGGAGGTCTCATAATCACGTTAAAACCATCTGAAGATCCCAGGGAGAAAAAGGTTCCAGGACTGGGAGTAACACTTAAATAAAGCCCTCGAGGAATCCAACAGCGGTAGAGTGGGAAAATAATGCTGGGAAAATAATGAGCTAATCTGGCTCCCAGTTGCACCCAGTGGAGCTGACAGATAGTATTGAAAGCTCTGGGGAGAGCAGGGGGTCCCAAGCCGTAGTCTCAGGACTCTAAAAAAAGAGAGATAACCAGGAATGCTTCAACAGAAGACTTTACATGGAAAAAATGTCAATTTGTTGAAATCAGATCATTTTTCAAGTGAGTTTCTTGTTTCAAAGTTGGGGCAGGGGGGATATCTTTGCTGACATGTAAAAATGAAAAAATGATGCTCTTGCAAAGGTAACTTTCATTTCAGAATTCAAGCCAAGTATTAATTATGAAGCTAAATTCAAAAAAGTCAGTCAGAATCATGCCTTTAGAAATTATTAGGAAAATATATATATTTATACATCTATATCCATTGATTAACTTGAGCCAAAATAGAAAAAAAATTGTCAACTCTCCCTGATTTGTTTTCAATTTTTCAATTTTCCTCTGATGGCAACCCTGTTTTCTAACCACCTCTATTTTCATAGGCAAAGGGAAGAAGCTTTTCCTGCTTAGTCAAGGAATTGTGTCTATTCCATAAGTCTGGGCACCAACACGCTCTAGACATTGGCAGAGCCCTCACTTTAGTGGTCTGCAACCAACCTGCACCTAATGATGAATGATACTGGGTAAGACAAGGCTTCGTTTGGAGAGATCAAACAGGTAAGACAAGTAATATTGTAAGGCTTGCTAAGGCCACTTATCTTGCCTGCACTGGTCTGTCATTACCACTCTTACTGGTGTGGACCCCTGGTATGGATAAGCTGAAGACAGCTTTCTTTCACCCCTCCTCATATCCTGGGTGAGCTGTCAAGTCCTAGGGCCAGACCTTGCAGATCGTGGCTCAAGAAAAATTTCCTGAACATTAGAGAAGGTTTCTGAGCTCCCTTCTCTGGGCAAGAGACATCCTAATAGTCCCTAATAAACTGTGATCTACTTGAAATCCTTGGAAAAAAACAGCCCAAGCTCCTCAAGGCACTCCCAGGCCCTTGAATCACAACACCCCAAAAGGTCTTGCCCAGCCTGAATAATAACGAAGGGCTCTTCAAATGTCTGAAATACTGATTTTGCTTTCTACTGGGCTTAAGTGCTTTTGATGAAGAAGCAGAAAGATTAACAGATTAGCGTAAGAGGAACATCAGACATCACAGTAGCAAGACATTTAGAGCACGATCTCAGTCCCGAGCTCAGACGAGCACTTCCCCGCACAACAGGGATGGGTATCTGTCAGATTCTCCCTGGCAGCAGCTTTCCAGCTGCTCGAGAGCATCAGGGAGTTCGGAGCATGTGAGAACCAGGCCACGTGGGAGCTAAATAGCTCCAGGCTTTCAGGTTGCTCAGGCCTTTAGAGATGTCTTGGAGGAGCTGAATCAGGGCACTCTGCTCTGACAACTTCGCTAAGGAGCAGGATCAGTTCCAAGGGAGAGGTGGTGATTCGCTGCCCTCCCGAACTGACGGCTGTAAAGACAGCTTTGATGAACCCTGCCAAGATCGGCAGCTGCCCAGCCATGCCATGTTTAGATAGTAGATCAGGAGGCAGGTATTTTGCAAGTGAAGAGGTGCTCAGAAGGATGTTTACCTCCTGGGGCAGGGGCATCTTTAGGGATCTTTGGGCAGGATCCACAAGGCATGGCTGTGGATGCCAGAATGTATGTAAACGATGAGATAATGTACCAGCTTTCTCCTGCCCTCCTAGCAGGTCACTGCCACAAAACTACGTTCCCACCCACTCTTTCTTGTGAGCATCTGAAGGACTGAGGCTGTAAACAGCTTACACCACAGGAAGACAATGATGCAAAACAACTAGGAGATGTTTTTAAGGGATCTTGGGGAGTTGTTTTCTTTCTGTTCCTTTGTCTGACCTCTTCCTCTTGTGCTCTCAACCACAGGGTTGAGTTGTGAACCCCACTAGGAAAAGAAACATACGACTGGTGGGATATGAAAAGCAGGTCCTCAAGGGTGCAGACTGAGACCTCCAGAAAAGTCCAGAAAGTCAGAGAGAAGACAAGGTCAATGGGGGACCTACTGGGGGGAGGCTGAATGGATTTAAGTCGTAAGTGACCCTGGCTCTCAGAGGTGAAACCAAGACCAAGTTTCATCCCGGTTGGACCAATGGACCCTGCAGGTAGCATCAGAGGTGACAAGAAGAGGGGGACCAAGGTGCCAGTGGTGGTCTGTGCCTCCTCAGCCAGGCTCCTCCTCACCCACGTTGAATCCTTCTCTGCCTCAGCCGAGCAGACTGTCTGCGTCCTAGGGCACTGAAGGAGCAGGGGACTGTGGGAAGAGTTCCTTTTGGAGTAATCTCCATCGACCATCTTGGTTTCTCCCAAGAGCAGGTCTTGGGTTGTGTAACTGCAGGTTGGATGGGCCGGCAATATGTAGGAGCACAGCTCTTCCATGGAGATGGGCTGTGCCCGGGGTTTCGTGGGCAGGTGCTCTCACATGACAGGTATGCATGGGGATGAAGCGCGGAGGGGGAGGAAGGCGCTTTGGGCTTGGCACAGGGCTCAGCTCCAGGGGCAGCGTTCAAAAGAACATGCCAGGAAGAGGGAGGTTTGGCAGGGTACCGCAGGGGCTGAATGTCCAAGACCCCACAAACCATGAAGGGGAGCTTCTGCTCTTTGTGACCCACCCTGGCACAGCCCCACATGAGTCAACCCAAGCACAGCTGCACGGCTCTTGCACAAGATTCACACCGGGGGGTCCCGGGTGGACACCAGCTCTGGGGACACAAGCGTGCAGCTTCCACCTCTTCGCTGCTGCCCCACACCGCCGTGGGGCTGCCCTCCCCACCTCGAGCTGACACAGTTCCCATGGACAGAGCCGCTCTGTGCCCCTTTGCTCCATGCATCCTTTAGCTCTCGCTTTCCCCCCGCAACACCCTGCCCCATCCTGCCCTACATCAGGCACCCTCTCATTACCCCAGCCTCCTCTCCATCCCATCCCAGAACATCCCAGCTCTGTCCTCACCCGGGAGCCCCCCACCCTCCACCCCCTTCAGCTGCATCCCACCTCCGCCCTTCACCCCATCCATGGCCTCCTGGCTGCTTTCGGGGCAGAGGGACCACAAAGCGCCCAGGAACACACCCCATCGCAAGCATCGGGTTTTGCCCCAGGATTTGGGTGACTGATTAAGCAGGCTGCAGGGCTGGGCCCCGCTCCAGGCTGGTCTGTGTGCGCAGGGAACAGCACTGCAGCTGAGAGCCCGGCCGAGCGGGCAGAGCAGTGCTGGGAATATCAATCAGCACGGCTTGGACCGGGCGGCTGCCCACACAGCCAGCGCTTTCATCCCACAGAGGATCCACAGCTCGGCTGTTGGAGCCAGCCGGGGACTCAGCCCTGCGCTGCGAAGGGCTCAGCATCCCTCTGTACTGGGGCCAGCAGACACGGGTCAGGAGAGGCTGATGGGGAGGGGAAAGCGACAGGGAAGGGGGAGGTCACTGCCTGAGCTGAGCAGGGGGAGAGATCAGGAGAGAGGGATGGAAGGGGGCAGATACAATTGTGAAAGGAAAGAGGGGAGGGTGGGGGGAAAAAAAAGGAGAAGCCCCCCAGATTCCAGCTAGGGAAGCCCATGTTCGCCACAGACCAGCAGTGGCTCCAAGGGTAGCAGGCAGAGGAGAGCCTGGGGGTCTGAGAAGTGAGAGGAAGAGGAGGGCAAGGAGGAATGAGCAGCCCCTGGCTCAGCAGGGTGGGAAGAGGGAAACCGGACAGAGCTGCAAGCCACCCAGGCAGCCCAGCCCAGTGTGAGGAGCCCCAGGCAGGTAGCACCGGCTGGGCGAGCCTTCAAGGAAGCAAAGGATGAGGTCTCAAGTGATAGTGGGGCAAGGGACTGTCAGGCAGGAGACACCCGATGCTCTCTTCAATGGGATAGGGACAGTACGTACCACTGCCTCCTTGCAGACATGCTGCTTACAGAAGAGTCGTCACCTGCCCCAGGCTGCGTGCTATGTACCCCCTACTGTCACCTCCAACCACGTACAGGCTGTGTACCCCCCACTGCCACCTCTCCACACAGTACAGCTTGCGTAGTCCTGTGCCACCTCTCCCCGTGGTACCAGCTGCATACCCACCCTGTGCCTCCTCCCACGGCACGTACCCTGCTGCCACCTCCTCCTGGGACAGGGGTTGTTCCCCTCCCTGTGCCTCCTCCTCCTGGAGGAGAGGGCTGCACCCCCCCGCATCACCTGCCCCTGCCGCACAGCCTGTGCACGTGCCTCCGCCACCCCCTGCCACAGAGACCGCACGCACCCCCCTGCCGCTCCTGCGTGGGGTACAGCCTGTGAGCACCCCGCTGTCACCTCCCACACACGCAGTACACCCCGCTGTCACCTCCCCTGCAGCACAGCCTGCGCACACCCACGCTGTCTCTGGCTCTACAGGCCAGGCTGTACCTCAGGGTTGCTCGTCTCTCGTGGCTGAAGCTCTTCATTTTGAGGTGCCAAACGCCCCACGGTGCTCTCCCAGGCACAGGCACCCCTCCCTGCCATCAACCAAAGTCCCCCAGCACAGACCTGCCGGGACTCACTGCACATTCCTGCCTTGCTCGTGAGGCTCTCAGCATCCTCACCAACTCCCCAGAAGCCAGCACAGTATATGACCCCATTCCTCGCCCCCTCTTATGCTCCCCCAGCTCCCACAAGCACCCCATTGATGCACAAACCACTGCGCATTCACAGTCGTTTTGCAGAGCCCAGCCACTCTTTCCAGCACAGCTAGGGCTCAGCCCCTGCACTGCAGCCCCCGGGACCTCACCGACACGCTCCCTCATTCGGTCTCTGCACGCCAGAGCCAAATCTCGACCAAGTGCAATTGATCCCAGGAGCAGGAGCTGATTTGCAGTGCCTGGGAACTGCTCCCAGCACAGTGTCTTTCTGAAACTGGGGAAAAACAGGGCAGGTCCCCCATGAACCCTCAGCTCCATCTGCAGCTCATTGCTGGATCCATTTATCAGCTCATTCCACGTGAACGACCTTGAGAAAATCCACTGACCCAGGACAGTAGGAGACTTTCCCAGACATCTGCCAACACCTAAACCTGCAATTTATGGAGACTGTAAGTTAAATTCTGAAGCAAGACAATTTCATTTCTGTCCATTACAGTTACAATATTCCTATTATCCCCCCCCACAGAGAGTAATTAATACTGCACCGTGCTTCTGAGCCTGCAGGCAGGTGCAGGCACCTCTGCTGAGCTGGCAGTAGCACAGCTGAAGTTAACACCACTCCAGCCAGCTTCTCAGATGGTGGGGGGGGTGTAAGGACCCGTGACAATTTTGGGTTTGTGCAGCTGGGAAAGGAGGTAGCATAGCCCCCCCAGTATAAAAAAGCTCCAAAGGATGGAGCCTGGGAGACGGGCAGAAGAAAGAGACGCTCCCCACACCAGTGTCTGAGAGGTTGCGTTCTCACCCCAGATTCATCAAAGAGCTGCTGAGGACAAGGAAGGAAGGGAAACTTCTCTCAGAAAGTTCCCAAAGGGAAGCAGATAGCAAGGCTGAGCCAAGCCCCCAGACTGCCCTGCCCAGCCCTGCAGGGACTAGTTATTTAGGTGGTTGCTGGTGTCTCCTTTCCTCCTCTGCAGCCATCGCATCTCCCCGCAGGTTCCAGCCCTGCCTGCCTAGGAGGCCCAGACACTTCCTGGACGGTTCAAGATAAAACCTTATGCTGTTAGCAAAACAAACTAGGAGGCTGTGAGAGCCAAGGCTGGCACAGGGCTGAAACCACCGAAGCCAGAACCACTGGCTTCCCCAGATGATCTAATCTCTCCCAGCGCCAGAGCTCCTCTTCTCCAGCAGCCTGGTGCGGCCGGTTGGAGCCCCTGGGGAAGAGGTGAAGCTGGTGTGACGGGCGCAGGGATGTCTGTCCCAGTTTGAAAGAAAAACCATGAGAAAGAGGAAGGTGTGGCCGGGGAGGGGG
This sequence comes from Pelecanoides urinatrix, assembly GCA_013400755.1. NCBI lineage: Eukaryota > Metazoa > Chordata > Aves > Procellariiformes > Procellariidae > Pelecanoides > Pelecanoides urinatrix. The sequence continues at coordinate 183,476 of VZTQ01000410.1, read as the reverse complement.
TCCCTGAGATGCGATGTTTGGCTGGAGGGAGGGGGGTGTAGGATGGCCCCACCCAGGGCCTGGGGAAGGGGTGCTGCGCTGCTCCTGCCTACCAGGACCTGGAGACAAGAGCCTCAACAAGCCCCACGGCAGCAGCATCGCCCCCAACCTGCCTGCCGGGAGGGGCAGAGCCATCTTTATGGGGAGCGTGGCCGCCTGGCTCCATCGCCCTCCCGCAGCCCCGCCGCCGCCAGCAAGCCTGCCTGGGAGGACCTCTCATCACTGCAAGGTTGCCCACCGCATCCCGGGGTGGGGGGAGCACCTTGCTTCGGGTGCTTCTGACGCACCAAGGCTCCATCTGCCACCGTGTGCGTCCTCATTCCAGCACTGCGGCGGGCGAGGCAGGCATCTTCCAGCCCTCGCCGGCAGGATTTGGGTCATGCTAGCCAGGCACCGCGCGGCAGGGATCTGCTCCTCCGCGTGCTGGCTTTGGGACATGGGTGGGTCTCAAAAGGACATGGGGATGAACCAGGAGAAGCTATGCAGGGGGATGCTGGGGTGGAAGAAAGCTGGGCTGATCCGCGGCTCAGACTACCTCCACATCCACATATGTACATGTGTGTGTGTATGTACGTGTGAACCGTGTCCTGGAGGAAGCTGTCTCCTTAGAGGGACAGGCAGTGACTGGAGATGGGAGATGTCAATCTAGGGAGGGGGGTCAGTACCATGAAGCCTCTGGACTGGCCACGCTGGGGCACGGCGGAGGGCTTGTGGAGATGGCTGACCCACGTGAGCATCACTTCTGGGCACTGCGGGGCCTGGGTGCTCTGGTGGCTGAGGACATGGAAAATATGCCTGGGAAACTGCTGGGAGCAAGAGCATCTTCAGGGGCAGCAGGGAAAATAAGGCACAACCGGTCAAAAATAGAAAACTTTATTGAAGTCAAATCCAACAGGGCAGCTGAGCTCAGCCCCACGGCAGGAGCCCAGCCTGCCGCTCACTGGGGTACAAAGAAGGAAGCAAGGGTCTCCACAGGCCACAGAGGGTACAGCACGGTGGGGGAGTGGGTGGTCCTCACCCACGGGGCCCCAGGAAAAAGGCAAAGCCACAGGCACTCGTCCCCCCCTCTCCCTCCCTAGCTAGTTAAGGATAGACCCAACAGGCGCCAAAGCAGAAACGTGGTGCAAGCTAACTGGCCAGACAGCCCGAGGAAAGAGGGTCCTGCAAGGTCCCGGCTCATCCCACGACCTCCTGGGACAGCTCCAAGCTCCAGTGCACACCAGCGAGCAGCCCTTCCCAGTCCGCAGCCAAGACCTGCCTCCGCCTTGCCCCGCACGCAGCAGAAACCCCCGGCTAGACCAAGAGCAGTGACCCGACCGCAGCACACAGCAGAGACCCCAGTGCCCCACTCCTCCAGTCCCGAGCACAAGACCCAGCCCCAGCCCCGGTACGTGGCCGGACCCGTGCCGCCCCGAAGAGCCTTGGCCGCCGGGATCTGCTCTCCTCCTCCGCAGCGGCTGCAGCACGGCTCCCGCAGAGCCGTAGCTCCGGGCCCGATGCTCGCGCTAAGGGAAGCCCGGTTTTCACCGCGCTGGCTATGGCAGAGGGCCCAAGCCTGGGGGAAGCAGAGCCTGAGCCTGGGAAAAAGGCAGAGCTTTGCTCCTCCACCCAGCCCCACCTGCCTGGGCAGCCACAGCGGGTGCAAAACTCCCTTTCGGGCGGCTTTGCGCAGGGATGGCGAAAGGTTCAGCCACACCAGCAGAGCCAGGCTGGCAACAGCAAGGCTAGCGCCTTCCTCGCTGCTCCCCAGACAGGAGCAGGACTGGAAACTGGCTGCCCAGAGCTGTGGCAGGAGCAGGACCAGTCTCTCCTCCCCATGAGTCAGCCCAAGCGGAGGGATGGATGGGAGGGTGGGCATTGCCCTCCTTGGTGCTCTTAGAGCCGGTCCCCAAAGGGGACCCGGGTGGGTGGGATTCCCTCCCCAGAGCTCCACATGCAGAGGCACAGGCATGCAGCACCCTTCGCATCACCATCACCCAGGCAGTGCCACCAGGACCCAGCCCCGGGTGCTCTGACAAGGGCTCCGACAATTTTTTGCCTCCCTCCCCCCACCATCCCCATCCCCTTCCCGCCCCACGACCAGGCTCCGTGGCTCGGCTCCGGGGTAGTCCTCCGCCAGCCCCCCAGGCCACACATGCAGGGCTGGGGGCCAGTCCACGCTCACTCCCACACCTCTGTCCAGATGGCTCCCCGGTGCAGGGGGGGGGCCGCTGCCGGCCTCAGGATGAGCTCTCCTACCTGCTTGTTGGTGTATTTCTGGGGATTGGTGCGGTAGCTGTAGTCCGAGTACTGCTCGGATCCCGTCGAGTTGTTGTCCCCGGTGCCAACAAAGGTGTTGGTGGCCGGCAGGTCCTGCACCACTTGGTGCTTCTTAGAGGCGGAGGGCGACTGGGGCTGCAGCTGGATGGAGGGCAGTGGCGAGTTGGAGCGGTAGTGGCGACCCAGGTCTGGGCTGCCCGGCGGGTAGTTGAGGGGCAGGTGGATTCGGGGGCTGTCACTGACAGAGTCGTTCATGAGGTTGAATTTAAGAGATTTCTGCAGCCCCGTCTCTTCCTCATCCTCCGTGGGCTTGGGCGGCTTTGGAGACTTGCTTTTCTTCACCTTGTTCTTGCTCTTACCGCTCTTGCTGGCCTGCTTGGGTGCATACAGGTCCTTGGTCTCCTTCTTGCCTGCCTGGTAGCCGCTCTTGGCCTCCCGCTGACGGCAGTAGCGCACCAGAACGACCAGCACAATGACCAGGGTGACGGCCACGATGCCGGCGATGACTCCGAAGAGGATGTTGCTTCGCTGCTTGCTGCGCTCATATTCAGGGTCTCCGGCGATGTCTATGTCAAGCGGTGTGTCCAGACTGTGCCCCACCAGCGTGTCCAGCAGCGTGCGGTTGGCCAGCGTCTCGTTGACGTAGAAGTGCACCAGCGCCGTGCCGTGCCGCGAGGGTTTGCCCTTGTCGTTGACACGCACTACCAAGCGGTGCAGGCCATGGTGCTTGCGCAGGATCTCCTTCTCCAGGGTGATGTCTCCACTGTGCGGGGAGATCTGGAAGAGCTCAAAGGGGTTGCCTCCTGTGATGCTGTAGGTCAGCTCCGCGTTGACGCCAGAGTCAATGTCCTCCGCCTTGACCTTGCTCACCTGCTGGCCAGGGCTGGTGTGGGGCAGGATGTGTTTGTAGGTGGCATTGGAGGGTGAAGTGATGAAGGGGGCATTATCATTCTCATCCAAGACATTGATGGTCACCCCCACATAGGCAGACCTGGGAGGATCCCCACCATCCACTGCCTTGAGTCGGAACGTGTACGTGCTCTGCTGCTCCCGGTCAAAAGAGATGCTGGAAAGGATGGTGCCAGTGCCATTCTGGATGACAAAATCCCCATTGTCTTGCTCCACCGACAGCTGGATGCGGGCATTTTCTCCTTTGTCAGCATCGATCACCGTCACCATGCCCACAGGGCTGAGGGGTGGCATGTTCTCCATCACTGAGAAGTTGTAGCCGCTCAGCATGAACTTGGGGTCGTTGTCATTCCTGTCCATGACGTTGATGGCCACAGACGCTGTGCCCTTGAGGCTGGGGCTGCCCTTGTCTGCCGCTACCACCAAGAACTCGTAGCGCTCCCGCTGCTCTCGGTCCAGCACCGCCTTCACCCGGATCTCCCCAGAGTCAGGGTCAATGGTGAAGGAGCCCTTGGAGGAGGGGTCCGTCACCAGGGAGTAAACCAGCTTGGCGTTGGAGCCACTGTCAGCATCGCTGGCACTCACCTCCATCACCAGGTCATCGGGCTGATTGTTCTCGGGGAAGGCCACCTCGGTGAAGCTCTGGCTGAAGACGGGTGCATTGTCATTCACGTCCAACACCTGCACCTTCAAAGAGTTGGTGCTGGAGAGGGGCGGGTTCCCTGAGTCCACCGCCACAATCTCAATCGTGTACTCCTTCACCGACTCGTAGTCCAGCGGTGTGGTGGTCTGCAGGAAGTATTTCTTCTTGCTGTCGCTCCCCGTTTCACTAGCCTGCCGCAGCTGGAATGGGACATCACCTGCCACCACGCAGGTCACCACGGCGTTTTCACCCTCATCTCGGTCGGACACCTGCACCAGAGCCACTGCTGTCTCTACTGGCACGTCCTCCGAGATGTTCGCCATGCCATCCTGGTGGGTCACGAGCCCAATGCCCCGTATCTCTATGGAGGGCGCGTTGTCGTTCATGTCCTTGATGGTGACCACCACCTGGGTGCGGGCGCTCTTGGGGTTGGCCCCCTTGTCCTTGGCCATGACAGAGAACTTGAGGATGTTGACGTCCTCGCGGTCGATGGGCCCCTGCACGGTGATGAGCCCCGTGGTGCGGTCCAGGCGCAGCAGCCGGCGCACCATGTCCGAGGCTTGGTGGAAGGAGTAGTCGATTTCGGCGTTGGCGCCCTGGTCCGAGTCATTGGCTTTCACCTGCAGGATGGAGGGAGAAACGGTGAGCAGGAGGGCAAGGCAGCACAAGCCCCTCCGCAAACTGCCGCGCTGCCCACCACGGCCTCCTTTGGGGATGGCTGGTGGGGAAAAACCAGGATTTCCTCTTATGGAGCCAAGGACTATGGGGCAAAGAGCCTGGGACCAGCAGAGCGGCTGGGAGTGGCCCTCCGGCACAGAGGCTTTTTCTTGCTCTTCCAGTGAAACCGGCTGGGCCGGTCGGCTGCGCTCCCCTCCCGGCCAGCTCCGGCACGCAGGGAATCCTCCAGGAACCCTCGTAGCCACGACCCAGGCAGCAGTGTGGAGGGATGGCTCTGGCTGCACCCGCTTCGCAAAACCCTCCCTGAATAGGGGCTCGAGGCGAGGATGAGGAGGGAGGCAAGGATGTGCAGAGCCGCAGCAACTCGGCATTCAGGGATGCAGCCAAGCAGGGACTGGGGCTGCCTAAGCTGTGCATGGCACCAGCCGTCCCTGCCTGCCCATCAGGAGCTCTGCATTCACGTAAACCTGCCTCTACGCCTATTATTTGCTTTCTAAAGAAGATGAGGTTTGTCTAACATTTGCCTCCCTAATCGGCTCTCCGAGCAGCCTCTTCTCTGCACCATTTGCTGCTCCGCCGTTATCTTGCTCAGCAGATTTGGATGGAGAACGAAAGTTGTTAAATGTAAATTCCACCTTTTACCTCCACTCACAAAAAAGGCGGAAGTCATTTTCCCCCTGAAAGATAAAAGCTGAGCAATGGCAGCAGTGGCATCTCAGCCCGTTCTCCTCCCGGCCGTGCAGCTCCCTTATCTGCTTCCAACTTCCATTCTCTTAACAGTGAAAAATGAATTCTTAAAAAATTCACATTAGAATTAGCAAGCAGATGAGAGCTGGCTGCGCTCTGCTTATTAAGATGGCAGCTGCAGATAAACATATGTCGGCTACTATCATCTCAATGCCCCCTCCAAGCCAAATCCACCGAGATCCACCCCCTCGGGCTCCCTGGGCCAGTTTGCACTGCTGCCTGAGACGGGGCAGAGCCCCTGGCCCCTGCAGACAGCAAGGCACCCCGGGAGCCATGGGCAGCCCCCCTAGATGGGCAGCAGGGATGCTGCCTGCCCCCCATCTCCTGTGCGGGCCTGAGTTTCTATGGAGCGGCCAAGGGAACGCAACTTATGAAAGAGTCTATGTCTTGCCTGCGGGCAGCATTGAGACCGGTCTGGCATGAAGCCAGACTCCCCGTGAACCTCGGATCCCAGCCCTCCCCGTAACCCAGAGCCTTGCTCCCACATACCCGCCAGCCCTGCGGCTGCCCCTCTGTCATGTCCTGCAGCCCCCGCTCTGGCTGCACCTTCCCGCGCATCCTTTCAAACCTTGTTTTAGCAGATGTGACATCCCAGGGACCTGCCTGCCTGCTGGCCCTGGGTGACACTGTGGGCTCCTACGGCTTGCAACCCTTCTAGGCTCCCACCTCCCTTGAGGAACTGTGGCAGCAAGCGGCCGTATAAATGCTCCCCGGGTTGTCCCTGCTGCAGCCAGGCGGGAGGGGAGCTGGAGACGAGAAGAAAGCTCCCGCACTCACCTGGAGGACAGAGTGCCCCACAGGGCTGTTTTCGGAGAGCTCCGCCTCATACAGGGCCTTCTCGAACTTGGGCGCGTTGTCGTTCATGTCCAGGATGGTGATGCGAAGCAGGGCGCTGCTCGCCCGCGGCGGGTTGCCTCCGTCCTGCACCTTGATGGTCAGATCGTAGGAGTCCCACTGCTCCCGGTCCAAGTTCCCCATGACGATCAGCTGGGGCTGCTTCTCGTCCTGATCCTCTGCCACCTGCAGCCCAAAGAGCTCCTGCGCCTCCGGTCCAGCCGTCAGCTCATAGGAGGCAACGCCATTGGGGCCCGAGTCCCGGTCCATGGCCAGGGGGATGGGGAAGAGCGCCCCGATGTTGGTGTTTTCGGGGATGGAGAGGGTGAGAACGGGCGAGGCAAAGTTGGGGGTGTTGTCATTGATATCGAGCACCTCTATCTGCCCCTCCAGCAGGCGTGGGCTGCTGTTCAAGATCAGGTCAGTGATGGACACTTCAAACTCCAGGAAGCAGGGCTTCCCGGGCAGGAGATGCTGGCAATCACGCAAGCTCTCCCGGTCGATGGAGGTCTCTGTGGTGTAGATGTCCCCAGTCTTGCCATCCACACGTAGGTACGGGGCCCCCACTTCCAGCTTGTAGAGGTGCCCCACGTCCGGGAAGCCATAGTCAGCGGCCAGGCTCCCTATGAGGGTGTTGGGGGGTTGTTCCTCCTGCACTTTGTAGACCACACGCGTCCCACAGACCAGGGCAGGGAGCTGGAAGAGGAGCCACAGGCCCAGGCGGGATGCCAGCGGCCTCATCCTGCGCTGCAGGGGAGCTGGAGGGAGACACAGACACGGGAGGTTAGGCAGCCCCAGGCCCCTGGGACCGCTCTGTCCCAGCCCACATTCCACGGTGTATCTTTTCGGGTACACCCCTTATGCCATGTGGGACTGCACATGGTCCCAAAGCAGCCCCTCAAAGGGAAGGGGCTTCAGGGGCTCGCCTGGCAGAGCTGTGGCCCCAGCCGTGGTCCCCTGGCAGCCTCCGCAAGCAAGTGCCCAGGAAGACCGGTCCCAACTTGCAAAGTTCCTGCAACGCCCTGCTCGAGTGAGCAACCCAGTCATTGAAACCTCAGCCCTGGCTTCCTGTCACTTGCAGGAAGCCACTCCTGCCACTGTCCACCCTCTTCGTCACCACGCAAACTGTAATTAGACCCAACGAGGCACACTAACAGGGTGGACTGCACGCAGCCTGCTGCCAGCAACCCGATGGGAGCTGGCCAGGCTCAGAGACAGCTTCTCACCACAGAAACACAGGAGCATTGTGTGCCACGCACTGCAGGGGCACTGCCTGCCACGCACGGCGGGGACACAGGCGTTGCACGCGTCTGCCAGCTCTGCAGAAACAGGAGCACCAAAACGGGGGCAGGGGCTCTGCCTGCTCTGCAGGGCTGCCGGGCTGCCACCCGCCCAGCACTGCAGGGACACGGGGCAATGCAGGGCTGCCGGGCTGCCACCCGCCCAGCACTGCAGGGACGCTGCCCGGATAGAGAGCTACCTCCCTTTCATCGTTGCAGGGGTGCAGGGCACTGCCTGCACTGCAGGAATACCACCCATCCGTCACTGCAGGGACGCAGGGCACTGCCACGGCAGGGACAGAGCAGCACTGCCCTCCTTGCACTGCCAACACAGCAGCACTGCCAGCCTCGCAGGCACAACCCATCCGGCACTGCAGGGATGCAGCAGCCCCATGCATCATCCACCCTGCACTGCACGCGGGGCACTGGGGCACTGCCCACCCCTGTATTAGAGGGACGCAGCCTCACTGCCCACCCTGCGCTGCAGCGCAGACGTGCCCACGGGGCAGAGCGCATCCCTTCTTACGGAGCAGCGGCACTGCACAGCCCCAGCACACTGCAACGGGAGGCACAGCATCTCCCCTCTGCTGCACAGTCACTAGGCAACCCCACACCCTGCGCCAGCAAATACTGTTCCCTTCGCTCACTGCAGACACACTGTTCCTTCCCATTCCCTCCCACTCCAGGCTGGGACACTGCACGCAGGCACTGGGTGCCCACCCTGCCCCGCAGGGACAGCCCCGCGCTGCTCAGCCAGTGCCAATGTCCACCCCACCCGCCACAGAGGCCGTGACAGAAGTTCTGCCCCCCTGCATTGCAGAGACACACACTGCACACGCTGCACCGCAGGCACCAGCCACTGGAAACCTCCTCCCAGTACGCACACACTGCAGAGGCAGTGCCAGGCGCACCGCCAGCCCCAGAGACTGTCCCCTTCTGCGCCAAGCCACATGCCCTGCCATCAAGCCTCTGCCTAGTGCTGTGCCTGGTCACCAGCTTTCCCGTCCCCTGCTTTCCATCCTGGGAACACCAGCTCACTGGCACCCAGAAAGCCCAATGGTTGGATGCCCTAAAATCAACAGCCACAAGCATCTGCCATGGCCCCACAGCAGCAACCCTCTCTTGCCACTCCCATTGCTCGCTCTCCCCACAGTCTGCGCCCAGCCTGTGGGATGGGTGAGCGCTCCTCCACCATCTCCCCTCGGTGGTGCCACATAGCAAGTGCCTAATTCCAGGTTACCCCGGCATCGTAGAGCTCCTCAACAAGTGGAGCATCCTGCACTGTCCACCCTGGTACTTCCCGCATGCCAGCAGCTCCCAGTCCCTCCACCCCTCCGCTTCCCCACGGACAAGTGCCTCATTGGAAGAGAGGAGCTCTCCCTCCGCAGGTGAAAATACATCTCTGTTTCTGGAGATGAAACTATGGTCCTGAAGCCCAGGTTGACTCTGCTCCCTTGTCCTGCAAGCATCCTTCATGCAAAGAAGAGGTATTTCCACCTTGCTGAGGGCATGCATAACTGTCCAGACCGGTGCTGTGTGCGGGTGCCTCTGAGATGTATGTCCCCAGGAGGAAGGGAAGAGGCAAACAAGCCTTCTTCCACCCCTGCGCAGGGCTGAGGATGGAGGAGGTAAGAAGCTGAGCAGAAATACAAGGCATCTCTGCATCAGTACAGGCAAAACCCAGCAATGCATGTACGCACACACACGCGTGCCTGCACTGAGTGTGCATGTATCCGTGTGTGCACTGAGCATTTGGGTGCGTGTGCACCCACCCAGAGCACGACTGTGTGCCTGTAGGAAAAAGCATACATGTGCACGTGTGTGCACTAAGCAGGGTGTGCAGGCGTGCCACGCGTGTGCACACACTGTGAGGAGCCCACCCGTGCCTGCTCCGGGAGAGCCTGTGCACCAGACACCAGTTTGCATTCCTGCACTGAGCGCACGTGTGTGTGCACCGAGCAGCGCGTGTGCCGGCGTGGGGGGAGCGCGTGCGCATGCCCCTGTCGCCACCGGGTGTGCATTCGTGTGATGTCACCCCGTGCGGGGGTACTTGCACCGTGTGCGTGTGCACGCCCCGGCTGGGTCACGCTCATGTCTGCCCGCAGCATACGTGTGCACTCGCACGGATCCCCCCCGACGCCGCCACCTGCCTTCATGGGGTGTCCGAACCTGCACTGAGCTTCATCACCCCATTGCCCTGCGGTCCCTTTGGAAGTGGCTCTGCGGCGAGGATGGGGAGAAGGGGAAGACGGGCAGCCCTGGCCGCTGGGAAGGTGCTGCCGGAGGATGCGCCAGCCGGGAGAGGCACCCGCACCCGCCACCGGACTGTTTGCACAAGCCTGTTTGCACTAGGCTGGGCCGCGACTGCCGATGACGTAGCGCCGTCCTGACTAAGCCTTGATGTGAGGTGGAAGATCGCAGGTAAAGGTGAAAGTCCCAACGCGGGGCGATGCCTCACACGGCCCTGACCGAGCCGGGAGGGAGGGCCCCGGGAGCTGGAAACGCCAGGAGCTCTGTGCCAGCCCAGAGGAGGAAGGGAGTCACCCAAGGGTGCCCAGCACCCGTGCTTTCTGCTCCGAAAAAGGGGCTGGAGCCTGAAGCCAAGCCCCGTTCCCACAGGTGAAGGAAACCTCCAAAGCAGGCGGGCTGGAGGAAGAGAGGGGCTGGGAACCTGAGTGGGACCATCGCCCCGCAAGGGACTGCCGGCGGGCTGAGGGGCCCCGGGTTCACCGGGTGAGGAATCCTGCTTGGCGCCTGGGGGTGCGAATGACACAGCGCAGACGTGAGAGCCCAGAGCTGGGCGTGAGGAGGAGGAGGAGGAGGAGGCGGAAGCCTCTACCACCGGGGAAAAGCACGTCTGTGCAGGAGACGGAGGCTTCCCAGGGGCCAGTCCAAGGCATCGGGCTATTTTCCCATGGGATCTAAGGACCATCCCACACTTTCTTCTCCAGTGCCAGGCACCTTTTTCCGACCTGCTGGCAGAGCACAGAGCACTTAAAAATAAAAACCCCTCCCAAAACAACTATTCCTCCGCACACACAATTCTCCCTACGGGAGAGAGACTGAACCACATGAGAGAGGCGTTAGTCACGCTGCTTAATGCATGACTGGGAAGCTCTCGGAGGACAGTGGCATGCAAAATCCTTCAGAATTCAGCCATCCCCCCCCCCCAAAAAAAAAAAAAACCAAGCCCTAATGAGAGAGAGGTTATAAAGCGCCGAGAATTTAAGCAACTGCTTGAACAAGCCTGTCCTCCCTGTGATTCCCACAGCCCCTTGGCCCCGTTCCACGGAAGGCAGCACCGCTCCGGGAACGGGCACCAAAGTCCACCCTCTTATTGCTCCCAACGGCTGATTGCGTGGCCCGGAGCCATGCTCACAAGTCTGTCCAAACCCTGCACTGAGCACACAAGTACTAATCCCCCCACCAACCCCCCCCAAGCTCTGCTCTGACGCTCGGAGCTGGAGCAACATCCGAGCAAGCAGCAAATGCTAATCACGGCTCCACCGGCTCCACTCCGCGCGAGGGGCTGAGATCAAGGACCGTATTGTCCAAACAACGGACGCTGATGTTCGGTCCCGCACCCAAGGCACGGATGGGCTGAATCCTGGGGGTTTTGTGGCACGTCTCACCGTTTCCTCTGGCTCCGGCTGCCACTGCGGCTGCTCGGCATTTATATAGTCTGGGCCCAAGCACCCCGAGCCGGAGCACCCCGCGACGAGGAACCCCACTCGCCTGTGAACAGCTTTACCCCAAAATCATCTCTTAGGAGCTGCACAGTGATGAAAAGAGGGCGAAGCCCAGGGCCCTCCCTCCTCCTGTCTCCTTCTCCACATCCTTTCCAACTCCGGCAGCCAGCGAGGCAGAGACCTGTCAGAGCCTCCCCAGGGCGGCAGCCCCCATCCTCCCAGCCGGGGGGTCCCCCACAGCCCCTCCGGGATCCTGCGGGCTCCTGTCCCCCCTGCCACCATCCCGCTCGCCATCCCGGCCTGGAGGGGAGTCCTGGGGGAAGGCAAAAATGTCGCGGGCCTGAAACACCCCGGCAGGGCCGCAGGGAGCCGGCAGCAGCGAGAGCGGCTCTTCTCCAGGACCGCAGCCCGGAGGGGCTGGGGAGGCCTCGGGGAGGGGGGATAGGGGACCCCCTACCCCGCAGGGTGCCGGGGAACGCCGCGGCTCCCGGCCCCCAGCCCCCCTCGCCGGCGTGGAGGGAGGATGGAAGGGGCTGCGCTCCCCGGCCGCTGCGGCCGAGGCTCCCCGGCCCCCGGCAGCGCCGGCTCCGGGCACGGAGCGCCCCGCTCCGCCGCTCCCCGGCGATCCCCGGGGGATGAACGGGGCACCTCCCGCCAGCGCCCCACGCACACACTGCACACACACGCACACACGCAGACACCCGCGGAAAACACACGGCAGCCGCTCTGCCGGCACCGGCTTCACACTCAGCCTCGCGTACAGGCAGGGAAACAGGGATTTTCTAAGGCGCAGGCACGCACGCCCCGCTGACACGCTCACCCGCACCGTAACGCACACCAGCACACTCCCCGCACACGCACGCAGCCCGCTCCTCGACACGCACACCACTCCCGTAACCCACACCCCAGTGGCACACGCACGCAGAGACACCCCGCCACGGACACAGGCGTGCGCACCTGCAGACCCCTTCACCCCGCTCCTCTCGCACACGCACACGCACACGCACAGCCCCGCTCCCAGCACCCAGCGCTCGCCCCGGCTCCCAGCTCACCCGCAACTTCTCTCGCTCCCACGCACCAGCGCACCCCGAGCCGCGCTCACACCCCGGGCGCACACACCCAGGGCTGGATGGGGGACACACACCCAGAGCCACCCCCGACGGGGAAAAAAACACGCGCTCACCCCGACACAGCCGCACACCCACCCCACGCCGCCCACCCTGCCCGCGCCGGGGCCGGGCCCGCTCCGCGCCGCACAACAAGTGGCAGCGCCGGGCGCGACCGGTAACCGGGAGCCGCCCGCGGAGCCCCGAGCCCCGGGGCTGCCGCCCGCGCACCCCGGCGCCGAGAGGCGCGCAGGGACGCGCAGGGACGCGGAGGGACGCGGAGGGGAGCGGAGGGGAGCGGGATGCTCGCCAGCGCCGCTCCCGCCGCCGCCCGGCCCCGCGCTCCCGCACAGCAGCGGGCTCCCGCCCGGGGCATCCCGCACCACCCCGCACCGTTCCGCAGCTCTCCGCGGCCGCGGGCGGAGGCTCCCGACCCTGCCGCAGCTCTTACTTGGATGCGGACGGCGCTGCGCTCCGTGCCGGCCCCTTGCGCGCTGATCCAGCCGCGTCTGCATCGCCTCCTCCCCGCCGGGACCGGGCTCCCCCCACCCCCCCGGCTCCTCTCGATCGTTATCCACGGATGAAAACCAAATTTAAAAAACAAAAAAAAAAACGAAAAAAGAAAAAAGGGGAGGGGAGGGGCAAAAAAAAATCTCCCGTGGGAACCGCCCCCCTCCCCCGGGCCGGGGCTGCGGCTCCTCCGGCGGAGCGGCGGCGGCAGGGCTGGCGGCAGCCCCGGTGGGCAGCTCCGTCCGTGCCCGCCTCCGTCCCTCGGTGTGTGTGAGGATGTGCAAGGGAAGCGCAGCGCAGGCACGGCCCCTTTCCCCCCCCCCCCGCTGCCTCCGCCTCTCGCCGCCACCACGGGGAGGTGGAGCTCCGGCTCCTTATCAGATCCCGAGCCCAGCCGGGCCGGGACCAGCCGGGCATCGGCTGCCGGGCAGAGCCGCCCGCCCGGCTCCGGGCTGCGGGCACCGCGCCAAGCCCCGTGGCGGTGGAGAAAGGGGGGGTCCCCGCAGCCCCCCGCGATCTCCTCACCCCGCTCAAGTGTGAGACGGGTCTCCCCTTTTGCTCCCTTCCCGGTGCTCTTATTTCTTTATTCATTCATTTATTTTTACGCCCGGCGCTTCACATCCCCGCAGCCCCCTGCATCGGGAGAGGGGGCCCGGCCGGCAGTGCACCCCGCTGTGCTAAGGGGAGGGCCCCTCCGTGGGAGCGAGCCCACCGGGGGGCTGTGCCCACCCCTCCTCGGATCCCCCCAGCCAAGGAGGGCTCCTGGCAGGCTGCAAGCAATGGCTCCTGCAGCCCTGCCCAGATGAGGTAGTGGGGCCTGAAAAAGCAACTGTCCCCTCCCGTCACACCTCGGTGAATCATGCTTTTATTGCAGGGTGTCGGGAGCAGAGAGCACCTGCGAGCTCCCAAAAGCACCTGCAAGTTCCGGGCTGCCCTTGTGGTGCCTTCGCAAGCTGTGCCACCGCAGCTGGGTCCCCCCCCGTGGGACCTCAGACGGGCGAGTGCAAGTCCCAGGGGGCCCGGGGACAGCCGGCTCCAGGGGTGCCCCTTCCCTCGATGCTTCCACTGGCCGCTGTGTTCCTGCGAGGAGAGCCAGTGCTCCCTGCCAGCGGGCTGGATCCTCAGCCTGGCCCTGCCAAAGGCCTCAGCGCTCTCCGATGGAGATGCTGGGGTGGCTTTCGGCACCCCGCAAGGACCAGGCACCCCACGGGGCTGCAGGGCCCCTCACCAAGCAGCACCCGCCTTCTCGGCCGGTTGCAGTGCAGATTTCTCGCCAGGATGCTGGAAAGTCCTTTCTGCTTCGCCGCAGCGTGAGGATGGGAGCATCGCTTCCCGCTGAGCTACGCCAACCTGTTGCGCAGCTCCCTCGGCCGCACACATGCTCAGCTCGTCTGCGATGACTGCCCCATCTAGAGGCTGCGCCGGCCTGCTCGGAGGAGCCCTGGCTCCGGCTCAGCCCGAATCACCCCGCTTTTCCCCCCCAAAAAGGGAGCTCAGCCCCTGGCAGGGCTTCCTCCTGCTGGGCAGGAGAAAGGGGCTGGAGAGTCATCCCGCCCTGGGTGGAAAACCCTGCTCTCCTCTGAGACTTTCCTGTCACCTGCAGAGATGTCGGCTTCTCCGTGTCTGTGTGGTGTTTTTTTTTCTGGGTGTCAATTCTCATGAAGCCAATTTAGCAGAAGATGTGAAGTGAGAACCCAGGGAAGGTCAAAGCCCACCATGGAAGGGCAGGGACAGGAGCTGTGGGGTTTGTCAAGGTTTACCCTGCTGATACAGCATGAGCCGGGGATCTGGACAGAGAGAGGGAGTTAAACTCCCTGGAGACAACGTGAGACTAAATTTATCAGTCACTGGCAGCCCTCCTTGGAGGGCTGGAGAGCTGTAGCAAAGGGAAGAACTGAGGAAGTGACCCTGTGGATCCAAGGCTGGCTGTGGAGCGGTGAAGGCAAACTTAAGAGATTGCTGGTGACCGAAGGTTTCCGTTTCGCAGGAGGCGCAGGTGGTCGATGGGCAGGCTGCGCAGGGAGCCGCCGGGGAAGCTGAGCATGCACGCAGTTTGGTGGATGCCACCTATTTGGGGGGGACCGGTGCCTGCCATCTGCAGCCTCTGCTCAGGCACGTTTCTCAGAGGCAGGTCCAGGGTCTAAAAAAGGGGGGGGGGGAAGTGTCCCAGCCTCAGAAGCCACCTCTCTGCAGCCCAGAGGAGCTGCCTGGCAAAGCCCTCTGCAGTGCCAGCAGCACCTGGTGGCCGGGGGAGCTGGTGGGATGCCGTGTCCAGGTCACCGGAGGCCTGGCATCCCAGGGGTGATTTGTCTGTCTCTACCTTCCTCCTCTGCCCGCTGCCTTTGAAAGCAGCCAGGCTCCTCCAAGAGAGCTCCTTGCCCTCTGACAGCACGGAAAGCCTGATGCTGGCATTGCCATTCCCTGTCCTCCCTTTGCTTGGGCATTATAGTACGAGTCACCGGTCCCTACCTTGTCTTCGCCATTTCCCAGAAAGCAGGGCCAGTCTAAGGAATGGGAAACCATCAAACTGCAGCTTTGGCCACAGAGTTATATCATGAGACCCTCCAGATCCTCCCCACCTACCTGCCCCGGTGCTGGCAGTGCCACCGACCCTGGAGATGCTGCTGGAGGCACTGGTTTGCCCCACGCAGCGGGTACCCCGCGCCGGGATGCTCTGGCGTCACGCAGAGACAGCTGCTTCGTGGTGCCGGTGGGGCCTTGTCAGAAGAACAAAGCCTGCGAGGAAAGAGCATCCGGCTAAATCTCTGGGAAAGCGAGAAGAAAGGGAAACACGGAAAGCAAATGAATCTTACAAGAGAATAAATACCCCCTCCCCAACACACACACGCAGCAACCTGGCTGCCGTCTGCTGCAAGGAGTTCAAAGGCTCTTCTGTTCTCTCTCTCATCAGCTCTGGGCTCCACAGGAGAAGCAGCAGCGCGGATTTGGGCAGCAAATGCTAATAACACAGATGTTCTGACAATTCGCTTGTTTCTACAATTAAAAACAAAAAAGATCCTCAAAACCCAAATGCAAGGAAATGAGCACATTAAAGAACTTCTCCTCCGCCTGCCTGCCGCGTAATGAAGGGCTGCAGGTTTGCGGGGGAAGGGGCTGGGCGGTTTCAGCCCGATCTGGAGTGTAAACGGGATGCTGCCGGAGAGGCGCATCCCTCGGACCGTGCCGCGCTGGCGAGCGCAGCCCGGAGATGCGCTGGCCACGGGATGCGGGCGGCCGACCCCCGTGCTGGGATCGATGGAGGGGCTGAACGGCTCGGACGGGCGCTGCCTGTCTTGCCTGTGGGACGCTCGCTGCCGAATTATTGGGAGATTGTTTCTATTGCTATTTTAACTCTTTTTTTAACCTTGTTTTTCTCTCGGCTGCACTTTCACTCACTCATTAATTTTGGTATTTTTCTCACGGTATATAACCCCTGTCACGGCTGCCATGGCAACAGGAGGGAATGCGCTCAGCGCTAAAATATCCTCTCAAAAATAACAAAAATAAGACAACAGAGGCAGCTTCTGTGGGCTGCTGCAAACGCAGATCTGGCCTGGCTTTGTGGTGACGGAGGATGAAAAGATCCTGCAAGCCGGGGAAGCCCCTGAGCTCTGGTCCTCCCACCTCGCTCAGCCCACCTCGCATCTCAGGGCCACACAGGCTCCACCACTGCCACGCTGGAAGCTCCTCCTGGGACGGACCCTTGGGGCTGAACATCAGACCTCCTCGTCCAGCCTTGAAAGCTCATCCCCTTCCTGAGGGACCACCGACCCCAAAATATCACTGCAAACGAGGAGGAAACATGGGTATAAGCTAGGAGAAGGGGTGAGGGTATTGCTCAGGGGGGTTTGCTGGTCTCCGGTGGGTTTCTCGGTCCACATGTAGATCCCTGGGTCAAGGAACAAACGGTGGTGTGAGGTCCCCAGAATCAGGAACTGCAGTCAGCGTGGTGGCACGGGTGGCGGGGTTTGTCACACAAACCTGTTGTCTTTTTCTGACAGGATTACCGGTCTGGTTGAGAAAGGCAATTGTGTTGATATAGTACACTCGGATCTCTCCGAGGCATTTGACTTACTTCCACCTGACATTTTGATTAAAACTTGCATTATAAGGAATTAACAGGGCACATATTAGATGGATTAAAAATGCTTCCCTGGCAGATCTCAGAGGTAGTTGCTAATGGGTAGATATCGGTAAGTAGCGCTATTTCTACCTACCTCCCCTCAGGGACCCGTTCTTTGTCCACTGCTATTAAACATTTTTATCAATGATTTAGATGAAGATATGAAATCTTTGCTGGTAAAGCTTGAAAATGACACCAAGAGTGATGAGACAAAAAGGAACGAGGATGTTTCATGCTGAATCACCTGTTTAAATGGTCAGGGTGCTTATGAATGCCGATAAACACAGGAATATATCTGGAAATGAAGTTTTCATGTTAAGCCTGCCGGCTAGATCTTGGAAAGCAATGACTCTAGGCATGCCTATACAGGGTGGAGATATGAACACTGACTTTCAACCAGCCACCAAGGGAGCTCATCTGAAGCCCTCCCAGGAGTATCTGCCTCATCCAGCGATGCAGATTTGTCCGTGGAAGAGGAATTAGGGATCAGCATGAACAGGTACCCCAAAATGAATTTGGTGCACCCTGCTGTGGGTGTCTGAAAGAGGAACGCTAGTGAACAGCTCACTGCTGGAGCACCGCATCTGGCACCCAGACTCGGCGGAAGGCAGGGAAATACCAGGAGAGCTTGAAGGAGCACCGCAGACCTGACCACAGGCTGGAAAGTCCGTCCTAATGATGTGATGCATGTTAAAAAGTATGTTGTCAGGTGATCTGAGGACCTGGCCTATGTCCTCCCACATGGAAAAGATAGTGGGGAACTGTTAAATCCCGCAGAAAGGTGTAACAGGAGCAGGGCTGGAGCTGAAGAGAGGAAGATTCAGCCTTGAATTGAAAGCCAGTGTCCTAGTGGTGAAAGCATTTGAAGGTTGGAAGAGCTTTTCTCAGGGAGATGACGGGCTCAAAGCATTGCTCAAGATTTTGTAAAGAGATTAGATCTCTTTTTTAAAAAGAAACCATCTAATCCAGCTTGTGGGAGCAACTCTGAGGCTGATGTGCGAATGGGCTGGGGTGAGTGACCTCCCCTGGCCTCTCAGGGGCCCGATCGTCCACCTCATCCGTTCCCTTCACAGGCCATTGGGAACAGATTGTCTGCAGTGCCTTGCAATTATTCAAGCAATGATTAATCAATCTCTTGCTTCAGGGTTCAGGCAGACTTCCGCAGAGAACAGGAAGGTTTCTCCAATCTCCACCCGTCCTCTGCGGCACCAGAGATTTCTTCAAGTAGAAACAGCAGAGCACCAAAAATGAAACCCTGCTGGCAAATTGAGCTTTGGTGCTCAAAGCCCGAGCTGATCTTGGGATTCAGACTTGAGAGGAGCTTCCCAGAGACTGTCAGACTATCGGAAGCCGGTGGGGATGCTCAGCTTCCCTGGGCTGTGAGCCACCCCCAAGGGGCAGCTCCTGCTGTTCCCAGCACCATGCCCATGCCAAGGACTCGGGCTGTGGTGACCTCCCTCCCATCCCCTGCCCCTGGCACTCCGTTTATTCCCCTACAGACTCAAATTCTTGCTCGTGAGGCTTAGCACGGGGGCTCCTGGGTAGGAAGCAGTGAGCTGTGCTACGCATGTGGCGGGGGGCATCCTTTCACTGCCTTCCCACCCCTACACCCCTGGACCTGGCAGTGTGCAGGTCTAGGAGCAGGCACCCTCAGCCATGCCCTGGCCAGGACACTGGTGGGTTCATGTCCTGCTAGTGCAAGAGCTGATGAGGGTCTAGCAGAGCTGGCCCAAAGGGAGGAGAGGCTGGAGAGGAGCAGGGAGAGGTGGCAGGGCTGGCGAGACAGCTTTGGGGCAGGTTCATGAGGAGCTGTGAGCAAGATGTGTCCAAGCATACTAGACTCTGGAAGCTTTGCAAGGAATCAGCTGAATCTACCACGTCCCTGCTGCTTTCTAAGCTGGCCTCACCTCCTCTGGGGGATCTGCTATTCATACCTCCTCCGCAAGGAGAATTACACCCATTTCCTGCTTTTGTTAGGGTCCGATGATCTCCTGCTTGTAAGCCCACCTCCAGCCAGCCTCCAGCTGCTGCTGGGAGGTGGTCCAGCCCTGGAGACAGTCTCTGCGAGCAGGCACCGGTGAAAGGAGGTTTCCACATCCTCGGAACAGGAGTTGTCAGCTGTCAGGGGAGCAGTGACCTCTCCCCACAAGATCCTGCCTTTTGGCTGCAAAGGGAGGCAGGAGAAAACTCGGGTAGAGGAGACCAGATCAGACCTGCCCTGCCCGGCGTGACTGACACGGGGGACGGGAGACACAACAGCAGGAAGCTCGTCTCACGCTCTGACTTGCCCACGGAGACTGGGCTGGGCAGGAGAGGAGCTGCTCTGCGTAGGGAGGAAGGGAGAGTCTGGGCTCCCCTCACCCCCGCTCCTGGCAGGGCAGACACTTCTCAGGGAGCCCTGGCCAGCCGTGCTGTCAAGCACACTTCTGTAGGGCTCAGGGTTGCATCGGGGGCAGCCATCATGTCAAGGAGGGTGCTGGGTACCGACGGTGCGGCAGGGACCACGGCGGGGGCAGACAGACCACGCGCATGGACACCAGAAGATGGAGAGCTCAGGGACAGCATGGACTTGGCAGGAGGCGGCAGGGACTGACTGAGAGGTGGGTGCCCAAGGCAAGATTAGTGGATGGAGACAGCAAAGGAGAAGGGAGGTGAAGGACAGGGACCCCAAGGTGCCATGAGCATCAGCAGGGTAGAAACAAGATCACCGTGGGCACGGGGGGCAGGAACAAGCAGCCCTGGCAGTGGGACCTCATGGATGGGGGAGACCAGGGCAGCACGGGCTGGGGATGGAGAAGCACCGAGGCCATGCGGGAAGTCTCTGGTGGGAGGTCAGTGTGCTGCCTGCTGGGGCTGGCATGTGGCCTCCCTGCAGCACCAGGCAGGAGCACAGGCAGAGGCCTGGGGCCAGCGAGGGGCTGGGGTGGGAGGTGATGGCAGTGGTGGACCTGCGTGGCCTTTGCAGTGGCTGGGCTGGAGGTTGGAGAGTTGTGTTTGCTCTGACGGGATCATGCTGTCCCTTTATCTCTGCTCTTTGTTTGCTCTGCAATATCCCAGAGCCAACACTTTTCCAGGGCAAAATCCAGAGACACTTGAGTGAGACTCCAAGGGGAATACAGTGCTAAACAAGTGACAAACAAGCTGGTCTCTGCTGAAGAAGTCTAACCGAGACCGTCTCACAAGGGATGCAGTTCCCAGCAGTGGGAGCCCTGCACAGCAGGGCTAGCCACAGTGGGCTTGATCCAGCCCCATGCAGAAATGGCATATCCCTAGGGAGAGAATGAGCCTGAATTAGGAGTTCTGCAGGTCTGGAGTGTGGGATCCTTGTGTCGGGATCTTCACGTGGGGCTGGGGCACACGGGGATGGTGGCTGTGCCAGGGTGCCTGTGCTGATGTGGGGATCAGCTGGACCTGGGATGCAGTGGGTGGCATACCGGGGATGGGACGCATGTGGTGAGCATCGCTGTGCTCTGTGCTGCGGCCCACCATTTATACTCCCTGCTTGTGCCCAGGTGCCAGGATGACGGGCACATCACTGACACAGAGTGCACAGCACATCCTGCTTCCCCTTGCCCCTGGGCATCGCCGCCCGAGGCTGCGCCTTCGCCCCCCTTGCCCCTTGACAAGGTACTTCTGTCCCCAAAGCTCAGGAGACCCCCCTGACCCGTGCAGCAGCGTGTCAGCCGGTTTGCTTGGTGCCACGCAGGTGAGTGTGCTCTCCCCACAAGCAGGAAGGCCGAGGAGGCAGAGGAGAAGTGGCAGGGGTGCGTGGGCAGGGTGGCGAGACAGCTTTGGGGCAGGTTCATGAGGAGCTGTGAGCAAGATGTGCCCAGGGATACTAGACTTTGCCCATCCTGGTAAACAAATAGCATCGATTGCTCCAAAGCAATAACTGACTCAGTCATCCGTTTCTCTTGCTAACAGACACAACCTGCAGGGCCCTGAACTTTTGTATATTTATTTTAGGACAAAAGCATTAAAGGGAAAATATCAAACAACAAATAATCTACATGCATACTGGCTTCCCAGGCATTCTCTGCTCCCCAGGGCATGCTGGCAGGTACAGCCTGTGCTGGTGAGTTCCAGATCACATAAGCATGTCTGCCTGTCCCCAAGCCCACAGCGAGATTGTCTCTAGTCCTTCACATCCACCGTTCATCCAGCATCTCAGAGCAGAACAAGCCAGTCTGGGTAGTTTCCTCCAGGAGGTGAGGATTTCTTCAGGCTCGTTTGCTGCACTGGCCCTTGCATTTATTTTTCCCCTCCAGATGGGCCCTGTGGGTCCTGGGGACTCGAGGATTTGTGCAGCACCTTATTGCCTAAGGTGCCCTTTGAACATCTATAGCATCTCCACATAATCCTCTAAAATGTGCCTCTGTTGGTTGTCTTTCATGCCATACAATTGCCAGCGTGCAGCCAGTTAGAAATGAGTTAGAAAAGCCCAGTGTTGGTGGGCTTTGTCTGAGGGGGGAAGTTTCAGCCTGGAGGATGGCTCCTTCGGCCTCAAGCCTGCTGAGGTCACCAAAGTGCCCAGCTTGGGGTAGCCCCAGGACCACTGACCTGGTCCAATACTCACCAGCAGCCCAGTCACTGTCCCACCAGGAGCTCCAGCTTCAGCAGCGATAGCTCACGCTTGCAAACAGCCTTATTTCATCTCCAGATGAAACTCTTCAAAGCCACACAAGCACTTTGATTTGGGGAAGGTTTTCATTCCTGTGAAGATAAGAAAAGCTCCCTTGGCACGGTGCGAGGGCCCCGAGAGGCATCGCAGCCCACGCGTGTGAGCCTGGCAAGCAAGGGGGTGAGGGCACGGCAGGCAAACAAGCCCACGGCCACCGCCTGCAGTATGCATCACCGGTGGCCTGGCACAGGGCAGGAGCTGGCCCCGCACTGCTGGAACCGGACCCTCTGCCGGGGCCAGCGATGATGAGGGTGACCCAGAGACAGGCTGTCTCAGCCCCTGGGCAATGGGATGGCCGCCTCCAGGCACTCGGGACAGGGTTTGTGATGGGTGACTGGGAGGTGTCTCCTTGCCAGGGTCTGGGAGGGAGGCGAGCAGCGCGCCCGGCGTGGCCTCTTGCAGGGGTGATGGTGCGGTGGCCCAGGGGCTGCGTCCAGCTCTAGGCTTCGCTGCCCAGGGGAGTGTTTGGGAAACGGGGGGAATGTGCCTGGGTTTGAGAGCTGTGAAATGAGAAAGTGCAAGAGGGACAGATGGATGGGATGGGCTGAGAACGGGCTGTAAAAAGCCACGTGGGGACTGGAGAAGATAGGGACCAGGCTCTCAGGGCAGTCTGTCCGTCTCTAGGGAATGATGGGGACTGTCACGACCGTGGGGGGGGGACGTTTTTCCTGTTACCCTCCCTGTGGCCGGAGCCTTGCCCCAGCCCTCCAGCCTCGTCCTGGACTAGAGTAATCAAGGCTTTAATCATAAGAGGCTTTGAGCTGCAGGATCTAGGGGCCAAGAAGAAAAAGCAATCTTGGTGTCTGGGTATTCTTCATCACAAGAAGTAAAAGTAATGTCCTTAGACAACTTGGAAGGGAGATTTGGATAACGAGACCCCATCCATCCAGCTGAGGTCCCTGGAGGGGAAAAACCAAAACCATGCCCCGGCCAACAGGCAGCAAGGAAAGCCTTTTGGAAATCAAGACATCCCAAGCCTGAGTATGGAGATGGCTCTGTCGGAAGGATGTCACAGGGAGCTGCAGCCTTTGGTAAGAGCTGGAGGAAGGTGAATTTGGTGCTGCATGGCAAGAAACTGTGATATCTCCCTCCCAACAAATTCAGTGGCACTGTGCATGAGACGTGAAAGCAGCACAAGTGGAGCCAAACGTGGGAAGTGCCACTGGGGTTAGAGAGGGCTGTGCACGCCTGATACACATTTTCAAGCAAAGGGGTAGATGAGCAGAGAAGGGAAAAACACTGGAGAATGTTGGCCTGGCTCACAGCAAGACATTTTTAGTGAACCTGATCACATCACGTTTTGCTCACAAAATTAAATCTCTTGGCCTGATTACAGCAGTGTCACTTGGACGTGGAGTGGGCTGAAGAGCCGCATGCAAAGGGCGTTGTGAAGTGGTGCAAGGAGCTGGTCGGCCCCTCGTGAGGGGTGAGGGAGGTGAAGGGGGCACCGTGCCGGCGTCGGCGGGGTGCTCTGTGATGGGAGGGGAGGGAGGATGCAAGGCACAGCCAGCGCACAGGCTGCTGAAATGCAGGTGGGACCCCGTGCTCCCCCCCAGCTCCCCCACTCCATGCAGGGGCTGTCCTGCGGGTTCAAAGCCCGACAAGCTGAAGCAGGGCTGGTCCAAGGGAAAGCTCAGCTGTTGGCCCTTGTACAAACCCACTCCACTTCAGCGTGGCCCCACAGACGGCTGTGATGGTGCAACCAAGGAAGGCCTAGGAGATACGGGGAGGGCAGGGCAATTGTAATGCCATCGCTCCACCATGTCAGCCCTGCACGGACACCAGCACCAGATCCCTCGGTGATGTGTGTGGTCCGTCTTGGGGATGCCTGAGAGTGCAAGTGCCTCATCGAGCGCCAAGAGACTCCTGAGCCGCCTGCAGTGGCAGTTTTAGCTGGGCTGAAGGGGCAGCTCCCGGGTTGGGCAATGTTTTTCCTCTTCCCTGCCCTTCTTTTGCTCTTTGTGACTCCATGCCTGCAGCATTAGTGTCCAGTGAGACACCAGACAGGCCCAGCTCAAAGGGGGTGCAGTTAAATCAGGGACACTATTGAGTTTGAGGATTTCATTGTTGGAGCAAGAGAGGACAGGGTTAGGCGGGAGTGAACTGATGAAATGCTGGGAGCGATGGAAGGAGCACAGGAGAGCCTGGGAGACCTGTCCTACTTTTTCAACAGTTAAAAGTGGGGGGAGTCCCTCCTGATTTCTTGTCCTCAGGCCCCTTGGCATATGCTATGGGAAGCTGCAGTGGGGATTTCCAGACCAGCGTCCCTCCAGACCAGCCTGCAGTCTCTCTGGTGCCCGTGCAAATGCTCTAGAGAAAGGTGCATGAATGCCCTGGGGCACACGGCGGGCAGAGGAGGCCCTTGAGGGAGGTGCTTGCTCTTCTTGCTGCCAAGAAAAGCCCAGGGCAGAAACATTCATCTGTGCTGGCTGCCTGCCCGTACCCCCACCTCGTAACGACGGGGGGGTCAGCGGGGCTGGTTTGGGGGCACAGTGAGCTCCAAAGAACTGGAGCAGGCGAAGAGGTACTCTCCAAGCACCAGGACCTCTGCTGATGGGTCCTGAGGCCCACCTTGCAGGGGACTTTGTCACAAAAGGCATTATAGAAAAGTCTTTCTCAGCTGGTTTTTGGGTGGGTTTTTTTCAGTCTGAGTCAGATATTTAAAACCTCACGGACCTTTCCATGTCCCTCCACCTAGTTAGGAAAGTGGGAGGGGAGGAAGTGATAAAACAGATCCCATAATACTTTTTTGTTTTGCAATCCTATTGTTAGCACTGAAAAAACATAACCCAAACCAGCATCAATGGAAGGCAGCACGCCGAATCCCTGCTGGTGAAACCAGCCCACTCGGAGACACCCTGGCTGGCTGCAGGGGACTGATGCCTGTTTGGTCATATAGGTGTTTTGTTTATGTTCCTTGTATTTCAGCCTGGTTTTCTAAGGAAATGAGGCGACTTTAGCTCTTGGGTGATTCCACCAACAGGGGTGAGCTCTGCAGGTTTTACCTTCTTTGAGGTGTCCCCAGAATTGGTGGCTGGATATGGGGAAAGGCAAAAGGTGCCCCAAAGGAGGAAAAGACACAACGTGAGTGAATGGCAACCTCCTGCATGGCTGCCAGCATCTTCCCAGCCCTGCGGTGCCCCTGAGCCACGGTGCTGGCAGCAGGGGCCAATTCTCAGTCAGGGGCCGAATCCTGATGTGCAGATGTGCAGAAACACTGGGGATGGAGGTGCTCAGTGCTCCCACGGACCCTTCCTTGTCTGTGCATGAACAGTAGGTTCCCTTCCGTGCTTGAACGTGCTCCTTCCTCCCAGCAAGTGCTCCCTTGTTTGTGCAGAGCGTCCGCGCTGGGTGCAGCATCTTGGGGAAATGAGAAGGGAGCGCAGGGGCAAAGCCGCATGCCCTGGGCTATGCTGGGTCTGACCTGCTGCTGTTCGCATGGGTGCCAGCGGCTTGGCAGAGTCTAAACCCCTCTGTCTAATAAGGGGTTAACAAAGGCTCTCTCCCCGAGGCCCTGGGGTCTGCTCACAGCTTCGGTGGCCGCTCTGCCAGCCCCTCCATCCTGGCCCCAGACTGTGCCTCCTGTTGCACGGGCACAACCTGTGTGTCCATGAGGGGACCAGACCTATGAATAACCTGGCCTAGAAAAGAGGAGCTGCTCGGGCGATGTGCGCTCATTTGAAGTGGCTGGATACGGCAGCTCAGGAACCCCCGCTCTACGAGATTTCTAATTACGCTTCTGCATAATTGTTTCAACCATTTCCTCATGCTGAAGCAAAGCTTATTGGTTTGTAATCCCTAGCACACCCCAGGGCCTTCTTCAAAATGTAGGCCCAGCATTTACTGCCCCCGGTCCAATAGTTGAAGAATGTGAATTTGTGTGTTATTGCTAAGAGCTTAGTCACTTGGTTTTTAGCTCTTTGAGGACTCCAGATGTGTCACCCGGGCTCAGGGATTTGCTACCTTTTGTGCATTCCAGCATCGTGGCTTTGAATCCTCCATCTCTGCCTTTTGCTTCCCCACCTGAGGAGGATGAATTTGGGAACACGGCTCCCTGCTCCGGCACGAGGATTTAATTTCGGGATGTTTGGCCGGCTGGTCCCGCAGCTCCACCACGTTTCCTCCATGCCCCCGTCCCCAGCAGGCTCCGCTGTGCGTTGCATTGGCTGTGTGTGTTCTCAGCCATCTCTGCCTCCAAATTTCCATCCCACGTTTTACCCGCTGCATTTTCTCGTTCTTTCTGTTAGCTCTCTGGAGGTTAATATCTGTTTTCTCAACAGCATTTGGCTCAAACAATATCATGCATCCACCAATAAGAGCAATATGAACCTTCTCTGCTTCTCTTCCCACTTCTCCCCAAAGCACTGCTAAGCAGGCTCGAGCCCGAACCCCATCACATCGCACACTGCCACATTCGGTCTCTGCCTTCCCCGCAGCTCTGCAGGGCCAGGCTTGAGCCTCCTCCACCTCCATCCACCACTCCTAGGAGATGTGTCGCAGTGACAACTGCCCTTCCTACGGTCCCAGGCATGGCAGCTTTAATCACCTGCCTCCGTGTCTCCGGGATTGCTCTGTGGGTGTCGCAGCATCCCTGAGAGGCAGGATCGGAGGCAAAGTCACAAGCAGGGACTGAGGTTAAACCCGGCCCTGGCTCGTGACAGACCTACAGGGGAGGACAGCCTAAATGGGAACCTCCATGGGAAGAGAAAGGGCACACCGCCCTGCTCAGGGAGAGGACTTGGGCTCATGCTGATGCTAGGGCAAGCGTAAGCTTTGGGGATGCATAAATGACATGCCCTGTGCGGCCTTCCAGCTGAGGCGGCACTGCAAGGCTTGGGAATTGGGTGTGCGAGGGTGCACAGGGGTGGAAGGTGGTATCACCCGGCACGGACAGTGCTGGAGCAGCGAGCTGCTACCCCGGCAGGAAACTCCCGCAATTGCTGCTTCCTCCCACCTCCGCTGCAGCCTCCTCTCATTTCACAGGCACTGCCAGAGCCTGCCTGCCTCCCGCTCCACGTGCCCCCCTGCAGACACCATGCCGTGTGCCCAGGGAACTGCTCCCAGCAGGATTTTGCGACCTTGCCCCGTGACTTTCCCATTTCCATAAACCTCTGTGGAGGGGTGGGAAGTGCTGAGCTTCAGGACAGTCTGCCAGTAGGCAGGAACCAGTGCGGAGTGGAGGGCTCCCAGGAAGGGAGGATAACTGAGTTCAGCACACAGCGGAGCACCAGCGTCTTCAGCCAGAGGAGAGGGACGTTGCGGACCAGCAGTATCTTGCCATGATTTCTGCTGATGAGCACCTGAGGGCCTGGCCCCACCTGCACAATCTGGGTCAGCGATGAGCTGTTGAACACACGAGCTTCCCGCACCCTCCCAGATGGCCAGAGGTTAGGAAAGCATCCCTGGCAGCCCCCCTGTGCCCTGTCTCCCCACATCTGGGGAGACACATTATGTGATGGTGTAACAGAAAACAGGGAATGTGTCTCCACAAAAGTTCCAATGAGGCTTGGGAATGTGGTGCCAAGAAGCCACACACTTGGGACCACTGGGAGCATGGACAAGTGGCTTCTTCCACAAGCCCCAAATCCTGGTGCTGCTGTCCACATTGGGATAAAGGAAGGCTATCTTGTGTCAGACCTGCTGCGGCTCTTGAGAAAACAGAAGGGAGCGATTTTGGGATCTGCAGCAGCAGATCTGGTGGAGCAGCAGCACCAAGGGGAGATGTGTGCCAGCAGCACCAGCAACAGCTTCCCTCTGCTCCAGAGATGCTTCACCCTGCTTGATCTGGGGATGCAAGGCCCCTCTGTCCTCCTCTCAACAGCACCCTGCTGTCCAGCTGCCTCCCCGCTGCAAACTCAGCCCTACGCCGTGCTGATCAGTCAGGCAGGAGGAGGGATCAGGCCAGGGCAGCTTCCCAGGACTGCCAGGTTTGGCACCCTGATGGCATCTCCCGGGTCCCCGCCATCCCTGGCCACCGGCTGCTGTGGGAACAGGCGGCTCCATCCCCAGCCTCTGCCCCAGCCACCTCCATCTCTTCGCAGCGGTGAGCCCAATGGCACTGCTGATGGGTGCTTGGATGGGCTGAGCCATCTGCCCAGGCTGGAGCTCCCAGTGCTCTCCTCCACGGACAAAGCCTCTTGAGTGGCTCCGAAGCTGCTGATTTCTCCAGAGGAACCCTGACCAAGACACAGCCCTCCTTCGGTCATGCATGTAGCATCTCCAGACAGCGATCTTTTCTAAAAGACAAGGCCACCACAGGGTCTCTGTAGAGCTCCCAGGGCAGGACACATGCGGCTGTGCCGTGGTGCTGCCCAGGCAGAGAAGAACAGCAGCAGCAGGCCTGCGCACAGTTATGCAGTAATATCCAAATCTGCTTACTGTCTGCCGCTGTGATTGAAGGAGTTTCTGTAATAATGTATTAGCTAAAGCTTCCAGATTATCCCAAAAACATCAGCTTTAACAAAGGGGTAATGCCTCTTTAATCCCCGCATGATCCCAGTTCCCAGACTCTGCAGGACATTAATTCACGGCTAATACACAGACTCCCGGCAGGCTGCTAATGTGGGCGGCATCCGAGGCCGGGGCCAGCCGGCCGCACGCGGCTCCCGCCTCGCCAGGCCACCGCTTTGTTCCCCCTGCTCCCTGGGTGCAGCTGCGATCTCCAGCCTGGCCCCAGTCTCTGAGCCGGGCTCCTGGCTTTGGCCGGCTGCGGTAGGTCTCAGGGCGATACAGGATGCTCCCCTGTGAGAGAGGCAGGCTCTCGATGCTGGGTGTTGGACGTTTGTCCCTCAGCCCCACGTCCCTGGAGGAGGACAAGCCGGTGTAATCGGCTGCGGCTGGTTTTGTTGCATTTGGCAAACAGCTTCCTTAAGACTTTCTGACTGGAAATGCCATGGCCGGGGCTGAGGGGGCTGCTGGGTGAGGGCAGCAAGGTGCATCCCTTGCAAGCACCAAGACCTCAGGGAAGGCTTCACCCCAGCCCCATCCCTTGTGCCAGAGAAGCTGCTGTCTGTCTGTCCCTGGGAGCTGGTTTTTGGAAAAGGACGGTGCGGGCTGTCGGCGGACAACAGCCTCCTAAGGGCCCAGCGAAGGCAGGGCTGCGGGTCCAAAACCCAGTGTGTGTGGAGACTAGCCGGGAAACCAGACAAGGCAGGAGCTGGGTGGACAAACCTAACAGCAGATGGGGACCACGCGGTGCCTGTCCCCTTCAGCAGGACCTCAAGAGCCAGTCTGCCCCACTGACAGGTGGGAAAACACCACAGAAATTGCGGTTTTCATCCTGGAATGCTGCACCCAGGCCGCAGCTGAGCCTCCGCTCCCACCCCGTTATCAGCCCAGCCATGTACAGGATGAAGCCGGTTCAAGGAGAGGTCCCTTGTGAAACAGCTCCTCAGCCTTCTCCTGCTGCACCCCGTTCTTGTTCTCCTCCAGGCCCAACTCCATGAGCAGAAGAAGGAGCTATAACTGAAACTGATGATGGTGATGATGATCCAAACTCTGCTTTATCAGAGAAGATATTTTGCCCTGCAAAACTATGGTCACCTGCTAGCAACATCTGGCTGATTCCAGCCAGCCCTTCGGAAAGCTTTTTTTCTCCATGGCACAGAAAGCAATCCCCCTCCACCCTGGTCTGCTAGGGATGTGCACATGGTGCCAGCTCCCTTGAAAATGTTTGATGGTGGGAAGGGAAGAGAGGAACCACGGATTCCATAGGTGCGATCACCCTGGGTGGGGAATGCCCCTTCCACTGCCTGTCCCTCTGTGAAGCCTGGGACAAGGCTACAGCACAAAGCATGAGGCAAAAGGCCGAGGAAAACAATCCCCACCACGGCAGCTAAGGCATCAGAGACGGTGGCTGCCCGGCCACACACATGTGGGATCCCTGGCCATGAAAACTTTGCAGTGGTGCTTTCCATCCCTCTGGTTGTTCTCCCATATAGCCAAGCCCCGGGATCTGCGTCCACGGGGGGCTCCAGAAGGAGTTGAGAGACCTGTCTTGGAGCTACCTGAGAGTGTCACAAATTGTCTTCCAGAGGTGTCCATCTCCCCTACAGCCTATAAAGGCACAACTCAGAGCAGACTCAACGGGGAGGCCGTTTGAGCTGGGAGGGACGCGTCCTACCCCATCTGCTGAGGCCAGTAGCCATCTGGGTGAGGACCTGAGCGCAGTTCAGCTGCAACCTTTGGGCAGGCTTTTCTCAGTTTCCTCTTTTGATGTGTAAATCGGCAGCTACCTCAAAGAGCTTCGTGATGGCTGAATTCAGCAGCAGGTGCCTTTTTCAGATTTTTCCTTTCTCACCAATTACCTTTCTGGTATCC
The DNA here is from genome assembly GCA_013400755.1 of Pelecanoides urinatrix. Classification (NCBI taxonomy): domain Eukaryota; kingdom Metazoa; phylum Chordata; class Aves; order Procellariiformes; family Procellariidae; genus Pelecanoides; species Pelecanoides urinatrix. The sequence continues at coordinate 153,659 of VZTQ01000410.1, read as the reverse complement.
ACACGGTGACTGCATCACCCTGCATTGGGCAGGTTTCTCTGCCTGCTCGTCCATCACCAGGCACCTGTGGGGCACTGCTCCAGACCCAGTGCTGCGGTCACCCAGCTGCAATAAGAGCAGGAGCCTTGAGGATCTCCAGGGAGAGGATCTTCCCTGGTTGCCCGTGATGCCTGACTGCCCTGAGATGCAGCCTGGCTTGCTGGGAACATGCAGGCACCTGCCCTGACCATGCCTCTGTTTCTGCTGCTCCACTGTATACATACAGACACCGGTGTTGCTGAGGCACCGGCGTTGGCTGAGCTCCTGAGGAAACACGCACATGGATCCATATGAAGGTATGAGCTCCCACCCATGTGGGGATACCGTTTGGACATGCAGAAGACAAGCACACTACAGTTTGGCAGGGATTTTGCCCTCAATTCTTCCTAGGCAACGTGAAGGCTCTTAGGTGGAGTCACACACAAGCAGTGCGACGGTGAGACACCACCTTTGAACCTGGGTTCCTGCTACAGCTGGTGGTGTAGGCACAAACCAGCAGCTGTCGCTGGTCATACTGAGAGCCTGGTGGAGCCAGGACCTGAAACCAGCCCTCCCACCGTGTCTGGACCTGCAGTGAGTCAGTCACCTCCTGTCTGCTCTCTGCCATGCAGGCACTGGAGAGGCTGCTGCAACAGGTCCTTTTTAAGGTGGTTGCCCACGCCTGGGCATTCCCCAGAGCTGTGTCACTGCAGGGAAGACACCTGTGAGCTTGCACACACAGACACGTGCATGTGCATGCACACAGATGTGCACGGAGTATGTGCAAGCACACGTCTTATCATGGGGTAAGCGACAGAGGGTCCAGGGCAGCAAAACAGCCAGACCATCCTCCTGTTCAGCTCCGGGAGATGTCTCCAAGGTTCATTTTAGCATCTGCCTTCCCAGCCTCTGTTTTCTCCCCAGCGCTCAGTTCCCACACAGTTCCTGCAGCCAGTACTCTTGCAAATGCCAGTTAATGCTCCCCCTGCCTCTGATCTGGGTTTCTAATGCCGGCACAAGGAGCCGCAGCAGCAAACCTGGGCTGGTGCCAGCTTCTGAAAGTCTGGCTCTGACATACTGCACCTCGGCGCACTCACAGGGACTTAACCCCTGCAATCAGGTTAGGGGAGAGGGGATGGAGAGGCAGCAGCACTTGTTGATCTGGTCAGTGGAGCCGGAGGTGTGACGCTTGACCAAGAAGGAGCCAAGGCTGTTGGAGAGGCTGGACTCACCCTCCCCAGCACGCTGCAGAGCGCGGGACTTGCCTGCAGCCCGGTAGCCTGGCCCCGCACCAGGACGGAGTCGGTGCGCTCCACGTGCGGGCGCAGTGCTCCCCGCTCGGCTTCCCAACAGGCGTGACGCTGCGCCTGGCCCCGCGCCCCGGCGCTGCCTCCGGCGGGGCTCTCCCCCGTGCCAGGGAACGCGTGATCCTTGCAGCGAGGACTTCACGTGCCGGGGAGGCTCCGGCAGCCTGCAGAGGATTAGGAAAGGCACGGGGCTCCCTGCAGAGAGCTACCCCGACAGGTTGGATAGCATTTTCCTGCAGGGCACCATTTCACAGCTACAAGGTGTTTTCTCCGCAGACGCGTGTGCGGGAGGTGCACAGGCAGGCAGGGAGGAGCAGGACAGGCAGGCAGGGAGCCTGGATGCAGGCCTGGGAATACCAGGAGCCGAGCCAAGGTGCTGGCGTGAGAAAAAGTGGGTGCAAACTGGGCACGGACACACAGAGGATAGAAAGAGGAGGCAGCTCTTGCCTGATTAGAAATGGCATCTCACAGGGGTGCAGGGAGGCAGGTCATTGAAATGCTTTCACACAGAGCCTGAGCATGGCCTCGATGGTGATGCCTGTGCTAAATGGGGATGGATTTGTGACCTTGGAAGTTCACCTCTGCTTGTACCTACAGCTCATGACCATTTGTCTTGGGTCTCTTGCATTTCTAACCAAGCCATGCAGCTCCCCTCTGACATGGGGAGAGTCAACCGGACCTTTGGGCACGGGAGCGGCGAGAGCCTGCAGGACCACTGCCCCAGCACCCAGGAGCTTGGGGATTAGTGATCATACCTTTAGCACGTTTCAGCTCCATGCCATCACTCCTGCCGTGTAAGCAGCCTGCCACCCTAATTAGAAATACTTTAACGACAAATAAATGCCACATACCGCCCACAGCAAGAGGGAGTGGAAAGCTAAAAATACCCTCCCCTTACGGCTGCCAGCAAACCCCAGCGGGCCACCTGCTAGTGGAGAGCCAGAGCCACCCAGAGCAGAGACAGGCACCCACCGCACGCTAAGGAATATAAATGAGTCTTGCAGCGTGACCTGGTGCTGCCGGCGTGGGCTCCGCGGCGCAGCCCTCGCAGCGGAGATGAGTGCCCAGGCAGCTCAGCCCAGCTGGCAGCTCCCCACGCTGCCTCCAGACGCAGCGGGAGGTGCAGCTCCTGGGGGGACAGGCTTGGAAAATACCAGGGGGGTTATATCCTTCCCTGTCTTCTCCCCAGGGTGGCAGGAAGGAACCACCAGCCACAGGGAAATGAATCAGCAAGGGCATCGGGGCTGATGGCAGAGGGGCTGGGGCGCTGGCGGGGACACTGCTGTAGCCGGGGGACGTTGCTGGTGGGATAGGGGTGTTGCAGCGAGGGCTACAGCAGAGGCGTTGCTGTGGAGTTGGGGTAGGGTCGTTTGCTCTGCCGGTGCTGCCTGTTCTGCACTGGAGGCAGATGAATACAGCACCAGCAGCGATGGAGGTGTAGGGATGAGGACGGTGGGGAGATGCCCCTGAGCCTGCAACACCCTGGACAACATATCCCCGGTTCTAGATGGTGGAGACGGCACCTTCCCACCAGTGGCTGCAGGGAGGGGCATCGGTGGCCTGCGGAGACCCATGAAGCAGGGAGGCATGGGCAGCTCGGGGAGACACGGAGATGCATGGAGGTGCAGATGGAGCAGGAGCTGCTGGTTCCAGCCCTGCGTGGCACTCCCGTCTCCAGAAAGATCCTGCAAACTCAACCCCTCCCCACTCTCCTCTAACCATTACTCATCGAAGTGCCCATAAAGAGCAAGGTTTGCTCCCCGCTTTGAGAGCTCCTGGACTCTCAGGGGTGGCTGATACTGACTGCAATTCCTCTGACCTCTGGGTAGGCAGCACCTCAGGAGCTGTGGGAAGCACAGGGGCTGGGTATGCCGGAGCTGCTCCCTTCAGCTCCCCTTGCTCAGGAAAACACCTGGGTCCTCAGGGAATGGATCTGAAGGGGAGCAATGGGCCACACGCTGCCTTTCATCCAACAAAATGGAAACAAGAGGTCCTGGAGGACACATCACAGTGTAAAGAGCGTGAAACTAGAAAACACCTCGCAGCTCCCTGCCTGCCTAGCTCTGGAGAGATCTGCCCACTCAGCCCGAATGATGAGAGATGGAAAAGGAGCAAAACCAGAAGAGCTTTGTCTCTCTTCCAACCCATCGGAGATTTGAAACTTGACAACAATGCAGGAGAGATTTTCACCCTATTGTTACAGATTATCAGTGCATGAAAATGCCTGCTGCACTTCACACCAGACCCACAGAGCAAACCTGCTCTGAATGCCCACGTTGAGAAAACACAAGCAAGCCCCAGTGAGCAGCCTGCGTCCCGTCAGCACCAGAAAGACCACGGCTTCCTGCAGCAGCACCAGACCACCAGATGAGCAGGACCCAGAACCCCTCGGAAAGCTGCAGGCAGGCTCTTGCTTAGGATGGCTTTGCGTGGACCCTCCAAATGTGACCTCTCTTCCCCGTGCATCCTCCATGGATTCAGGCTTTCGTGTCCTGCTGCCTGTGTTTGCGAGACCTGGGGGCCCACACAAGCTCACCCCATCCTCCAGCAGGACAGGCAATTTGCCCAGGGGAAGTCAAGCCTGGAGGACCCCGCGTTTCCCACAGAAGAGGAATTTTGCTAGAGAGACAAAACCGACGGAGCGACCCTCAGCCAGTGGCAGTCCTCAAGACACAGGAAGCCACAGAGGAGCTGCATTGCAAAGAACTGAGTCATACAGTCTTTCTGGCTGCCTCATGTCTAATATAATGGACATGAAAAAAAAAACCCAAGGACTAGGTTTTCCCTTCTTTCACACAGTGATGATGCTGAAGTCTGCGCTGGTGGCATGGTGGGGACCAGCCTGACTCATTCTGGGGCAAGGCTCAACCCTGTAAAGCCTGTAAGAGTCTCACCTTGCTCTCTGGAAGTTTTCTCTACCTGCACAGAGTTTCCTCACCAGGTACAGAGCAGACGAGATGCTCTCTGCCGGTATCTGCTCCGGGATCGGGGTGCCTGCGCATAATGGGTGCCGCATTACAGGTTATGAGCTGTTATTATGGCATGTTTATTCAATCAATCAGTAGTTGAATAGCTGGGGTTAGGAAAGGCTCTGATTCACCACCCAGGTGGGCTAATTTGAGGGCAGTGTTTCCTGATCCTGCTCCCTGCTCCACCCTCTGCCTGCGCAGCCAGACTGGTTGCATAGCTGGTGAAGCAACCGCTGAACCGCCATGCAGAAGACAGCCACCGCAAACAGATCTCAGTTCTCCTCCACATGCTGGGCGGTGATTTACTGCCACGCAGCTGCTTTCCACGGGCAGCGGGGTCACCCCGCAGTGGGAGCACCCACGGGACCAGGCAGGATGGAGTGTCGCACCCACCAGCCGGAGGTGGTCCCCTCCACTCGTGAATCTGCCCCTGCACCCTGAAAGGCTCATGCTTGAGACTTCCCCAGAGGATGTGGAGACCAGCAAAAGTGCTGTTCATTGCTATGCCACATTTTCATCAGTGGTCTGGAAGTAAATCTAAAATCTTGCTGCTAATATTCGCAGCTGACACATAAGCCTGGCAGAGCAGTAAATAGTGACGAAGAGACGGCAGTCTTCAGACCAGCACAGGCCGATCCAGCCGCCCTATTTAATACAACCGACTGAGAGTTATAACTAGGAACAAGCAGTGCAGGCTGTTCCTGCCAAACTAAGGTTGGTGTTTTGAAAAGAAATATGCAGGAGCCATAGCAAGTGAGCATTAGCATCCCTGCAAGCACTGGGGAGAGGGCAGCTGTGGTCCTGAGCAGAGGAGGGGAGAGCAGCTACGGGTGCCTCATGCATGTGCTAAGAAATGCTGATCCTCAGCCCCTGCCCAAGGCGGCATGTGAGGTTCGCAGGATCAGCTCTTGGCTTTCCCAAAGGTGCGTCTAGCTCCACACCAGTGAACCCCCCTGCCTGGGGAGGAGGTAGCCAAGCCGCAGAGAAAGACAAGGCAGATGTTTGCAGAAGCATCTGCCCTGGCAGCACAGCCCTGGCCAAGGGGTGTGCACAGTCCCGCAACCCGGGCATGGCAGGGCAGGGGCACAGATCATGCCAAGCCACTGATGTAAGATGCAGTGCCTCAAATGCACCGTGGATTTCCTTGTCAGCTCCCTGGAACCCCAGGCAGGAGGTTCCTGCCCTCCCTGTGTTTCTGAGGTTGGAGCACTGGCCAGGCCCTGGCTGCCAAGATGGGTTTAAATTCCATGAAAGACAAATAAATGTGTCCTGAAGAGCAAGAAAGCAATGGGAGCAGTGAGGGGGGTGTTGCTACTGGATATAGCCCAAGGGAAAAGGCTGCAGAAATACTCCCATCTGCAGGGAATGCCCATCTGCCCCGAGAACAAACAGTCTCACTCCTTCCTTGTGCTGGCACTGGCCATGGGGAGCCTGTGGAGCAGACAGCTCAGCAAGCTACCCAGCTGGGAGGTGATACAGCAAAGGGAAAAAGAGAAAAGGAGCATTTTTTTCACCAAACTGACTCATGTCTGCATTGTCATGAGTTGGGGTGGCAGGACCATGCAGCTAGGGATGGGGTGGCAGAGCAGCTCTACCCCTTCTTTGCCCAGGTGGCCAAGAAGGCCAACGGCATCCTGGCCTGTATCAGCACTGGTGTGGCCAGCAGGAGNTTGGACTTAGTGATTCTATGATTCTAGGATTCTATGACTCTGGTGCTCCGGCTGGCTCAGGCAGGCTGCAGCCTGGTGTAAATGCCTCTGGGAGGTGACCCTGTGTTCTGGTGTGTGTCCTGCCTGCACTGGCACTGATGCCAGGTCAGGGTATCCTGGCCCACATCCCCTCACTCCTGCCCCAGTGTCACCCAGCACTTGGGTGCAGCCATGCAGACTGCCAGGTGGGTCAGATCCAGATCCAGGAACCAATTCAGGCTAAAAATAGCCTTTTCTTTTGCCATATATATACATGTATTTTAACCTGGCTCAGTTTTGCGAGCTGGTTCCCTGCACAACCCCCAGCCAAGCAGGCTGACGTTCCCCGGGAGCGCACAAGCAGGAGCAGGAGAGCCCAATGCTGTCCCACCCTGCCCCAATTGCCCCATTCCTGCCCGCTCAGGATCAGTGCAGCGGGAAATAGAATCATAGAATCATAGAATCATAGAATCATTAAGGTTGGAAAAGACCTCTAAGGTCATCGAGTCCAACCGTCAACCCAACACCCCCATGCCCACTAAACCATGACACCTCTGTCACCACTGCCGGGGGGGGAACATGGCTGGCAGTGGAGAGAGACCCCTCCAACACAGGGGACCCACAAAATCATGAAGCCGCTGTAGTCAAAGTAGGAATCCCCCTTGCAGTCAGTTACTCCGTCTCCTCCAGCCAGCGCTCTGTGACGGAGGTGAGCTGCGTTCAGCCCAAGAGCACGTCCCCATGCTCACTTGCACACAGGTTTAAAGAGAATGACAAACAGCCTCTGCTTTCTCACATTTGCCTTTGGGAGAGCAGGCGTGTGCACAGAGCCATGTAGGAGAGCTAAGCAGAGCGGGTGAGCAGGGCTGGAGCAATTTGCATCTGCTAACGCGCCCGAGCTCTGCACAGCCTCCCGAGGCGGACTGCAGCCCTGCACCGAGCAGGGCTCCCACCGCACCCGCTGCTCCTGCCTAGCACCCTTCCTTGCTTTTCCACTCTGCTTTCTGCCCTCTCCCGCTCCAGCCAGCTCCCAGGGCTGCATCCCTGCAAGAGCATCCTCCTCCCCGCACCCCAGCCCCCAGCTGGCCTCCCGCCCAGCCGCCGCAGCTCCCCACCCCGCTACCAGTAAAGCGGAGAGTGCTGGGATCCCTGCCAGAGCCCCGTCTCCTGCACTTCAGCTTCCAGCTAAATGCCAGAAACGTGATCTCCAGAGCCTGCCAGGTTACGGGGAGGGACGTTTTCTCCTGCCGCCTCATGCCACTGCCCGCAGCTATGGCAATGGGGCGGCTGGTGCGGTCCACACCTCGCCGTGGGGCGCATCACCAGTGGTCCCGCTGCCATGAGCACTTGGGTATCCCCTCTCCTCCTGCCTGGGAACTTTCTGGTGAACTAAAACCCATGGGAGCCTGCTGAGTTTCAGAGCTGCTTGCAAGAAAACACCTTGATGGGCACCGGCAGGTCGAGGATGCAGAGGGAGGCAGCTCACGCTTCAGAAGCATTGGGGAGGATGGGGCAGGACCCTAAAAAGCCTGACAAGAGCTGGCCAAGCCAGGAGAGTCTCCTGCTTCTTGTGTAAACCTTCTCTGGGCAAACCGATGGTGGTCATCCCCCTCCCTGGAAAAAACACTAGCTGGACAAGTAACGCCCAGGACATGCGTGACTTGGCTGGGTGCATGGGGCGCAGGCACCGTGGGGTGCTCAGACCCCATCCCCACATCCCCACATCCCCACTGCCCCCCATTGCCTCCTGGCTTGTGGGCCCAGGGAACCCAATGGGAAGTCGGACGCTGTGTAGACCTGGGGACAGAGCACAGCATCACCAGTGACTCCCACCGCAGCACCCGCACACCCTGGGGCACCACGGGGACACTTGTGGGAGCTCCTGTCATTGGCATCCTCTTCCTCAGCCAACAGGGAAGAGGCAGCAGTGTGAAGCAGAGGACCAGTCGCTACCAGCCACGCTCTGGCAGGGAGCCCTATCAGGCTTTGTCGTGGAAACCTTCACCCAAGGGGCATCTCCTCCTCTCGCCAACCTGACATACCCTGCTGTGCCAAGGGTTTTTCTTTTTTTTCCCATTTTCCCTTGTTCTCATCATTCCAAGCTAGCGCTGTTCACTGTCTGTCAAGGGATTGTAAGTCACGGCACAGGTTCCTGGGGTGCTTCTCTGCCTATTCCCCAGCACACAGACCTGCACAAACCACCCCACAGACAAACCCCTCTGTGCCTCGTGTGCTCCCACTCTCTGGGCAGTCCCACGCTCTGCAGCTCAACAGGGTTTGACCAGCCTCCAGAGACATTTGGGTGATGTCCCCTTCCAATCCTGCCACTGCCTGACACCAAGCTCTACAAGGGCATAGGACAACTGTCACCCACCAGTTCTGCACCAGGAGACAAAGCAACAGGAGGGATGAGCATGAATGGTCCCTGGGGCATTAGCGGTGTGTGCACTTACCAACATGGGGGTCTTTCTTCATAAAACATGCAAAAATATTGCAAAATGTCCCATTTTCAAAAATGACTATGCAAAAGACAAGAAATACAGAAGTAAATCTCTGCTTTCAAACCTCCTTCCTCCACCTGGGAATAGGAAAGCCGGGGTTAGTACAAGCTGCTCTGGCCTGACCCTCGCATATGCCAGGCTAAGCCACTGCTGGCAAGGCAGGGTGGTATCAAAAGCTGGGCACACCTTGCCAACATTGCCCGAAAGGGCTGCGTTACCCCTCCAGAGGCCAGAGGAGTCAAGATCCTGCCCTGTGGCCGTCCCTTGGATGCAACACTGCAGCTAGACTGTGTGCACATGCTGCTGGCTTCGCAATGTGGCGTATCACCCGGCTTGGTGCTCACCCAGCAGTGGGATCCAGCATCATTGCCAAAAGCTGCATCTTCCTCTGCTTGATGAAGGACACAAAATCCACATGAGTCCCGGTCAGCTCCCCACAGCACATGGCCCTTGATCCCCTTCGTTCATGGCCAGCAGAGCTGGAGCTGCTTAGGGTGAGAGTGGCATTATCCAAACGCCAAGGCAGCATCGGCAGCAGTCGCCGAGTCCCCGGAGCACCCAGCGCCCAGCTCTGCTCACGGGAGCGAGCACCTCACCTCCAACATGCCCCGTCACCGCGCTCTGCACGGCCACGCCACGCGGGTCCAGGCTGTGGGATTCATGGGGCCCGAGTATTTTTATGCTCTGCATGTGTGCGTGAGTCACTCATTTGTCTCTCTTCAATATTAAACCATTCCAGCATAGCACAAGCTTGGGGGGAGTGAGCAGCGGAAAAGGATTTAAAATAAAGCTCTCCTTACAGGCTGGAGGAGGGGAAAGGATGAAAACCATCTCTGCTTCCCCCAGCCCCCAGGCAGTAGCCGTCTCCCCCGCCTTGACCCACTCAACCCTCCCTGCTCTGCAGATCCTTTCCAGCTCAACCCCAGACGTGAAAATTTCCTTTCTCCAGGCATGGCCAGTTCTCAGCACAGCCTCGTCCCCTCCTGAAAAAGTGGCTGGGAATGGGCCAGCCCTCAGCAGGAGCTGGGCACTGACACCTGGCCAGGAGAGACCCAGTTTGCTGGGTCTGACCTGGAGTCCAAGCGTGGCCATGCCCAAAGCAGCATTTACACATTTTTTTTGAAAGGAGAAATTTTCCCTGAATGCAACTTACCCCTCTGCAAAATGCCAGTGTCTGGGAGACTCAGAGCAAAGTGACACGTTGGCGATCGCACGCGTGTGCTTCCCGGTGTGTGTGCTGGTGTGTGCCTCTCCCTCGGTGCGTGCAATCGTGTCTCTGCAAGTGTGAATTTACACCTGCAACTCCCCCGGCGGTGCACGCCTGCATGCGGCCGTGCACTGGAGGTGTGCTGCCAGTGTGTCCGTGTGTGCAATACTCTGCCAGCAGCAGGCAAGCTCAGCCCGGGTTCTGCCCGGCCAAACCTGCAAAGAGGCAAATCCTCCCTCCTCTCCAACAACCTGTGCCAGGGCAAGAAGTTTTTCCTTGCACCCAGCACAAGTTGCTGAGGTGCAACCTCTGGCCGCCCGGGCTACCGTCTGCCACCATGGAGATGTTCACCTCCAACATCTTTGCCACTTCTCTTCAGGTGGTTGCATGCTGCTGTTAGCTACCTCCTGGCCAGCTAAACCAGCCCAAATCCCACAGCATCACCTCATGCAACGTGGGGCGTGGGCCAATAAGAGTTTGTAACCCCGTCACAGAAGCAGTGAGGGGAGAGAAGAAGGTGGTGGGAGCCAAGCAAAGAACTTTGTGTCCATCTGAGATAATAAAGACAGATGTGGCTTTGGCATCTTGGCTGCATGCAAGAAGCAGAGGTCTGGGGGCTACTCGGCTCCCTGCAGCCCCCAAACTCTGGTGCTGCTGGCCCAGGAGCATCAGCTGTCAGGAGCTGCAGGGCAGGGTCCTGCCGTGCCCCCCTTGCTCATCTCAGCCTCTTGCCTGCCCTCGGCCATGCCGCTGGTGGGGCTTTGCCAGGAACGGAGCCAAGTCCTTCCTAGCTGGATCAATTCAGTGATCTGGGCTGCAGCATAACGCAGCAAGCAGATATATTGGCAGAGGATGAAGGCTGAGACGTGGGAGCCCAGAAACCGTCCCCGGCCCTGCCGCCACTGCGTAGGGCTGCCTGCCATTGCACCCAGTCACACGGGGCATCGCACCCAGCCGGAGACCCAGGGCTGAAGTCTCCAGCTGCCGTTCCTTGGCTTTTCCAGCTTCTAACCTTGGGTGGGTTTTGCAATTTTAGCTTCACTCCTGCAGTGATAGACTGCGGGAGAGCTGTTCCTCCAGTCCTGCTTCCAGCCTTGCTGAGCTCCTTGTGCTGGGATCCAGCAGTTCCTACCGCAGAGCGGTGTTTCGGAGAAGGAGCTGGGGTCCTGGGGACAGCTTGGGGAGCAAGGGACTCACAGGAGCACTTCAGCTCACTGGGAAACTGGGCAGAGAGAGCACCTCATGTGCCCAGCAGCCTCGAGAGGCAGGAGGTGAGCATGGGATGCAGGTGCCAGCTCTGCCCGCTGCAGCTTCCTTGCTGGGGAGGGCTGCATGGGGCCAGGAGCTGCCGCACTGACACAGCCTGTACCCCAGATCTGCTGGTTTGTGGTGCCGGGGTGGCACAACGGGTCCCAGGGCCAGAAGCTGCTGGCCAGTGTGTCAGGGATGAGAGGTCCCTGCTGGGCATGGGGACTTGGGGACAGCTTATGATGGTTTTTCACATCTCCCTGCTCTCCAAGGGCTTCCCACACATTGCCTCCACTCTCTGCCTGCTGCACGGGTCGTTGGGCTGAGGTTGTGCGAGAATGGGGGAAAAGGCAGCTAAGCCATGTGGATGGGGAAGATGGGGTCAGGCCAGGCTTGGGCTCAGTATGGGGTGGGTTTGCATCCCACCAGTGGGGCTAGGCTAGTCTTCTGCAGCTGGGCAGGGACCCAAAAGGGACCGGCAGCCCTTGGAGATGGGAGCATGAGTTTAGGGCACCTCCAGAGCCCTCCCAGCCAGTCGAGGGACCGAGTCCTTTTGGCTCAGTGCTTGTTTATTGTGTGGCACCAGTAAGCAATCCTGCATCCTGCAGCATGCCCCCGCAACACTCCTAATCGCCCTAATCCTTTGAAACAAAGTATTAATCCCACAGAGCTCAGTAAAGCAGAGCGGGGTTACTGCACCGTGCTATGGCTGCTATGGCTAAACAGTGCTCTAATCCCAGAACAAACTGCTCTAATCCTGGCGCAAGGCTCCCTGCCCCCCACCTGCCGGCAGATCTGTAAGCGATCTGCACCAGGGGTCAGGGATGCAGCTTGGGGCACTGATGGACTGGGGCCACCCTTGTCCAGTCACCCCAGGGCGGTGCACCCCGGGATGCTGTGGCCAGGAGGGAGGACGTGGGGAGGATGGCGTGTCCCCATGCAGCTCTGGCTGAGGGGAACGGGTCTGGGGACATCTGAGGTGATGCTGCTGGGGCTGTTGCTGAGGCAGCTGGGCACCTGAGCCCTCTCCCCTCCATGCCGGACAGCTCTTGGCAAGGGCTGCGCTGGGCTGCTGCCCACCCCATCGATTGGCTTCAGCAATATTTAAAGCTCCCGTTTAATTTCCAAATGGAGAGGAGTGCTTTCCACTTGTCTGGCTGGCTGTGAGCATTTCCAGGTCTGCTGGGCTCCAGCACGCACGGCTGCACCAACACTGATGGGGAGGTGGGCAGGGAGGGGGGACAGAGTGCCTGGTGGGGGTGACAGGGGTGTCAAGGTGCCCAAAAGAAGATTCCTGCTTTTGCAGTGCAGTGGGCTGTGCCTTGCTGGGACAAGGCTGCTCAGAGCAGCGCAGGGCGTGAGTGATGCCGGGAGCTGCAGAGCCCGAGCTGGCCAAGCCACGCATGCCTGGCAGCCTGCCCGTGGGGCCATTTCAGTGCACAGGCGGACGGGGAGGGCTCTGCAAGCGGTAATTGCCTCCCACTCCCCACCAGGCAGGAGGAAGATGATTCCCCGGGGGCTTCACGCCCTCCCCTGCTGCTGCTTAGCTCATTTCTGCAGCCAGGGAGCACCCCGGCAGCAGCGGGTCCTCAGCCCCTCCAGCCCCATGGCAGCACCCAGGTCTCCTCATCACTTGGTGGCAGGTCCCAAAGCAGCCTGCAGAGACATCAGTCACGACAGCTTTCCCAGAGCAAGGCAGCACCGGGGCTCAGCACCCCATGTTGCAAATCCCCAGCTCAGCATCCTCCTCAGTGAGTGGTGTCCACTGGCGTTTCAGAGGTGTGAGTCCCAGGTCCCATCCCTACCAGTTACTTTATCCAAACTGGGCAGCGGCAGGAACAGCTCCCCTGGGAGCAGTCTTCATACCTCGGTCCATAATGTGCTCTGGCCAGTGTGATTCAGTGCCTGTTTGTATAAATCTGTTCCCCTAATAGCCTTTGAAGCCCGCGCATGCAGTTAAAATACTGGCTGAAATATTTATTGAGTCAATTTTCAACTAACATAAACTCTGTGCTTACTAAGTAAAAAAATCACTCTTGTTTTCTGCGAATCCCAGAAACGCAAATACAGCAGTCAGTGCCAGGCAGGCTGGGCCGCCAGCTGCCCCAGGGCCGCTGCTGACCACCGAGCCGGCCCCGAGCCCACCCCACCCCGCGGGCTGTGGGGTACCAAGGGGAGATGCTCTGCACTTTCCCGCTGCCTCTGCCAGGTTCTGACACCCTGACGGGCTGTGCATGCTCTCCCCCGTCCCCGCGTTCTGCCTGGGTACATATGCTCCTTGCACAAGGGAGCTTTGTTTGCTCCCCCAGTGCTGGTTTAGCAGCTGCTTTGGACCTTCCCTTTGCGAACATCCAGGCCGTGTGTCTGCAGCCTGCTCCGCCTGGGCTCTGCCCCGAGCAGTGCTGAGGGTCCCCGGGAGCCGGGCTTCCTCAGCCAGAGCGGCTTCGCTGGGACTCTGCAGCGAGTGAGGAGCCTTTGTCTTCCTCGTGGGGGAGCGGGGAGGGAGGGAAAGATTTGCAAGGAAAATGGAGTGGTTGCTATTTGAATATCCCCAGCAAAAGAGCCATTAGCGCTAATAACAGCTTTCAGCACCGTGCAGAGGGCACTTCCCATCCGCAGCCTCAGAGCACTTTGCACTGAGCCATTTCCCCATCACATGAGATACGAGGAGCGCAGAAGCTCCTTACCCGGGAGCGCTGGCTGGTGCGGGGATGCCAAGGCTGCCCCTTCCACTGCCCTCCCGGCACTGCCAGGGGCTGAAATGGGAGCCCATAGGGGCTGGGACCCAGCTCCCTGCCCCACGGCCATGGCTCTGGGGCAGACAGTGCCCTAGCATAGGTGGCATTTCACTTGTCCTCTCTACTGGGGACTTTCTGTCACCCCTTGAAAGTCTCTCAGGGACTCTGGGGTTGGAGATGGATTGCAGAGTTCATCCTGCAAGGGCTTCCCCCAGCTCCTAGAAGTGACCTGACCTGTGGACAGAGAAGGTGTGATGAGCTGAGCAGAGGGACGCCTGCCAGCCCAGAGATGCCAGCAAAGCCTGGCAAGGGCCAGGACCTCATCCCACACAGTGCCAAGGGATGCAAGGAGTGGGAGAGGGAGTGGCAGGGAGCTGACACGGTGTGAGCTTCCCTTGCCACAGTGCAAGCCAGCACAGGGGCTTGTGGGGAGATTTTCCAGGCAAAAAACACAGGTCTGAAGCTGAGATCTTCCCGTGATGGAGCTGAGCTAGAGTACTGCACTGAGAGGAGCCGGGGAGACAAGCTCCGACAGGCTCCAGCGATAAGCAGGAATTAGAAATGCATTAGAAGCTGCTTCAAAGCCCTCCAGATCGGTGCAGCACATCTGATGCTGCAAATGCTCTCTGCTGAAAGGCAAGCAAAGCCGGCAGTCACACGGGTGCTCCCAGCTCTGTGTCCCCAAGATGACACGGACTCACTGGCCACCACACTGCTGGCTGGCTGGTACCAGGACTGTGCATCCACCCTGCCCCTGGGTACCCCGGCACAAGTGCCACGTTTTGGGAAAGAGCCACACTCGCCGGCACCCACAAGGCATGCTGAGGGTGCCAGGGGGTCAGACCCGCCTCTGCACCCAGCTCCTGGCAGGTCCTAGCCCCTGGCGTGTTTGCTTGGATGCAGGTCTGGTGTGGATGCTCCTGGTAAGTCACCCCTGGGCGCTGGGGCAAGATCAGACCTGGGTCCTGCACACAGGGTTTGTGAGCTGAGGCTGCAGCTAGGAGCAGGTCGGTTCTCCTGGGGATGCTGCTGTCAGGGCAGTGGGAATCCAGGGGGGAGGCGACAGATGATGCTGCCATCCTGCCCTGAGTGGCTGGTGCTGGCCCCTCACCACGCACAGCAGGGCTTGCTCATGGGGTTGGGTTTCTGTCTGGCTTTCTGACATGCAGAGTGCATAGAGCCCAGCTTTTCTGGGCTGGACTTTCCAGCCAGATGTCGAGTGTACGTTAGGAAATGTTCCTTGTTGCACTGGCCCTGGGAGGGGATGGGTTCAGCCGGGATGTGCCCCCTCTCCAGAGCAGACATCCCAGCTCTGTTTAGGAATCACGCTCCCCCTCACTCCTCAGAGCAGGACGTTTACTCTGGGTCTATTTTATAAACCTTGCCAGGGAAGCAAATATGCCAGATTTGAGTCCCAGGGGGCAATGCAGAGGCCCAGGCACTGTGGTGGGATCCCAGCCAAGGACATTTCCACCAGAGAATCTTGTAGAGGGGAGATGTCAGCCCTTGGGCCCCATTCTGCCCAGGGCTGAGCCCTCCTGTATGTAAGGGGACTGAGGATGCTCAGCCCTGCGAAGCACTGAGCTCCGGCCCCGAGGGTGAAGGGAGGGTGCTGTGCTGGGGTGCAGAGGTTAGTGCCGGGGTCCTGCTCCTCCTGCCAGCCCCGGGGCCCGTTTCCACGCTGTTTATTTTTATCCTGGGCTTGATGGATCGGTGCACGACTTCGATGTTGCCAGATGATTTTCCACCAGTTCCATCACATAGCAATTTAAGGTTAGTCCTGACTGCCAGAATGAGTCAAAAGCTTTTAAAAAGCCTATAAAACAGGCATCTATCTTGCCCTGGTTTTATTCCACTTCTTTGTTTATCACTGAGGTCACCGGCTCGTGTCTCGGGGAGGAATCCGGGTCGCCGGTGGCGGTGACATGGGGCGAGGGAGGTGCTCCCTGCCTGGCTCTCAGTGGAGCTGGGACACCTCTGCCTCTGTGTACAAGTCCGCGTGATGGCTGCTCACCTCTTGATGCACGCAGCGCGGGGCTGCGTGTCTAGGAACGGACCATGCGGGACACACGGACTGGAAGGGGCCCATGTTTTCCTAGAGCAGTGACACTGAAAGGCTGTGAGCATGAGGAAATTGCAGGAGCCAGGCCTAAAAATACCTCCAGAGAGGAGCTTTCTCCTTGCAGAGTTCAGCAGGCGGCGGTGAGACCCAAGCCGCGGCTGAGAAGGATGCAAGGGAGCAGGAGGCTTATCCCCATCAGGGCAGGGGCTAACCTGGGGGGCTTCAGCTAAAGGATGCTGGAGATGCTCTGCTGTTGGATTTTGGGAGGCAGTGGCTGTCTTTTCCCCAAAACCACCCCTATCTCTGCTGTCAGATCAGATGGTGGTGCGGCCCGCTGCTAAGCAGCAGCTGGATGCCCCTCTGGACTGCTGGCGGGAGCTCTCCGGAGGGCACACAGAGGCACAGGGACACCCACCGTGCTTCACAGATATTCAGGCAATAGCTTAGGATCAGCATGGCCAAAACACCTCCCTTAATCCTCCTCCCAGCCCTCCGTCCTCTGGCTCCGGCAGTTGCCATGGAGAACGCCACAGAGCACTTCTTCTCACCCCCTACCCTGGGTGAGACCCTCCTCCCAGCCCTCTCTCTCGCAATTTTCCCATCCCAGGTGTAAATCCTGCTGGTTTTCCCAATGCCTTCAGATTTTCCCAGCCTGGCTTTCATCATCCACCTCCTTTCCTCCTGCCTGGGACAGTCCTCATCTCTCCATGCCCCCACCCAAACCTGCCACAGCCATCCCCAAACAGCCAGCACCCTCAGCCAGCCCTCCCTGCGCAGACACCCACCTCACTGCCCCCCAGTCCCACCTCTTGCCGGGCTAGCACCTGTCCTTGCTGCGTCCCTCCCTGCCTTTCCCCCAGGATGGGGACCGTGGTCCCTTGGGAGAGGTGTCACCCTGGCAGGGATGCGGCCACGCGGCCCCAGTGCCAGCATTGTGGGGAGGAAATGGCAGCTCCAGGACCGTGGTGCTGGAGGAAGCCCAGGCTATACATAAGTGCAGAGTCATACGGGCAAGTGCACACACCCATCCGGGCAGCCACGAGGGCACAGGGGCTGCTGCTCGCCGAGCCACGTCCCGGCTCCTTCTGCTCACTCCCAGCCCCGGGCTGTGCGTGTGCCAAGCCAGGCTGAGGTTTTGGGAGAGTTATTTTTAAGACAGCTGATTTTAGGATGTGGCTGGCAGTGAGGATCCACGGGGCCGGTGCAATTTAAGGGACAGCAGGCTGTGGTTTGGAGAGGGGAAGGAGCAGACGGATGGACAGGATCCTTTTATCCGGCGTCTTTGATGTTTCCAGGGGATCCCAGCTTGCTTCGCAGTCAGGGGAGGGCAATAGGGAACGGGAGGGCACCCAGGCTACATCAGGAGGAGAGGACACATGCCTGCACATCACCTCTCTGCTCACCTCCAGTGACCCCGGGGCTGCGGAGCAGCTCTGCCTGCGCTTCGCTTGGGGTCCCTGGGGAGGATGCAGCAAAGTGGTGCCAGCAGCATGCTCAGCCTTGACGAGGAGGAGGAGGAGAAGATGCCCTCCAAGGTCTGGGCTAGGTGCATAATGAATGTGGCTGGTACCCTCACAGACTGGGGTGCCGTGGGTGTTTAGGGGTGTGCCATGGGCGTTTAGGGGTGTGACACAGGTGTTTAGGGGTGTTGCTGTAACTCCCTCCTGGCCTCACAGCTCATAGAGCTGGTGATCTGTGCTCTCGTATGGAGCGTGGACTCCTGAAATCCAGCCCAGCCCCAAGATTTTGGTCCCTCTGTGGCCCCCTGTTTGGCCCCCCCAAGGGAACAAGGGGAAGGTACAGCTGGCCCCATGCCATACAACATGGGGACACCCAAACTACATGTGAATGAGCTGGTTCTTCCTTGCAACGCTGCACAGATCCCAGTCTGCACCCTGCACCCCACATCCCAGCCTGCATTAGCGGTCCAGATGTACTGGGATGGGAATGCTGGTGCCGGAGGGACCAGGGCATCCTTTCAGCTACCTGGAAAGCTGCTGGTTGCTGCCTGCCACCCACCTCAGGAGGGGCATTTCACGGCTGGGATGGTGTTGCAGATAACTCCAGTAGCCAACAAATGGCTTTTGTTAAAAGCTTTGCAGGAAGAGACATTATAACCTGCTGTGGCCTGCTGCCTCCCCGGGGAGGCACCGGCCTGGGAGCAGCAGTCGGTGCAGGGAAGGGCCCTGGCACGGCTGCGGTGGCCGGTGCCAGCTGTCTGCTGCACCCTGTGCCAGTGCACCTTACCCCCCGGCCTGAGCACCGCTTACTGCAGCCTCCAAAACATCCAAAGGGTGTGTGCAAAAATGCCTGCTCGCCCCTCTCCACCCTCCCTCGAGCACACAAGCGGCCCCAGGGGAAAGCAAGTGAGAAATCATCAGCCGTTAGTTGCTCGCAAAAGCAAACCTGCGTGAGATTGCTTTCGAAAAGTGTTGCTCTAGAGCAGGCAGACTCTGCCCGAGCAGGGGCTGGTGAGCTGGCTGATGTCTCAGAGGTGAACCCGGGAGGACAATAGCTGCTTTCTAAACCAGCCCAGCATCAGAAACCAGGCCTGGAGCTCAGACGGTTTCTTCTGTGACGGAAAGAACGATCAACACATCTGCCTATGCCCCAGGCCAAACTGCTGCCCTGGAACGCGCTTGACACCGGGATCAGAGAAGAGGAGGCCTGCGTGGGCTCCAGCAGCACCGGGGCAAAGCTGGGCTGTGCCGGAGGGGTCCCCGTCCCGCTGCTCCCCTGGTCTCCCCCGCGCCGATGCCTGGCTGCAGAGAGGGCTGCAGGCTGCGGGTCAGCCTAGGGCTGCCATCCCCACCGCACGAGGCGGTTCGGCACGGCCCCGGCACCTGCCTGCGCACTGCTCCCTCCGAGGATGAGGATTTTACACCCAGCCGCCCTCTCCCTCCTGCTCCTCTCTGTGCAGCCAGCCGGCGGGACCTGCCTGCCCATCTCACTGCAGATGGGCACCTCCGGGCTCTGGAAATGCACGGGCACTGGGATGCTGGAGTGTCCAGTTTGGACCAAGACCTCTGATTTTGGATGAGCAGTGGCCATCTGTCTGCACGACAACCTTCAAGCCCACACAGCTGCCTCCCCCTTGGCATATTGGGAAGAACAGGGTCCGTCCTGGGATCCTTTAGTTTGAGCCCAGCAAAGGCCTGAGTATTTCCTCGTCCCCTTGTCATCATGAGCTGCAGGACCCCAAGGAGTGGCAAAAGGGGTCAAGGATGATTGCGATCCATGGCTGTGGTCCAGCAAGCATTTATGAAGGACAGGGAGGCTTAAACACCTTGAAGCAGGGTCCATGAGGCTCCAGGAGGAGAGGGTGCTCCATCCATGTCTCCCCATGTGCTCCCAAGGGTTTGACCCACCCTGCCAAGACCCCAGCCTTGAAAGTGGGGATGGGGCTCCTGCACCCAGCTCCATGCCACAGCAAGCCAACGGTGTCAGGGCTGCTGTACAGTCCCTGTTTAGCCCCCAGGTGCCCACCACCCCCAGCATCCACGCTGTCCCTGCTGCCCTGGGACCCCCCGCAGCTCCGGCAGCCCCCCCTGGCCATGGGCTCCTCTGGCGGTGAGGCAGAGCTGGACTGGCAGGAAGCACCGGGAGCTGGTAATGACAACGTGTCCACCCATTTGTCTGTAATTAAAAGTTGTGTGTAGAGATTTCCTGTGACATGTCCCGTGAGTCCAGCTGCAGACACGGCGCTGCTGAAACCAGGAGATGCTAATGAGTGCTTCTGCATATTAAACACCTTGTTTACAGTAAGACAACAGCCGGTGTAGCTGGGAGAGGGAGAGGAGGTGGTGGTAATCTTCACTCATGCTTTCTGCCCCGGCAGCTTGCTGCCTGGCAGTCCCTCAGGAAGCTGCTGAACCTGGGTTTAGCCAGGTCTGGGGCTCTCAGCAGTGATGCCACCATCCTGTGTGTTGGCTTCATCATCCCATCTCTGCTGTGATCTTCCTCTCTGCTATGGGCCAGTGCGGGCAGGATGCTCTGCAACACTCAAGTCTGCGCAGGGGTCTCCTGCATGGTGCTGAGGTCAGGGGACTCTGCGGGGCAAGGGGCTCAGCTGCCCATCCTGCCCTAAGCCTGCTGGTGTCCAGTCTGCAAAAGAGCTGGTCTCGACGGCTCCCTGGGCATGGGGTTCTGGAGGGAAGCGGTAAGGGGGAATCTCTACCCAGGAGAAAGATGCAGGATCGGGGCCACAACAGGACTCACCATGCCCAAGACCTGGCCACAACTGTTCCCCACTGCCCAGCACCTCCCATTTACAAGAGATGCAGGAAAGGTGTGCAGCCCTTCACTGCCCCACGTCCCAGAGCCAGAGACCACTGCAGCTGGGCACAAGACAGGCAGAATCTCACCATGCCAAGAGGGAGAGCGCTGGCACTGGGATCCAGCTGGGGTGGGGGATTTGCTAGTACAACTGGACCTTCCCCACCAGCGTGGGGGTCCAAGAGGTGAGGGGTTGCAGGGTCTGTCTTGGCAGCCCTTGCCAAGGTGGCCTTGGGCTGCTGTGGAGACACAACCCCTGTCCCCTTCCCACCCAAGTGACCCTCATTGCACTGCTGTGACAACAGGCACCCCTTCACGGCCCCAGGAGAGCCCCTCATGTACCGGCACAACAGCTGGCAGGGCAGGCGCAAGGAAAATAGCTCCAGCCCTGGTGACCCCCAGGCTTGCCAGGTTGTGGGAAAGCTCCCAGCAGGGCAGGACACAGGCAGCTCCCTCCATCAGCATGCAAAGAGCTGGGCAAGCCTGGAGGGAAACAGCTCCAAGGACATCAAAAACAGCCTCAGGATCACAGTCTTGTCCCCAGTCTGACCCCAAGATCCCTGCCCAGGCTGTGGGTCACTCTTCCCCAGGCGGCTGCCACATCCCCTGCCAGCAGCCACAGTCTCCATCCTGCACCCTGCAAACTCCCGCACCCTGTCCCACCCCAGCTACCAGGACATCTTGAGCCAGAGGACCCCTGCCTGCTCCCCCATTGCTGGGACACCCTTGGGGGACTGCTGAGTCCCCATCACCCTGAAACCGCAGCTTCAGCTCTGCTGCGCATTTCTGCTGCCTTCAGGAGAGCGTCTCTCCGCCCTGCCGCTGGGGTGACACGCACGCGGGCCTCACATGTGCCGCTCAACATCCTTGCCCAGCATTATTCCAGATCCTCCTACTAAACACATCCCGTGAGAGCAGGTTTGGCTGAATGATTGATGTGATCGCTGACAGGTTGCCTGTGCTGGGCACTGTGGAAGTGTTTCTTCCTCCAGCTTCCTCCAGGGACATGCGAGCATCAGTGCCAGGAGCTGCAGGAGCAGCCTGAGAAGGGCTCTGCTTTGCAAAGGCAGACTTGGTGTGGAGGGAAAGCTGAGCCCAGGATTCTCAGGGACATGCACCCCATGTCCTAGAGGCAGCAGCTGGACCAAAGCATCATTGGCATTGTCTTTTCCCCTTGTTCCCTATAGCGCCTGGAGCGAGTTCTTGGAGTCTTGTCTCCTGCCGCACATGCCTGAGCAAGCCAAGCAAGGGTAAAGCCTGCGAACAGGGCCACAGATGCCTCCAGTGGAGGAAAGACCGCAGGCAGATGCAAGAGCAGTGGGAACGCGAGGCTGTGTTAGCTTGTGTCGGGCTGCTGAGGAGTCAGGGCAAGCAGGCAGTCCTCCACCGTGCAGAGGAAAAGGTGAGGGGCCGCAGGACCCCAGTATGTGCAGGGTGACAGCAGCAGGTCTCCTCTGCAGCTGTGTTTAACCCTGCTCTGCTCCCAGCACCTCCAGAGCCCCAGACCTGTGCTGCCCACACTCCAGACACTGCAGGAGCCTGCCCAGAGCCCCCGACCCCTTACCCCACCGGCTGCGTCTGTACCCGGGGTGAGAAGGACCCTTGGGGATCAGAGATGCACCGTGGGGTGAGCTTGGAGGGTCAGAAAGGCTTGCTGGTCTGGGGAGCATTCCTCATGCGTGCCCACAGGTGATGGATGATCTGCACGTAGACTGTACCAGCCAGAGCCTGCTCAAGCCTGCTCTGCTCCAGGGCACTGTCTCTGCCCACCCCCATGAAAAAGCCCCTTTATCTAACTTCAGGGCACCGCCACTTCTTCCCCAGCCAGTCTTACACCTTGTGTGAGAGAGGAGCATGTTTGCACCAGTGCCTGGTCTCCTCCAGGGTCTTCCCCATCTTCTGCAGGGCTGCTTGGGCAGAGCTGTGCTGGGGCTGGACAGGTCTGCCAGGGGGGAGAGGCACTGGGGGCTGCTGTGGGGCACACAGATGGGTGTAGGACTGAGACAAGCTTGACCCAATGCTCATGGTCTTCAGATGCTGTGCTGCAGTGGGAAGTCTATATCAAAGATTTTTGGGGGAGTGGAGGCTTTTTGGGGTTCAAGGGAGTCTTGAGGAAGTGGAGTGAGCCTCTGGGACCTGTGCCCTTCTCCTGGTGCCCTGTGTGCACGGCACAGGGTATGGCAGCCTGCTGCGCTTGGCATTTAGGTGCCCCTGCCTGGGCGTGCATCGCTGCCTGGGTGATGGGTGTCCCCTGCCGTGGGTCTGCCTGCCCACGCAGGTCCCCAAAGGCTGCAGCTCACATGCCACTGTGAGCAGCCAAGATGCCACCAAACGCCAGGTGCTGATCCTTGCCCGCACTCACCGAAGTGCCTGGGTGATGCATTTCCCTGTCACTCGCCCCCGCGACGGGCTGGGAGGTAGCTGGAGTGCAGGGGAACAGCTCAGGGCCACGGTGTGTGGGTAACTGGCCTTGCCCCCTGCTAGTGGGTTCCCCATCCCACCTGCACCCCTGAGCCTTGGCCCACCCCTCCCACAGCTCCCTGCCAGCCCACCCAGGCCTTGCTTTATATGGAGTTGCCAATCGCAAGCATTTTAAATGTTAATGACGACGTTTCAGATTTGTAGTGGAAACTAATTAAAATTGTTATTGTTAGCGGGTTTGAATTGCCCAGGTGTGAATCATTATCCTCATTAAAATAATCAGGGAGACGGGGATGTGACAGGAGAGCAGATGGATGAGAAGCAGGCTGAGCCAGCGACCCGGGCGGCTGGGGAGCCCCGATGCCCGTGGGGAGTGGGGGCAACCCTGCCCAGGGTGGCATGGTCCCCTGGGTCCGGTCAAGCCCAGCATCCCCTGAGTGGGGGATGGCCCACAGAAGGTGCCCCACTCACGGTCCCACGTGCCAGGGGCTGCAGGGTGCTGCAAGTGGGGTGCTGAGATTTGTCAGAGCAGGAGCAACAGGGGGGAGAGTCTGCAGGACAGGATGGGGTCATCGCTACATCAGCCCCCCGGCATCCCTCCTGCCTCCACCCGAGCCATCCTGTAGCGCTTCCTCACTGTGCTGCTCCATGTCCGCCCCGCGTGGTGCGTGCCAGGGGAAGGGGACAGTCCCCTGGCCGCCTGGATTCAACGGAGCAGCGGGGTCTGGTCCCTGCCCGCTGCATCGGGAATGGGACTGTATGTCCCAGCACAGCCTGCCCCAGCCTCAGAAGAGGAGTGGGTGCTGGAGGCTGTGGAGCCCTGCCTGCGCCCCTGCCCGCGGCTGCCAGAAGTGGGAAACATGGTGTAGCTCATCAGCCAGCCCTGCTGGAGCCAGCGGGGCTGCGAGGCGCCCGGGGCTGGTCCTGCCCTGGGTGGACCCGTGCCGCCGCAGCTGGTCTGGCCCCTGCAGCCTGTCTGCAGGGAACAAGGGCCCCTTTCTAGCGGATGAATGGACTCAGTGTGTGCAGCCCCCCGTGAGACCCCACAGCCCCAGACCGGCCGCTGCTGGGCGGCAGGGCTGGGGTCAGGGGTACCCTGCGGGCATGGCATGGCGGGGCAGCTATTCAGGGAAAGAGCATGGCCCTCCCAGTGCTCAAGGTCGCCTTTGTGCCACACATCCCATAGCAGGGGCTCCCCTGGGGACGGCGGTGACACCAAACAGAGGAATGATGGCACATGGCCACCCCCAGCCTCTCCCCCCTGCAGCCGGTTGTATCCCACCCCTTGTCCCCTGTGGGGCCGGCTGTGTGGAGTGACCCCAGAGATGCTCTTGCTGGTCCCCTGCCACTGGCCACTAAGCCTCCAGCCCAGAAAGGTGGCACTGGGAGCTGTGGGGCATCTGTTTTGCCAGGGCATGTTGGAACCCATCTCTCAGGTACTGGCCACGGATGACTGCAGGGATGTGCTGGCCAGGTGGCACTCAAGACTAGCTTATCTGATGATGTTTTCATCTATTGACAAATCTATTATTGATGATACACTTTCCTAGACTTGGCAGAGCTCTGTCCATGCTCCAATCATATCCATCAAATAAATCTCAGCCAGGCTTTGCCATCGCTGCTGAATTAATTATCCCCAGATTGTTTTTTCATAAATATTTGACAAGTACTAACAATGCAAGGCGTGAAACCTCCTGGTAATTCTGTGGCTCCAAATTACCCTTAAAAGGTAGCTGTCACCTCCAGCAGTGCAGGGCTAGGGCTGCTTCAGGGGACATGTAAAGGCTGGGGCAGGACCTCGATTGAGGACCGGCTGCTCCCCCCCTGGGCTTTTGGGATGTCACACAATTAAGTGTAAATGGGGCACAGCACTGAGACCCACCTAATTCATGCATTAAAGGCAGCCTGAAGCAACAAGGACAGCAAACTCATCCCACATGGCTGGGTGCAGGCTGTACGGGACAGGGATCCTCCCTGCAAGGGTGCCGTGCTCCTGTGGCTCTGCACAGAGGTGATGCTCGACCCCCCTCTGCGATAGCACAGCCAGGCTGCTGAGCAGCGGGGCATACGCTTGGGACATTTGGATGTTATTCAGCAGAAAGTCTTGGCACAACGCTTGCTTGGTGTGTTTGAGCTGGGATTAGGCACGAGGTGGTGCCCCTGAAATGGGTAACCCAGTACAGAGGCATGTCCGCCTCTGCCCCCCAAGCCTTTCTCCACACTGATGTCTTCAAGCTGCCCCTGCCCTTCCTGGAGGCCCCACAAGCCCTCTTCAGGGCACAGAGGCACAACCTCCATGCCAGGCCACTGAAAAAGCTGTGGGGCTCAGCCTTGGGGGTGGGCTTCAGGCACCCAGCCTGCGCAGCACCTGGGTGGAGGGCTTGCTGCAGGTTTTGGGGACGGGCACCTGGGAGCAGGATGCAACCCAGGAGGCTGGCACCCTGCCGAAGGAGGTCCAGGGCTGCAGGGCTCAGGGGCTGTGCACCCCTGCACGTGCCCACCACGTACACCCACCCCAGCCATGCTCCAGCAGTGGTGCTGAGGCGCCGGGAGGGAGCGGGCACCCAAAATCAGTCACACAAATCGCCAGCGGCCGGAAGGCTCGTAGAACCAAAACAAAACCAAAGCAATAACTGGAGGCATTAAAAGTCCAGCTAAAATTTAATCTAGGAGAAAAAACTGGAAGCTTCCCAGAAAAGCTTGCGAAGCAGCCTGCAGTCAGGGGGGAAATTTTTGCTGGAGCAGAACCCACCACAAAGCAGCCCAAGCAGCCGGTCTGCAGATCTCCCTGCTGGGCCAGACCAAGGACGCAACCAGCAGCCAGGATGCTGCTGGCTCAGCTGTGTAGGACAGCAGATATCAAAAGAGTCATCAGAGACTTCTGAATAGCTCACAGAAATGAGCAAGCATGAGAACTTCAAGCGCTAAAGTGAAAAATGGTCTCATTGCGTTGCACTCTGGTCCAAGAGCAGTTGTCAGCCTCATAGTACGGGCTGGACCACGC
Organism: Pelecanoides urinatrix; assembly: GCA_013400755.1. Lineage (NCBI taxonomy): Eukaryota > Metazoa > Chordata > Aves > Procellariiformes > Procellariidae > Pelecanoides > Pelecanoides urinatrix. The sequence continues at coordinate 128,221 of VZTQ01000410.1, read as the reverse complement.
TTCTGGAAGGACTGGGCTGTCCCAACACATCCTTCCTCCTCTTTCTTGCTCACCTCACAGCCCAAATGCAGGCAGCTGGCGGGTGCCATGGACCTAACCCCGCCAGAGGCTGTTCACACCTGGAAGAAGTCCTGGCATCTGCTTTGGGACAGGCATGAGCTGAGAAGGACAGAGCTCAGAGCAAACGTCTGTAGGATAACGTCGCGTTTGCTGGCAGAAGGGAGACCTCCGGGTGGACCCACGCACACCGCAAGGACTCCCAGGATAAACTGGCAATGGACCAAAGCACGGATGCTGAGCTAGGCTGGGACTGGCAAATTAAAATGAGAGAAAGGAGGCCAAAAGCACCCGAGAGATGCTGAGACTGGCTCTCAGGCTGGAATCTTCTTTGCAGATATGTGCTGGGCGGGGACCAAGACACATTCTGGGGATGGGAGCATGAAGCCTGCACACAGGGAATGGGGCCGGCATAGGGAAGGGTGACTCTAAGCTGGTTCTAGGAGTTATCAAACAATTAAAGATGTGATAAATTTAGTCTGTGGAACAGGAAATTGGCAATAATGCAGAAATGAAAGGAAGCAGTTGAGCTAACTGCTGGGCACTCTACAAAATTGGCTATAAAAAAGAAGGACTGCTATAAATATAAGGGCAGCCAGGAGAGGACATTGCTGGTAATGAAACCCCTGCTCCCCATGCGGGAAATGGGGAGACACAGAGCAGAAGCTATGAAGATATCAACCGCGGCTGTGCTCATTCAGGATGCACAGCTGAAGAGCGATAATGGAAGGCCAGAAGCAAAGTGTGTGCTAGGTTCGCTCAGCCCTGCTCTGAATTGATGGTATTAGACCAAGACGCTTCAAAACCTAAAAAAAAACCCACCCCACCATGCTAAGGGTGCTGACCAGAGTGTTGGCCTGAGCTCCGATGGAAAGACTCCCTGAGGAAAGGTACCTGTGCAGAAGCTGGGAAAGTACCACTCTGGTATTCGGACAGGCATCAGGATAATGAGTGAGCTAATTGCCTTGGATTGCATTGCATCAAATGAGCACATAATAAATGCCAGGACCGGGGTCAGGCAAGTGCAGCCCGTGGAAATTGCCTTTGAAGCCAGAGCCCGAGCCAACAGCAGTCTGTAGGGAAGCTCTCGGCAGCAAACGCAGTGCTCTGCCACCACCGGAGCCATTCTCCTCCTGTGCAAGCAACAGCAACAACAGTTGCACGACAAAACCGAGCTAATGAATTGTTAAGATTGACTGGAGCTATTTTCAGCTGATCCAGGACAAAATATTCAGCAAAATTCCAGCTATTGGAGGAAAAAAAACCCAGCTGCTTTGTGTTCAAGAGGCAGGAAACAGCCTCCCATGGGACACAGGCTCATGAAGGGCCCCTTGGGCTGGTGCCCACAACCCCTGCTTTCCTTCTGCCTTTGTAAGGAGGTGGCTGGGGGGGATTTGCTCTGCTCTGCTGCCAAGCGCTGAGTCTGGGGCGGGGGGTTGGCTTTCCTGGGCCACCAACAGACAGCTCCTCCGGGCTGGTGGCCGTCCCTAGTGGGGCACAGCTAAGCGTCCTCTGCAGCTCCGCATTTGCTGATGGCTGGGAGCTTGAGCCTGGGTGAGCTCTGCGTCGTGGAAGAACTGCACAGCAGAGGACATGGCCTTGGTCACCATGGATGTCCTTGTGTCCGACAAGCTGTGTTTCGTTAAGGCGTGGTGACTTCTTCTGAGGAAGTGGCCCAAGCAAAAAGCTGGCCTGGGGAAGTGCTTTGCAACGTCCACCACAAAGATGTGGTCTCTCTCACCACAGCCACCCGGAGCTGCTGGGCTGTCCTACAGCCCTCCCTCCCAATCCCTAAACAGGGGCGGTGGGGACCCAAAAGGGGCATTTGCATGGCAGATGAGGATTCTGGGGGGGTCTCTGGGAAACCATTGGGAGCTTAGGGGTCCCCAGGCACCTTGGCTCTGGGTAGCTGCTGTAGCAGACCTGCTCAGGACCCTGCATGGTGGCCTCCACCCAGGGCACTCTCCGAGCCTGCTTCCAGCCCACTCCTGGCTCATCCCCTGGATAGCGGCATGGATGCCAGCCCGTACCCACAGCCTGGCCATCCTGCTGCCCTGCAGCCACCTTTCAGCCCTTCCCTGCCCTGCAGTACCCAGGCAGTGGGTCTGCTCACCTCCATGACCAACAGAGCTTCCATGCCAGGCTCCATTTCAACAGAAGTGAAGTTGGCTTCAGGCACAGAGACCTCAGGGAAAGGCAGAACAGAGGAAATACTGTTTTATAAAGCCCCCCTCCACCCCATCTGCTGTGGCCCCGTACCTCCACTTCAACAAATGTCACTTCCCCTGCACCAAGGCAGTCCCTCCTCAGCTCCCTGCTGGCTCCCTGCCCCTCTGAGCAGCCCCCAGCCTTGCCATGCCACAGGTTCCCCCAGGTTGAGCGATCCTGCCCTATCCCTTCCCTATACCCAGCCCACCCCCACGATCTGGGTGCTGCAGGCTGGATGGTTGCAGAAGGGTTGACTTGACCCTGGCAGTGCCCACAGCACCTCCACAGCCACCTGCACCGTGCCTTGCCCTCTGTGCCTGCATGAAACACCAGGGCGAGCGTGGTGAGGGGTACGGACCTGGGGGCAAACCCCTCAGCACCTGGGGAGCAGCAGCATGCAGGGTCCTGCTGGTTGCAGGGCTCCTGGCTCAGAGGTGATGTTGCTTTGGGGACCTCTGCAGTCCTCAACACCCCAACACAGCCAAGGGAGAGCCCCAACCGCAGGAGACCTGGTCCTACACGAGACACACAGCATAGGCTGGTGCCTTTGCAGAAAATTGGTTCAAGACTAAAAATACTCTTACCTTTCAGTGCAGACTCAGGCAGCGAAGCAACAGGCGCGTCATGTGGCAGCAGCCATAGCTGGGAAGGGAACTTGCATCAGGCACTCACCACAGCGTGGTCCGCAGGGGAGCAGTGGGCACGTGTGAGCTGCTCTGCAGAGGTTCCCCAGGTGCAGGGGGGCAGCTGAGGCTAACGGAGCTACAGCAGAAAGTCTGCGGCAAAGAAGAGGGGATGGATGAGTCACCTTGTCTGCAGAGAGCTGGAGCTCACACTCACCCCATCTCCCACCACTAATTAATGCCAACACCAAATACAAACACATCCATGTCACTAATGGGACGTGGACAGGCTGAAATGCAGAGCCTTCACCAGCACTTGCTTTAAAAATGAAGCAAACTCCCACGTGGAAACTCCAGCTCCACCTGAAGCTGCTAATTTATTCCCCTTCCTGCTGCTCAGCCTGCAGACATGCCCCAGCACGTGTGATGAGCCCCAGCAGCTGGCTCCAGAGCTGCCCGTGCCCACCCTTAACTCTACTGTGTGCCAAGAAAAGAGCAGCCCTGATGCCAGGAGAGCGTGGCAAGAAGGGGCAGGGGAAAAGGAGAGAGCATGGAAAGAGATGAAGGCCTGTGAAAGGACGCAAGGCAGGATGCAGCTGTAAGACACAGGTTATCTGATGGAGAGTTACTTGGAGAAGGTCCGTGGAAGAACAGCCCCTGGCTAAACCTCACAGGGCTCGGGTGGGTGCATGGGGCCACGTTGCACCACTGTGGCCTTTTCATGGATCATGAACCCGGCTGTGGCACCCACGGGAGTTTTTATGGAGTGCAGCTCTCTGCTGTCACAGCAGGCAGCTGGCTGGTCATGTTTCGTTAATGCACAGAGCTTAATGCAGCTGGTTGCCGTGACCCCTACAATCCATAGGCGATGGAAATCAATATCTTCTCACAAGGTGCTGCATAATCTGTGTGTTAGCATGTGCACTGCTGACTTACTGGAAAGCCCATCCTGCTCTGCCAGGGTCAGCCTGGGACAGGGCAGCACAAACCATTAGCCCCCACTGTTCTCAAGGCACTGGGCATCAACATCGGCTGGTGGCATGTGGTCATTTTGGGGGAGCATTAATTTAAATAATGAGGCTGAATCTCCACTTTGAACCCAAAAGGGCTCTGTGAAGCCCCCAGACCAGCATCCTGGAATGAGTGGAGGTGGCCAGCCACTGGCCACTGAGTACCACCCTGCTGCCCTGCTGCACCCAGGTTTGCAAGCGATGTCTGTGGACTGCTGCTCCTGCTCCTGGATGGGGCTCTTCCTGCCACCTCCAGGCCAAGCTCTGCCTTGTGCAGAAGCAAAGAAGACAAAACTGCACTGCAGCATGGACCCAGCTGACCCAAACAGAGCCACACTCATGCGATGGGGCAATGAAGCCCAGCACTCCCCCACACCATGACTCCCAGCGATGGGGAAGCCCGTGTTGCTGCCTGCTCATTCGACCACCAAGGGCTTGAGAGAGATCCTGGTACCAGCATCACTGCCACGGGCGGCTGCACTGGGTGCACGGGCAAGGACAGGGTGCCCCAGGAACCCCTCTATCCCTGGGGTCCAGGAAAGCCCCTGCAGTCCTGTGGGGCCCTGGGATGCCAGGGAGCGACGACTGATGTGTCTGCCTCGCTGGCAGCCCCCACACACCCCTCTATCGGCTGGGCCCAGCTGCCTGGGTACCTACGGGTAATCCATCTGCTGAACATGCTACAGGCCATTAGCTTTAACTAGAGGGAGTTGCGGGGAGAATCATTAAAGGAAAAGTTCACAGTGCAATTAATAAAGCACCTCATTAGGTCTCCTTCCTATACGAGCATGCAGCTCCCGCTACCGACTCTTGCAGGTCTTGTGCCCTTGCTCCCCACAAGGAGACATTCATTTTCTTCTCAGGAGGCAGCTGATGGCTGGAGATGGCACCAACGGGGTGCTGCTCTGGGATGGTGACTTGTGGCTGGATGGTATTTATCCCACCACTGTCCTGTCCAAGTGCTCTACAGCCCCCAGCTCCTACACAACAGCTCTCCGTGCCCAGGGCATACAGATGGGGCAAGCGTGATGCAAACCCACCACTGTGTGGTGGAGATGTAGCAGGCATCTGCCCTGATGCAGACACCGGGACCAGCACTAGCCCCTGCCCACCACCTGCCCTGCTTTACCCACGCGATCCCACTTGCTACATGGGAACCAGCAGCACATTCAGGGCTGGTGGCACTTTTATCTCGCACTCCTGGGGCTTCATTACAACTAGAATCCGAGAGAGCCCCTCTGGCTCTCTTTGCACTCCTCCACACGCTCATGAGAGCCCTGCTGCCAGGCAGTGCCAGTGCACCTGGGCAAGAGGGTTCACCACCCTCCAGGGGCCACAGGGAGACCAAAAGGAGTCCAAGGGCTGCACTTGGGCATTTGCCACCCAGAGTCTCCTATAGTGGCATGTTGGGGTCTCCTGTGTTGGCTTCTGCCTCTCCAGAGAGTTCGCAGGAGTCCAGGGTCCAGGCTGTCTCCTGGCTGTGCTCATGAGTGACTGGAGATGGTGGCCACGTGCAGGGCTGCGTTGCCACCCTTGGCCATCGCCAGGCACGGGGACTGCTTGCAGAGACCAATTTTGCGTCTCCTTCCCAGGCTGCCTCTCGCAGCTATTCAAGCTATCCCTTTTGCTCTCCTCTCCCAGCACCCACAGGAAACTGCTGTGCGCTCCCGGCACCTGGGACCCGCTCCCAGAAGTGTCTGCACAGCAGCCTGGGGGGACACCGGTTGGATGCGCCATGGAAAGGAAAGTGCCAGGAGTTGTTGTCGTTACTGACTGCTCTTCTTGCTTCCAGCGGCTCTTTCACATCACTGTCTCTTTTTAGGTTTCCTTCATCCTATCCTCACCCTTGAAAATCTCCAAGGTCTTGCCACCCATCAGCATGGAGGGCACCCACCAGACCTGCCTCTGCTCCGAAGAGGGTGCTGTGCTGTGCCCCAGCAGCCAAATGCCCATGGACAGAGGTGTGTGCAGCAGCACCCATGGCCCGGCAGAGCTCCCACGGCAGGGCAAGGCTGAGGGGCTGAGGGCTTCAGAAGCAACTGCTGGCCAAGCAGCCAGGCAAGAGGAGACTGGAGGGCCCAGCAAACAGTGGCAACCCTGGACAGCAGAGCATCTCTGTGGGACCCAGGGCTCCCAGATGGATTCAGTGCTTCCCATCCTTGCAGGCGGGCAGTACTGCAAGGCAAGAAGTGATTTGGACCTCATCAGAGCAGGAAGACATCCTGGCTAAGAGGAAAGTAGGCATGGAGGCGACATTTTCTTGGACAGGCTGGTGACATGAAAAAGAAAGCTGTGATGCTACTGGTGATGGATTCTTGCAGGAAAAGGGAGCAGTAAATGCCAATTATTTGCATCTCTCTCCATCTGCAGGCTTAGCAAGGGGCTTGTCCAGAGGGGAGAGAGGCAGGGCAGGGGCGAGGCAGAACCCCATGGGCAGACATGGAGACTGATGCCATATCAGACAAGGGATCACTGAGGATGGCAGTACAGCAGGGAACACTTCTAACCACTCACAGGAGCCTTGGAGAGGGCACAGGAGAGCCTCCAGATCCTACTCTTGCCCTTTGAGCTATGTTGTTTTGGGACAAGCTGTCGTCCTCCTGCACCGCGAGATGCTGGAGTGCGTGGGCAGGGCTCAGAGGAGGTGGCAGCAGATTTCACATCTAAATCAGACTCCTTCTCTGCCTAATCTCAGACCATACAAGTGGCTTAACCCATCGGACCAGTTCCAAATCCTCCTCTCCTCCCCCTGATCCCACCTAAGCCCTGAGTTTTCCCCCCTTGATAATCTCTGATTCAGTGGGATCATGGAATTGCTCTGCCAACTGCACAAATCCAGATGCTTTGCTTCTGCACGGGGACCCAAATGGGAATGCATGCAGATGGGGAACCTTAAAGACATCTTCCTGCTCTCCACTACTGCCCCAGTCCTGTTGCTCCCCTCCTGTGGACCCCAGAGCCCAGCAAAGAGCCCAGGAAAGCAAAGCCACAGCACTAGCAGGCAGAGATGCCCACGTCCCATGAAACCCCCAGGTTCCCGTGTCCGAGCACAGGGCCCAGCCACCCCTCTGGGGACCAGGATGGGGAGCAGAGCCTCCTGGCCAGAGCTGGTCCACACGGACGCATGTATAGGGAATGGATATACATGGACACAGGCTGTGTGTGGGCTCCAGGACATCCTCAGCTGTGGGGTGCTCTGCCTGCGGGATGGAAAAAAGGGCCAGGCAGCTCCACCAAGGCCCCAGCCCCAACACCAAGGGCAGGGGATGCTCTGCTCTGCCAGCCACATCCTTCAGGGTCTGTGCAACACCATCTCTGCATAGCATCTTGCTTCTGAGCCAGCTTCACCCATGCAGGTGCGGGCACCAGAAGGCCAGGCAAGGAGCTGGAAGCATCTCCAGCCTGCTGGAAGCTGTACCCTATGGCACATGCCTTCTGCAGAGGAATGGATGCCCTGACCCCAACCAACACACTAATCTCACTTCATCCCTTTCTCTGCTTCTGCCCAGGGCTTACAGGATGGGACATGTCTTTGCCCAAAAGCAGATGACTGGCTGGAAATCTCCTGTGTAGCTCATAGCACGTCTGAGTCACGTCTTCCCTCTCTGGACACTTTGTCCAAGGGAAAATGCTGACATCAGGGGTTGGGCTGCTTGCCTCAGTCTCCACATGGCACGTGGGGAGCCAGCAGTGCCTTGCCATGCAGCACGGTGCCCGGCAGTGGCACACATCCCCACACCATCCTTTCTTGTAGGGAAATGTACTTGTCGTTGCCACTCTCCCAAATTTTCCTCTATAAAATCTCCTCAAAGCTGTGAAATCCCTGCCTGCCAGGAATTACTCTTAGCGTTGCTATCTTGCAGCCATTTTGAAGACATTTCTATCACATCCTTCTATTTACTTTTTTTTTTTTTTAGCCTGCATTTCCTATAGCATTTTTCACCCCCCGGAGTGGGCTGTGTGTGCTTTTTATCTTTGGAAATATGGGCAAAGTCTCCCATAGCATCATATTTAAGGAGGGATGAAGGAATAAGCGATTGCTGTTGGAGCACAGTGGGCTTGGCTCTGATTTCACATAGGGGTTTCCTTCATCTCTCCTACAATAGTCGTATGTCTAATGATATTTCTCTAATTAGAAACACGTCCAATTGTTTTACACAGTAGGAAAAGGGGCTGTTTGGCAATGCTGATGTATATCACAGTGATGAGGGGTATGCAGAGCCCTGAAATAGATGAGATTTAGATGAGAGAGAAAGATTATATTCAGGTGCTCTGTTCTGTCAGAAAGCCTTTGATTTGGTGGATTGTGTAGCATGAAAGGCCAGGCTTGTTACAGCCTTTGTGTGACTAAGAGTAAGATATTAAAGTTTGATGCACTGCTCTGGGAGACGCTATGTGATGGATAGAGAAGACTTGCTAGGCATTGTAGGAGCTGTGTAGGGCCTTTAGGATCTTTGGGGGCTGTTTGTTATATATTTCCTTGCCTAATGGTTTGCACGTGAGCAGAGTGCTAAGGTCGGAGTCCGGATTGCTTATGTGACCTTGGCATATAATTTTCATACACAGGAACATTTGGTTCTGCACAGTGAGTGGCTTCTCATGGATTGCATGCAGTGACCCTGGGTGTCAGTGAGCAACCTCAGCTATTTCATTTCTTACACTTTAAAGAGTTATGGCTCATATTACCGGGATGTTTCCTCTGCACAGAATCCTACAACGGTGGGTGGGAAGTCTCCTTGGAGGTCCCTGGTCCTCTCTTGGGACTACATCCAGCACTAGTTCAGGCCATGGTTATACCTAGCTGAGCCTTTGTCGTGGTTTAACCCCAGCTGGCAACTCAGCTCCTCCCAGCCGCTCGCTCAGTCCCCCTGGGTGGGATGGGGGAGAGAATCAGAAGCATAAAAGAGTGAAAACTCATGGGTTGAGATAAGGACAGTTTAATAGGTAAAGCAAAAGCTGTGCACGCAAGCAAAGTAAAACAAGGAATTCATTCACTCCTTCCCATCGGCAGGCAGGTGTTCAGTCATCTCCAGGACAGCAGGGCTCCGTCACACATAACAGTGACTTGGGAAGACAAATTCCATCGCTCCCAACGTCCCCCCCTTCCTTCTTCTTCCCCCAGCTTTATATGCTGAGCATGACGTCCTGTGGTATGGAATATCCCTTTGGTCAGTTTGGGTCAGCTGTCCTGGCTGTGCCCCCTCCCAGCTCCTTGTGCACCTGGCAGAGCAGGGGAAGCTGAAAAGTCCTTGACTAGGGTAAGCACTAGTTAGCAACAACTAAAACATCAATGTGTTATCAACATTCTTCTTATACTAAATCCAAAACACAGCACTCTAGGAAGAACAACAACACAACTGCTAGGAAGAAAATTAATTCTATCCCAGCTGAAACCAGGACAGCCTTGAAAGTCTCCAAAGACAGAGACACCTTCATATCTCCCAGTGAACCGCTGTGTCTGGGGGGGACATGCATCAGGGTTTGGGCTTGGACTGGGTTTGCAGCAGCTCATCTCGCCCGGGAGCCCCCTACCCATTTGACACATCTCCCCTTCCTTTCGCCACAGATAGGATGGATGGAGCAAGGCTGTCACCAGCTGCGATAGGACCCCGCTGTCGTACACCCAAGCCCTTGGTCCTGCAGAGCCATGCACAGCTGTGAGCAGAGCGCTGGTCCCCATGGAGAAGCCAGCGAGCCTGTGATGTCGAAGCCACCTGAAGTTTCCTGAATAATGGATCCTGGATAATGGCAAGTCAAACATAGCCAGAGAGGCCTCTTCAGCCAAACCTTGGGGGCTCCGAGCCTACTGGGCAGTGTGTCCTTCCCAGAGCTGTCTGGGTCGCATCCCTGGAGCATCCTGGGGGTGTTGTTGCAGGTATGTGCTTGCATTTGACTGTCAATGCACCAGGCCAAGCCTCTTCCCCAGCCCTGCACCAGTGCAGGGCAGAGGCAATAGATGTAGCACAGCTGCTTTTGCTGGTGTGCCCTCTGTGAGCATCACGCCTGGACGGGGGAGTCTTTCCAACACTGAGCACCGTGGCAGGCCCATCCCAAGGATGCTCCAAGGACTGTGGGCTCCAGACCTAAAGTCAGCCAGGGTGCAGGGAGGAAGCGATCAGTCCCGAGGACAATCTGGCTGTGACACATTTCCTAGGACTAAGTCTTCCATTCTTGCTTTAACCTTTTCTGGTGACTTGTGGTGGCTGTGTTAAACAATGATATGCCTACAACATGACAGTGATTTGTTTAAAGAGCCCACACTTGTCCTTGTTAGCGCTCACTCGGTGCTCTGACAGTCCTGTCAAAAGCTTCTGCACATTTTTCAGTTCTTTCCCTCATTTGCTCCTGTCACCATGGGGAAACATCCAGATAACAACAGCCCTGGTGGCATTTGAGCAGCTCAGGGGCCTTGGCTCGGCTGCATCGTTCCTGCCTGGCACCCTGAGCGATCACTGGTGAGCCCGGGGATGCAGGGCTGCATCCTGAGCCCAGTGCAGACTGCCTGGCTGCCCCACTGCCCTGGCATAGCCCCGAGCAGCAGCATCACCAATGAGCCTGTGGGTATCAAAGGGCTGTCCAGTGCTCGAGACCAGAGCACGATGCTGGCCCTGTGCCCTGGTGCCACTTCTCAGCCTGGACTTCATGTGGGCAGATCCTGGGGACGGGCTGGGCACGGAGCGGGCGCTGGTCCCTGTCCAGCGGTAGGCATTCGGTGCTGCTGGTAGTTTAGACATTTGACAGCTGTCCCAAAGAGAGGGTTTTCCAGCTAAAAAAGAAGGGCAAGGATCTGAGGTCCCCACTGCCCTCTCGCCAGCAGATGACTGTGCAGAAAGGGGATGCTGCTGTCACCGGCTCTGGCTGCCCGGCTTCAGAGTGAACGTAACCAGTGTAGGCAGAGCATTAGGCATGCAGAGACTGGTCCTCTCTGGGGACATGGCTGGGAGCGAGGTGCCTCTCAGAGCATTTAAAAGCTAATGCTTCAGTGTCCAGGGAACTCCCACATGGATGAACTTCGGGGCTGAGCAGGGCATCAGATAGAGTAGGTAGATTTATGCTGAGGTTTGGGTAAATTGTAGAGAGCTTCAAGGTTGTTTGACAGGGCTGGGAGCACCGAGCAGCAGACTCGGTATGCAAAGGGAGCAGCCTGCTGCAAGAGCTGAGCCCTGCCTGAGATTCTGGCCTGGACCATGCGATTAATGTTGGGCAATTCAAGCGGTTCCTCTGCTGTAACATATGTGGATACCCCGGAGGAGGAAACAGGCAGGGGGGGCCGTGGAAATTAAACTCAAAGACAGGTACCCATAACTATCTTCAACCCTGCACTGGGCTCTGCAGCCTTTCCCAATCCATGCAATCTCCTCTCCTTGGGTACGAGCAACGTGGTTTCTCCTTCTCAGTCTCCTCGCACACAAACATGCCCTGCACCCTTCCCACTGTCCTGGCCAGTCTGCTCTCCCTCTGGAGCAATAAGGGTGCATGGGTGCAGTATCTCAAACACCGCTGTCTCGCCCGGGACCCGGCCGTCCCACCCTGCCCCTTCTGCGACACGCACCCACCCCGGCACGTCAGATACTGGCCTGGATCCACTGAGCCGCAGGGAGATGACGAGCCCAGAGAAACCCATTTCGCAGAGATAATGTTATATTTTCAGAGTGCATGTAGACAAATACGGCCAAATGTTCCCCTCCCTGAAGCCATCAAAGCACCAATGACTCCGTAATATTTAATGGCTTGTTTTGCTCCCTAAATGATACAATGAAAAGGATTATTAATGTTAATAGCGTTCTTATCATATTTTAATAGCATCATGTATAACTGAAATGTCATCTCAGCACATATTTCTCTTGCTCTCACCCAGGGCGCGGAGTAATCATACTCCAGAGATATGGTGAAGGAAGAGACATTGGGCAACGGGGTGGAAAGGGGGGCTGGGACCCAAGGCTGAGCTGGACTTAGCTGGCTGGAGAGAGGGGATGCAAGGCCACGCAAAGAACCGCTCCCCTGCAGGCGGGGGAAGGAGGGGAAACCAAAGGGCCACGAAGGGCAATGGGCAGGGGAAGGGTGCGTGAGATGGGTGGGGATGGATGCCCAAGATGGGCAGGGGAAGGATGCACGGGATGGGCAGGGGAAGGATGCACAAAGCAACTCCAGCCAGGCCCCAGGACATGCACCAAAATCCTGGGCATTGAAGGGGCCAGCTGATCCCTCAGGCCCGGAAAGGGCTGGATACCCCGGTCGAGGAGGGTCAGGCCATCACTCTCCCAGGAACAGGGCAGGATTCCCCAGGACCTGCCAAACCTGCTACCACTACCACTTCTTTTCCTGACACATTGGACTCCATCAAGAGCCACTGTCAGTGATATACTCCAATTTTCAGCGTATCATTTGCAGTCCAGTGAGCCTTTGCCTTTTTTTTTTTCCCCATCCAATCCATCTTATAGATTAGTTTAACTAGGCTGAAAACCCACATTTTTCATGTGGGGTTTGGTTTCCCTTGCATTCAGCCCTCATATCCTTGCCAGGCAGGGACTGCGGTGGCCAGAGGCTGAGTGCACAGAGACACCTTCGGGTAGAGCCAAGCTCAAGGACAATGTCATTTCATTTTCCCAATCCCCAACACAAGTCATTGCATTTCCACAAAGGAATTGCAAAAAGAATCATAGAATCATAGAATCACAGCATCACTAAGGTTGGAAAAGACCTCTAAGATCATCGAGTCCAACCGTCAACCCAACGCCCCCCGTGCCCACTAAACCATGTCCCCAGGCGCCTCATCTACACGTCTTTTAAATACCTCCAGGGATGGGGACTCCACCACTGCCCTGGGCAGCCTGTTCCAAGGCCTTACCACTCTTTCAGGAAAGAAATTTCTCCTCATGTCCAACCTAAACCTCCCTTGGCACAACTTGAGGCCGTTTCCTCTTGTCCTGTCGCTGTTACTTGGGAGAAGAGACCGACCCCCCCTCGCTCCAACCTCCCTTCAGGCAGTTGTAGAGCGCGATGAGGTCTCCCCTCAGCCTCCTCTTCTCCAGGCTGAACACCCCCAGTTCCCTCAGCCGCTCCCCATCAGACTTGTGCTCCAGGCCCTTCCCCAGCTCCGTTGCCCTTCTCTGGACACGCTCCAGCCCCTCAATGTCCTTCTTGTCGTGAGGGGCCCAAAACTGAACACAGACCCAGAAAGATTCAAGGAGCAGCCATGAGTTGCTAAGGCTTCCAAAAAAACTCTGCACCTGTAAAAGCTTTGCACCTGTGAAAGTTTGCACTACGGTATGTATGGGTATGGGTCTTCCTCATTGTCCAGTGCCCAAGTGTTTTGCACAGCCCAACCTCTGCATTTGTCCATGTGCAGCATCTTGCCTTCACTGACACCTGTGCACCAACATTTACTCCTCACCCTCTCCCACAGACACGAGGGCACTGCTTGTGCACAGCTGCATATGCATCTGCCCTCAGGACCTGGGAACCTCCTCCACAGATGTGTGAGCACGCACACACACGTGCACAGACACCCCTCCCCAAGGCAGCCTGCTTTTGTGCTGTGAGATGAAAGGGGGCAGCTCGACTCTGACCTGCTCATATTTCACTAAAATGTTATTTTAACACTTAAAAGGGTAGAAAATACCATCGGCAGCTCTTCATTTATCAGATCGATGCACGGGGAGCAGGGCATGCATGCTCTTCACATTAATGAGCCCAGGAGCTGGCTGCAGCTTCCCAGCACTGCCCTGGCACCCAGGCTGCAGGGGTACAGGGAAGCAGGGATGGGGAGCTGGCACCCCAGGGGATAGATGCCCTGTTTTCCCCTCTAGAGAAGGCTGTGGGTGCTCAGTGAGTCCCATGGTGGCTGGGGGACCTGGGCGGGGAAGGGAGGGCAAACCCATGAAGAGGACATCAATAGTGGAGACCTGATGGAGGTCTCCAGCCTCCAGCCCATAGCAAATGCACCAGGAATGTGGAACAACAAGCACATCCTGGATTTCTCCTCCTGCTCCCAAGGTCACAGCTGATTACTGGAGCCAGGAACTCAGGAGGAGAGCTACTGCCTGGGATGGAGAGGTGCTGGCTCTCTTTCCCAGCTGAGAAGGGTCCTACCAGCCAGCCTAGCCAAGGACAGCACCATGGGACTGCAGTTGAATTTATCTCCCAGACTTCTGGTGCATGCCCACAGCCACTTGACTTCTCTCAGTGCCAGGGGACCCCAAGCTTGGTCCCTCTCTGCCCTAGAGCTGCTGTAGGGAGCCTTTTTCAGGAAGGGTCCCCCTTAGCTCCTCCTCACCTGCTGCCCTGCTCCATGTGGCACCACCTTCCTGTGTCCTGCATGGACAGAGGAAGGGCAGATGTAGGGCTTGTCTTCCCACAGGACACGGTGATGTGATGACTCCACTCAGCAGAGAGATCCAGAAAGGTGCCACGTGGACACTGTCCTATAGACAACGACAGTGAAAGGCAGCACTTTTCTCCAGACGGCCCCAGGGATGGAGACACTGGTACGGGGACGGTCATCCTACCCAGCAAAGCCACAGTCACCGCAGGAACTTTGCCCACATTGTAGCAATAAAATCTGCATCTCCATTGGGAAGTCTTTGCTCGGGAACTTGCCGGTACGTCTGCGCCGGCAAGGCACTCTAACCATCCTCAAAGCTGAGGACAAAGGACAATTATAAAGATCAGGTAGTGTCGGGGGAACTACAGGGACCAGTGCTAGGTTTGCTCATTTAACACCTTCGTTAATAATCTTGGCAGAGAGAGTAAACAGAAGAACCAACTGTGAGGGATTCACAGGTACTTTCCAGTGTGAATGCAATATTTTGCTGGGGTTGAATTTTTCACAAATTTTGCACAAGTGGCATTGAGTCCTAAAGGTTTCACAATTTTAGGACAACAATTTTACTCATTACTTTTTCTTCTCTGACTTAGAAGATATCACCAGAAGGCTTCCTGAAGGGCCCTGGAGGCCATGGACACGCGCAAGGCCAGGCCTCCCACGCGCACAGGGAACAGCTCCCGTTGCCGACAGACTCCTTGCACAAAAAGCTGCTCTGCAGACATGCAGGTGGGCACATTTATGCTGAGCCCAACCTGCCTTAAACTGGACCTGTGCTGGGGATGGGATTAGCTGTGTGCTTGCAGTGCCCTGGACCGCCGAGCCCACGGCTGATATTTGCTGTGAAACTGTAAGAGGTGCCATGTCCTGTCTGCTTTCATACAGGACATGGAGCAAGTCATATAACAAAGAAAAACCTTTTTCCATGAGATGTCCTGCAATGCTTTCAATGGCTGTTGGATTTGGGGGGCATCCCATGTTGGGTCTCAAAGCATCCCATGATGGAGCAAAGCAAAATCTCCCCATGAACTGCCTGTTCACAAAACATGCACTATCACTAGCGTCATATGAAATGTGTTCTCCCAATTTAGCTGAAAAAACAATCAGAAAAAAATCAGGAGTTTTGCAGAAAGCTAGCAAAAATTATTTAAAAACAGAAACAAGAGCAATATTACCATGCGGTATTCATTGAAATAAGACACACAACTCTCCTAAATAACACATTCCCAAAATTTGCAGATGAAACTAAATTGGAGAAGAGATCAAGATGCCAAAGAGGATAGAGGACACACCGAGTGGGTCCCGCTGAGACTGCAGGCAGTCGGAGGCAGAATGCGATCCACTTGGAAAAACACAGCCAGGCCATTTAGGAGAAAATGATCCGAATCATGGTCTGAGTCACTGGGAGGGGGAGCCCCGTGGTGCAGTGAGGCTGAGCAAGACTTATCACTGCTGTTGAGGGGGGTCTCACCACACCACTGTTTTCTTTTCTCACCATCCATCCTACATTTTTAGAGGATCAGAGTCTGGCTGGAAAACCCTTCTTGCTGTTCACAGAGTATTTTAAGCCAGGCTGGCTCCTCGCAAGCCTTGGGCATGCCGCAGGGGAGGGTGGCAACTGCTTACAGGAAGATAAGGTAGGATGAATGCCTAAGCAGGAGCTTTATTAAGCAAGCACAGCCCAAAATACAGCCTCTATCCCAGTGCCCTGGGCTCCCAGCATCGTGCCGGAGACCTGTGTCCCGGGTGCACGTCAGCAGCCCCAGCCGCCCGGTCGTTGCACACCCAGCCCAGCAGCAGCTGGGGTGCACACTCCACATGCATCCTCGCCGTGCCGATCCCAGTCTCAGAACTGTGTACCCCACTGCTGGACCGTCTGCCCGCAGGTTGCTGCTGGGTCTTGGTCTCCCTGAAGAGTCTCTGGATGGCTCTTCTCTCTGCTCGGGCAGGGGTTTCCTGCAGCAAACCGCCATATCGGCCAGCAACGGGGGCTGAATGCGATGGAGACCTGGACCGGCGATGGGAGCTCTTCTCAAACAGCAGCCCTGGCATGATCCGTGTTATAGCTGTATCACTCAGTCAGTGGGCATATGGCAAGCCATTTACTAAATAAAAAAATTAAATTACCCAAGACTATAAAACAGTCAATTTAGAGCGTTATCTTGGCTGTAATAAGGCAATAGCATTTCATTTACTGCTACAATAGCAACCTTGCAAAGGAACGGAGATTTCGGGGGGGTGGCATGGGGCATCCCAAATGTGTGCATGTTTAGGAGGAGGGTGAGGCTGCCACAACCGGGGGGTGTTCCATCAGCTCCCATAAGCAAGGGCTGCTGTGGCAGTCTCTCCTCTCGGCCCCGCTGCTCTCAGGTTGCAGACTCACTGCGGGCACTCCAGTCTCCGCGACGTGGAGCATTAATGTCACATTAGCCTAATGGGCAGTTTTCTCATTTCCAGGTTCCACATCCTCATTTTCCAGGCATAGATAAGATGTTTGTGCCATGGACGGCGTCTCCTATCAGCATGAAATGCTGTTGCTCTTCCCTCTCCTTGTCAGAGTGTGGAAAATGGAAGAATACTTTGTGATCTGGTTATACACTGCACATCTTACACCTCCCACTTTTTTTGTAGCTGCTGTTTCTACTCATAGAAATGGGTTGAAGCCTGGCCTGGATGTGAGGGATGGGAGGTCCAGGGTCTTTTGTAACCCCTTGTTTCTCCAGAAGCACCGTTCCTCTGGGGCCACACCGCAGCATCCCTGCAGAAGCCTCCTTTCTGGCGATGTGGAGGCAGCAAACACCAGGCTTGAGCATGTAGCAGTGAACTCCCTGGCATGATGGACCAAAAAGCTGTTTAAAAAGAGATATGGAGGAGGGGGCTGTGATCATTCCTGAGGCACCAAAACAAGCTGAGCAGGACAGAGAAGGAGCAGAGAGAAGCTTAGGCCACCCTTTGATGCTGCCAAGTACTCAGCAGCCTTAACAGTCTCTCTTCAGCCCTTTTTTCCTTCAAACCAGATCAACTGAGCAGTTCAGCTTGCATCGTCATTGCANCCATGCCCACTAAACCACATCCCACCACGCACCGGTGCTGTGGGTTATCTGGGGAAGCTGTGGTGACAGCAGGCAGGAGAGCAGCCCGCCTTGGGCACGGACCCGCAGCAGCCTTGCTGCCTGCGTGCCGCCCCGCTGCTCTCTCTCCCCGCGCTGGTCGGACCTGCTCACCCTGCCTCGCTTCACAAGCAGGGCTGGCTGCTCATCACGCGTCCCTTTCTTTGCCCTTTGGGCTGCTTGTCTGCCTTCACGGCCGCCAGCCGCCCCGCTGCGCAGACGTGAGCCTCGCCGCGTGCTGGCGGAGCCGCGGGGGCATCCCCGGGCTCCTCTCCCCGGCTGCTTCCATTGCAGGGTGCAGGCAGGAGTCGCAGGCAGGGCAAGGGCAGCCTCTCTAGCAACTCGTTTACATGGCAGAAGACAAATATAGGTGTCCTGCAGCGCCCGTGAATGCAGGTGTAACCTAGGATGGATGCAGAAGATCCGTCCCCACCAGTGTCCTGAGATTCTGGCTCACACAGCCCCGCGTGTGCTGGCTTTTGAATGCACTCTGCTGAGCAGGTGGCTTGGGGAGGGGACAGGAGAGACGTGCTGGTTCTGTAGTGTTCCTGGGAGTAAGTTACCTCGGGGTAAGTGATTTGGAAACCAGCTGGTCTGGTCACACCAAATTTCTCCAAAGGAAGGAGAATTTTAAAGCACAATAACTGAAGATACCGCTTGCCACCCCACCCCTCTGACTGATTTCCCGGAGGGACAGCAGGCTTGGATGAAACCAGTGAAACTGTCGCCTCCGACATCCTCCCTTTCTCCGTGCTGTGGCCTTGCTGCACAAAGCTGATGGGTACAAGCTCCAGAGCTTTCCAGGAGCTGTGTGAGAGATGTTCCCGCTGGCTGTGGGGAACAGAATGCTTGACAGGCTCAAGCAACACCATGTTCAGGTCTTCATCCCACCAGGCTGATCGCATTTCACCTCCACTGTCCCTTCACTGTGATTTTTACATTTCTTTAATTTTTCCAGGTGATGACAGTTTTCTGACTTGCTTTACCCATCCTGCAGTCTCTCTTTACCCGAACACAGCCAATATTTCAATGCTGACACAGGACTGTTCATACTGTCTCTTCCCATGCACCCCCTTGCTTACAGTGGGTGGTGAAAATCATCACAGAAGACATTTAGCAATTGCTGTAGCTCTCTTTCAAGCTGACAACATCTTCCCATGGAATAGGCTATGGGGTAGACTTTGCACACAAGTATTTTCCTGTCAACTAACTGAGAGCAATAGCTGCTAACTGAGATATCTTGCTGTCTCCTTCTGCAGGCAAGGACTGGAAGATGGTGTTAATATTCCCTCTGTAGCGTATCCTTGTGATTTTTCCATATCGAAGAGCACTCTGGATGGAGCACCTGTGCCCATAGTAGATTTCCCTGAATGCTACTTAACTGGGACATTAAGCTAAGCCTGTGACCCATCAGCGCACCGTGCTGCGGCACTCAGCTCTGCAGGGGTTAAGACGTAAGTCAGCTGGTTGTTATTACTCTAAACCATGAAGGATTGCGTGCAGCAGAGGAAGTCACAACATTTATCAGTTACAGTCTGCTTCAGAGTGAGAATCCCAGCTTCTCCAATGCCAGATTTCACTCTTCTCAGCCACTGCTAGTGCTGCTGACCCATAGCCAATAACTCTTAGATTAGCTTCCTATCGTCCATGCAAGACTCTTTTATTCTACAGCCCGTATCCAAGCTGAGCTCCCATTAACATCTGCACCTGGAGAGGAGCTGGTTTAACACTTCAGAGCCAGGGATATCTCTTATTTCCACCTTGTCCCAGGACATACGTCACTGCCACATGGCTCCTCACCGGCACCACCACATGCAGGTTGTCCTGGCAGACGCCTGCCGTGCACTACCCTGGCTGCTCCCTCCCTAAACCTGCTCCCTTCTTCGGTCAAATGCAACCAGAGCTCATCTGTGGCACTGCTGCAGCATGGCAAAGACCAGGAGGGTCCTGTCCACCTTCACCCTGACTCCCACCCTTCCCCGAGAGGGGATGGAGTGGGGCTGTGGGGCTGTGGCTGTGTCCCACGCACAGCCTTCATCCTCTGGCTCCAGTCTGCAGGCGTGTGCTCCGGGGACCCTGCCCTTGCTGGTGGGACACAGGGACATGCCTAGTCTCAGGAATGCACCCAGACAGCTTTTTCTGCGTGTCTGTGTATGGACGCGCGTGTTACCCCGGGGATGTCTGCAGGAGCGTTTCCTTTGCAAACTCTTCCAGGTGGCAGTTTGGGCACTTCTGACTGCGGTCAAGCCCCAAGATGAAAGCCTTTGGATCCTGACTCATTGCGCCAGTTACATAAACTTTGGATTTCAAATTCACCCATCCTCTGGAGAAAGCTTTGGGTCAATTTGGGAGCAACGCCAGGGCTTTGCATGCTCCTTTACATGGCAGATGAACGGCTGGGGATCCCTGCAGGGCCAGGCAGATCCTTATCCTCCTGGGGACGAGTTGTCTCAGGACTTGACACACAGTCCCCCTGTGCTCCTGCACATTGATGCCACCTGCAGCGGTTTTATCTGCCAAATATCCCCTGGAATTTCAGGTTTAATCTGCTGTAAACTCCTCGACACGATTTGTCCCTTCAAAATAATGCCGTGTTTTGATGGGTTAGTGACAAGGACATTTAATCCCGCACGATGATCCTTCCGTTTGTTTGACTGGTGTCCCTTTCATGTCAAAATCTTCGAGCCACTAAGTCCTCAAATGCTGCTGTTAAATTGCCAGTCCACCGCCCTCCGAAACAGGCCCAACGTGTTGCACTAGTGTTTTTCCCTGGGGGCTAATCGCATCCCTTCTCCCTTGCTTACGTATGCACAAGGGGTTGGGATTGTTATTTCTGATGAACTTCAAGGAGCCTCTCACCAGAGAAATAACATTTCTGTTGTTTGTTTATTTATTGATCTGCTCCCTTCCAAAGTAAAGGGAGAAAAGAGAAAAGCAGAAAAGCCAGAAGAGGGGGAGATGAAGAAGTAGGAGAGGGTGGGAGGCCAGGGAGATGAGTACCAGCTCAATTCCAGCTGTCATAGTTTAATCAAAGGTTTCTACAAAGGAAGACCAAATCTTTTAAAATTTGTCCTTAGCCCTTTCCTCTGAAGCTCTACCCCCCGTTTGCCAGCAGGCCAGCCAAGCCACAGTGCCAAAGCGTCTGTCCCCAGAGGCCGAGTACCCTTCTGTCTAGTGATAGAAGCTTTTTAGCTACAAGCACTGCGACAGAGAAACAAGCTTCCTCGGAGTGAAAGTGGATGCCTTATCGGTCATGAGGTGAGGGGTGGGTGCTGCCCCAGGTGAACTGCAGCCGCCGGCTATGACAGTGCAGCCGGCGATTGCACTCCCTGATTTGCGAAGGCTGCCTGACCCAGGAGGAGGTGCCTTTGCTTAATTGCAAGTGGATTTCAATCCACCCTCTGCAAAGGATCTGATTTCTCCTGGCAGCCTTAGGACCAAGCCATCTTCTCTTCCAGTAATGCCTCGTGCTTTCCAAAGTGCAGGTCCCTCAGAGATTCCAGATGGGCTACCCCCCAGAACCCCTTCCAAGCTCCTGGATTTCCTCCAACTTTTTCATTTGCTACCAAAGGCCTTGATGGCAAAGAGGGTCACCCCTTTCAACGCAGATTCGGAGCTCGCAGCTTTCCACCTGCCCCCTCTCACCGCCCTGCATGATGCTGCTATTGACCTCAGGATGCCGAAGCTCTGCCAGTCGTGCTAGCCTGTGCCAGGGGCACCTCCAACAGATCCCGCAAGCCAACAGGATCCTCCGACACCTGCCGTGCTCATGGCCCCATCATCCCCTGCCATGTGGGACACGGTGGCCACACAACCCTGCTACATCAAGGGCTGGAGCAGTCTCCAAGGCATGTGCCCCCACTCCCCTGCCCCAGGTTCCCCCAAGACTTGTGAGACCACGGGGTGACAAGGGCCATTAGCCACGAGACGTGCACAGAAAGGCTGGCAACGATCTCAGCCCGGGCTGCAGCCACTCTGCATCCCGTTCCCTGCCAGCTGCCAGGCTGCCTGCCCTTTATCTCCAGCGAGCATCTATTGCCGCACTCCACAGACCGAGCGCCTTTGAGTGGAAGAGCTCCCATGTTTATTCATCCAGGGCAGACCCGAGATACCAATGGACTGATAACAAACACAAAGGGCTGCTTGAAGAAGTAGATAGGATCTCAAAGATTGCTGCACACACAAGGCATTAGCCACTACCTAATGCACTGCCTTCATGAATATGCAGCTCTATTGTGCAGCGCTGGCTAGGACAATGGGACATATTTTAATGCTGCTCTCAACCCAGCCCTTGTCCGGAAAAACCAGCGTGGAGGATAACCGCAGAGAGATGCACATCCATGCCACAGAAGAACTAACCCTGAGACCCACGTGGCTGTCACTGCAGAACATGGGCCATGTCCCCTGCTGCTCATCCAGGAGTGATGCTGGGGGGTTGCCATAGGCATCGGGGTCCTGGAGTGGCAGCTGGCGGGGACAGTGGTGGTGGCCACTGTACTGGGATCCAGCAGGAAGGGAATGGGGCAAGCTCTCGCAAAGCCAGTCCTTTGCAGCAAGACTTCACCAGACTTTGCTCTGCATGGGCTGATTTTCTCCATGCCTGGGCGTTGACTCAGGAGGGGCTTGCAGGGCAGGGGAAAAAACCCTGAGGGAAGATTAGGATACGGCAGGTGCTGGAAGGGGGATAGGACCCGAATCAAGCCCTGCGTGGGGACCAGCCCCAGAGGTGGCAGCAGGCGGTGATGAACCCATGCACACCTCTGGTGAGCCACCTCCTGCCCCGCCACGTTGAATGCACCCACACTGGCATCGGTGCCCGGGGGATCCCACCCCGCAGCCCTGCTCGGTGGCTTGGTGGCACCGGGGCCACGGCTGGGTGGGCGTCTCTGCTGTGAAACCATGGTGCCCACAAGGTCAGCCCGGCCCCGAGCGCTGGCACGCCACGAGCCCCGCCGGAGGTGCCCGCCTCAGCACTCTGCTGCTCGCTGGTGATTTGCACCACCGAGCCTGTTGGCTGGGAGCTGGGAATGAAGTATTTGTGAAATTAATTAAGACAACAGAGGCCCGAAGAAAGGGAAAGTTAATTAGTCACGGCAATCAGTTAGATTTGATCCAAAAGAACAAACAAAGAGTTAGAAGCGTGTCACTGGCGGGCTGCTTCTCTGAAAAAGGGATTACGCGGAGATTTCCACCAAAGGGAATGGCTTTGTGCTGCTGCTCGTTATGTAATTGGGGATTTAGAAGCGGCACAAAGAGTCATTACCACGAAATTTCTTTGTCAGAGAAAAAAGTTGACATTTATGAAGCACAGGAGGGAGCAGCAAAACAAGACGAATCAATAGGCGAGCACGTGGGAAGGGGGCTTCCCTGTGCAATGGGGCCAGGCGCTGGGAGGGCGGCGGGGGGCTGATGGCAGACACCCGGGTGAGGAGGAGGAGGACGAGGAGGAGGAGGAGGAGGAGGAGCAGGAGCAGGAGCAGGAGCAGGAGCAGGAGCAGGAGCAGGAGGAGGAAGAGCAGTGGTGGGCAGATGGAGCGAGCCATGCCGGCACCAGAAGGAAACCACACTGTGAAAGCCGGCAGCTGAGGTGTGAAAACGGATGGGAGATGGCAAAGCCATGCTCGGCACGGGGACAAGGGGGAGGCAGCAGGGATGGCACCTGGGGACACTGGGCACTGGGGGAGCAGGGCAATGGGGCGACTCTGTGCCCAGGAGAGCTGGCAGTAGCGAATCCCAGGTTTTCTGCTTGAGCT
Organism: Pelecanoides urinatrix; assembly: GCA_013400755.1. Classification (NCBI taxonomy): domain Eukaryota; kingdom Metazoa; phylum Chordata; class Aves; order Procellariiformes; family Procellariidae; genus Pelecanoides; species Pelecanoides urinatrix. The sequence goes on along the minus strand of VZTQ01000410.1, from coordinate 105,136 downwards.
CCCACCGTTTTCTCTGCTTTCTCCTCTGCCGTTAACAACTTTAATTATTTACTCTGACTCTGGCAGCTCCATTTCCCTCTAAATGGGCACAAAGTTGCCTGTTTGTTGCTAAGGCCCCCCCGGACCTGCTGCACCAGCACTGAGAGCAGCCCCCGGGTCCCCAGGAAGGCTCCAGTGCAGCACCCCGCCGCTGTGGTGGCACCTCTGCATTGTGGGGGTTGGCAAGGCACTGCCTCGGAAAGGGACAGGAGAAGACTTGAGGCTCCTGGGACTCCCATCAGGATGGTCTCTGCAGCTGGAATGGGTGCCCACGGGGGTGTCACAGACGTGGGGTGTCCCCAGCTTGTGCAAGGCACAGACACGCACACACTGAGCTGCTTCCCAGCCCTGCGCTGGCTCCCAGCCGTGCTCCAGCATCCTCTGCCATGCCCAGGTGTGTGTCCAGGACGCTCGCAACACCCCATGCTCTGGCTGCTGCGCTGCACCCACCCGTGGCCGTGGGCATTCATCCACAGCTGCTGGTCCCCAAAACCATTGCATCCCCCAAAACCTCCCATTCGTCCCAAAACCTCCCCAGCCCAGCAGAGCCCTGAAAGTCCTTCTGCACGAGGAGTACAGTGCTGCTGCGCCGGGGACAGCAGGCTCAGAGGGATTGTCGCCTGGTAAGGCTACTCCCCAGAGAGTAGCCCCAAATTTAGCAGCATCGCAGCCTTTTCATGGAATCATAGAATCATAGAATCATAAAGGTTGGAAAAGACCTCTAAGGTTATCGAGTCCAGCCGATGGGGTGGGCTGGCTTGTTGGGTACGTATCGCTGGAAACCTTCCCGCCCACCCATGCCTCAGGGGCTGCCAGAACTGCCCCTGGGATGAAGACAAGGCACCCAAAGCCGGGGGTGCCCACCCCAGGGTGCACCCTGGAGGTGCTGTGAGCTGGGGACTTGCTGCCCGTCACCTCCGGGGTCCCAGATCCAGCACCGGAGCTTGAGCCATTCCCACTGCAGGCACGGAGCTGTCGCCTGCCTGCCAGTGTGGATTTTACATCAGGAAGGCTCTGCCTGGACATAAATAAATAAATCAAACCCTACACCCAAGCTTAGCCACACTCTTTCCACTCCTCTAAATGGGTTGGGTGCTGGCGGGAGACCCAGCGAGTGCACAGCAGCACCCGAGCCACAGCGGGGATATGCCTGGTCTCCCCACAGTGATGCTGGTGATGCTGGGCACAGGACAGGCTGGGGTACCCCCGGACCCCGCCATGCTGGGAGGGAGAAGATCTGGCACACTGGCTCCCAGGGCACCTGCCTAGCTGGTTTTATGGAGTAGGCTCTTTTCCCAGGATGTATGACAGGCAGATATTTGGGCTGGCACCGTGCAGATGATGGATGGGGGCCTGTCGCTCACTGCTGGCTCAGTGGCCCTGTACTTATTTATCATTAAAATACTGATTCACATATCACTTTCAATGAAGCAGGGGAGTGAAGCAGGGTGAAGTCACCCCACACTCTCTGATGACCCCTCTGGTTGCAAAGTCAGACCAGACTTTGGCCAGTCCCTGTTTAAAGACCACCAGCCATGCAGTGCATCCCACCCACTCCATGTCCTATGTCCCCAGGACACCTGATCCCATACACCCAGAAGAACATCTCCATCATGTCCATGGAGACCTGTGCTCAAAACCCCTCTTCTGCAGGAAAAAATAACCCTCCAGGTCCCTTCCCAGGCTCCCAGCACTTCGCTTCAGGCTCTGGCAAAATTTCCGGCAGTCATTAGGGAACCTGTTCATTAGTTTCTGAGTCAAAAGGCTTTTGACGCCAGCTCTGGAAGAGCAGGGGGTGTGCTGCACGCTCTCTTCAGGTCCCTCTTGTAAATGCACTCAGCTTCTGTGCTTTGATACGTGCTCCCGTCTAGACGGCACCAAAATCAAAGGCCTGGAGGCTTGTGGACGTGGTGGAGGCTTGGTTACTCACAGCCGCTGGCCTTGCTGCACCGTGCTCCTCACCGCACCGTGCTCGACCGCCGCTGCATCCCCACGCTCGCCGCCGGCTCCAGAGGGATGGTCCTGAATGTTCAGTGCTGCTAAGAAAAGGCACGGCTGGAGACTTCTTCAAAGCTCTGCTGATCTGGAGAGACCCAGCGTGGGCTGGCGGGCAGCTCTGGCACCTGGCTGCATCCTGCACCGGGGCCGGGAGGATGCTGGCAGGGTCTGTTTGTGCTTTGGCCAGCGATGCCCACCCCAGAGGTGCACACTGCAGCCCCTCCGCCCGTGCCCCCCGGCATGGTGAAACACAGAGGGGCATCCCTGAGCCACCTGGCAGCCCAGCTGCTCCTGGGTTTATGCTTTTTCACAATGTGTTTTGGGAGACGATCGCTGGTTTTTAATTAATTGTGTCAAAAAGAAAAAAAAAACAACAGAAAAAAAAAAACAGCAGCAAGGAACGCAGCTCTTCCTACGGGGCAGCCCAGCCTGGCGCTGGAGCTGACTGGGGGGACCGGGCAGCAAGGTGAGGAGGGTGCCAAGTGGAGCGATGCATTGCCGGCTGTTCGCGTGTGCGCCGGTGTCGGTGGCCCCGCTGCATCCCCGAGCAGCCCAGCGTGCCCGCCGCTGCCGGCTGCCGGTGTGAAAAGCTGGCTGGAGGCTGGGGAGCGAGGACGGATCCTGTCAGTGGATCACGGGAACATGATGGTCTGTTCTTCCTGCTCCTCGCTCATATGTGACCGAGCTTAGTGACCGTGACCAGCTGCGTCAGCCAAACACAGGCCCGGCTATCCCCCCATTTGGAAAAGATTTATTTGTTTGCAGTCATCTGGCTCATGAAAAATGCAGCCACCCATTGCCTTGTACATGGAATTGGTTTTAGCTCTGAATTCTCAGGTTTGGTGCCAGGAGAGGGACAGATCCGTCCTCAGCCGACTCCGAGGGAAGGCACAGAGGGGTTAGGTCCCCCCAGCCGAGCCTCCTGCCCCATCTCCCACCCTCATGCCCTCCACCCGGCCCCAGCCCTGCCAGTGCTGCCGGGGGACACACGGAGGACAAGCCTTGTGCCTCATCCCATTTCCAGCCTCCTCCCGGGCAGGGAGGCTGCCGGAGGAGCCCTCACACATGACAGAAAAGGCACGGGGAGCACTCTCCGGAGCCGCGCCAGCCCTGTCACGCAGGGACACGCGTGCACACACGGTGCCATCCCACGCTGCCTGCCGGCCTGCCCCCCCTGGCCTCTGCACCCTTTTGGGGAAGGGATGGCGGCAGCCCCCCGCGGCTCCCGGCAGGGTGCTGAAGCCCCCGGGAGGGTTTTCAGGCCCCCATGGCCCGGGGCAGCGCTGGCTGGAGGAGGCAGGGGCCAAGGCAAACAGCTGCAGCGTGTGGAGGACTTCAGCCTGGGGGGGACAGGTCTGGATTTGCAAAAGGAAAGAGCAAAAAAAATAAAACCAAGCTGAAGAGAGTACAGTGGGGATCCAACAGTAACCACAGGCAACGGGAGGCTCATGGGGCTGGAGGAAGAGGAGGAACAGTGCAGGGCAGAGTCAGTGCTGGGAAGGCAAAGCCCGTTGGCTTTCTATGCTGGGTCTGACCTAGAGCAGGCAACCAGCAGACAGGGGATGCTGACCCAAACACCAGCTGGGGACTGGGACTTGAGGAGCCTCAAGGAGCTGCAAAGCCCCTGGGCAGAGCAAGCCTGTGTGCTGGTTTTGTCCAGATCTGGTGCACGTGTGGACAAACCACATGAGTGAACAGCTTTTCTGGAGCCTCTGGAGTGAGGGCTGGGGAGACGGGAGCCCCAGTGTGATCCCAAGTGAGTGGCTGTGAGTGCAGGGATGGGGTGAGTGCCCTGTCCTCCCATGATGGCACAGGGTGTCGCTGGTGCTTCTCCTGGGGACGAGGTCCTGCAGCTGGTGCTGGTGCCAGACAGCCCAGATTAGGTTCCAAAACCAGGTAACTCTCCTAGATCAGCACATCCCAGGGCTGGGAGCTCTGTGCCTTGGCAGGACAGGCTGAGCTTCACATTGATGGAGCCACGTGGCACTCTGCATCCTCCAGACCATTTCCAGACCTGGGTGGGGGCTCAGCACGAGTGTCTTGGGATGGGATGGGATGGGATGGGATGGGATGGGATGGGATGGGATGGGATGGGATGGGATGGGATGGGAGAAAGCAGTGACCTGCTTGGTGCTTGGAGCAGAGAGGACAGCGGTGCAGTTTGAGGTAGTCCCTATTCCCAGGTGCCCTGGGACTGTGCAGCCCTCGGTGCTGACCCATGGGGCAGACGAGCCAGTGCCACGGTCCCCAGGGCAAGGAGAGGCAGTGCCTGCTTCTGCTCAGCTCACCTGGCGCAGGGGCAGCAGCTCCCATCTGGATGCACAGACACACATGCCCATTGCCAGCACCTCTGGGCATCCATAAAACATCAGTCTCAGGAGAAGCAGCCACTGCCAGCTGCAACATCACTTAGACACTTCCAAATGCCTGGCAGGGAAGGGCTGTGCAGGCACAACTCTCAGACACCAGATTCAGGAGGTGGCACCAGCTGCCAGGTCCCTCTCCCTGGGTTTTGGGGTGATCTTGGCACCAACCTTCACAGGACTCGAGGGTGCAGGCAGAAGCACCGTTCCCCCAGGCGTGCGCCACGCCATGGGATGGCAGCCAGCCCACATGCAATCCCAGCTGGGTGATTCTCCTTTCTCTCCCCCTGCTTTTGGCCAGCTGGCCCGCACAGAGCAGGGAGCAGAGCACCCGCGGCACCCCGCTGACCGGGCTGCACCAGGCGGCAAAGCCGGGCGCGCCGGGAGCTGAACAACCCACTCCTTAAATGCTTCTTGCATGGTAGGGGAAGGACAGCGTGACAGTACTTAAAATTTAGTGTCCTGCAAGCATCTCACACTCGCTGGTATCCGAAGGGGCCACGGATTCATAAATCGATATCCTCAATAAAAAAAAATGTTTCATGCAGCACAGGGAAGTCTGTATCAGACTGATCTTGGCAGATAAAGAGGAATTGATCTCTGAGCCAAAAAGCAGTGGTTGCTTAGGGGCGAGCGACCACAGCGTGGCTTGAATCGAGCCCCCCCGATGCCGAACGTGCCTGCGGCATCGAGTAGGCCAGTTCCACAAAGATGAAAACAATTATGAGCTGAATCAGCTGGAAAAGCACAGTTAATGTGAAAAATTTGAATCATAATTCCAAGCTGTGAAGAATACTTTACCAGCTACCCGAAGAGACAATCCCTCAATCAGGAGAGCAGAGGCCTGTTAAGAAAAGCGGGTGGCGTTAGACAAAAGTGAAACCAGCTGTAGAGAATGAAAGCAGCAATACACAGCAATCGGCGGAACGGGAAGCCGATCATTTCCAACCTTGCGAAGTGACAAAACAACCGTGGGAGACAATGGGAAGCGGCGTTTGGACACCTGCGGCATCCCGCATATCCAGCATCAGCAGCGGGGCTGGGGGGGTTCAGTCGGGGCGGCTCAGGACCCGCTGTGCCCTCCCACGGGGGTCCGGCTGGGTGAAATGAGGAGGCGTTTTCTGCTGGCAGGGGGGTGACAGGGGGTAGAGGATACGGAGGAGGGAGGTTGGAGAGAGCAGGATGAGGAGCTCTGCACCCTGCCACACAGCTGCTCCGTGAGCAGAGGAGTAGCAGGGAGGTTTCAGGTGAGTGAAAGCAGGCTGGTGTCACGATGATGTTTGAAAAGGTCAGCCTGACATCTGTCCTGGGCAGTGCCACGGAGCAGCTTGTACAGGGCTTGATTACGGAGGAGGTAGAGGAAGGTGGTGTAACCAGCGCTAGTCAATGCAGGTTTGTAGGAAACACGTGGTTCGGCTTGTCAGGATCATTTTGGGGGGTGTGAGACAGGTTTGATGGCCAAAAGGAATGGTGCAGACCTCTGGGGTTACTTCTCCTTGCTTATGAGCCAGAGAGCCATCACCCATCCTTCTTCCGTCCTTCCATGCCCCCCGGCAGCTGAGACACGAGCCCACCTCCCTGGTCCCCAAAGAGGACACAGGGGCTTTGGGGAGAGCCCCCAGGCCATTGCAACCACCCCAGGAGATGCTGAAATCCCTGATCTGAAGGGCTAATCCTGCCAGGGTCCATAGCCATACACAGGGATGGTTACTGCAACCCCAGCCAGCTCAGCACAGGGACCCGTGGATCAAAACCCTGTGCTGAGGGCTGGAAGGGTAAGAACAGCAATGGATTTGGGTGCAGGATGCCTGGGAAGAGAGGTCAGACAATCGGATGGAGTAGAAAGGCTGGAGTCGCAGGCTCAGCAACCATGCTGGGCTGCAGCAACCAGGCTCAGCCCCATTCTCTGCGGGGCCGGCGGGCAGAGAGCACCCCACCGCAGCCAGACCATCCCCGAGTTCAAAGCACCTCATAAGCTGCTCAGCTAATGCTGATTTATCGCCACCCGGAGCAGCGGCACATCCCACCCGTGTGGCATCACTGAGCCAGCTCCAGCTCGTCTCCATCTCTGCCTGCGAGGAGGGTCGGTCCCCTGCCCGCTGCGGGGACGGGCTTCCCCGCCGGTGTCCTGCCTGCCTCCTCCTCCCGAGGCAGCTGGATTTCGTCCTTGCAAATGGTATTAATAAATGCGCGGAGGGGCTGCTGGAATTGGCTGCGTCTGGATTGTGTCCCAAGGTCTGCTCTCTCCCCGCGTCTCTCGCAGGCGAGGGGTTGCATGCAGACCTTCTGGATGGAGCCGCCCCGGCCTCATTAGTCAGACGGGGAGGGAAGGAGGAGGCGAGAGCAACGCGTGAATCAGAGCACCGAGACCTTAAAGAAACCTTATTTTATTCTGAGAAAGGCTGGGGCCGCAGGCTGTGGCCTTGGGTGGATATTAAGGATGCAGGCACAGAGCCGGCGAGGGGAGCGAGGTTGCAAGCCGGGCGGGTGTTGACAAGCAAATGGCAGCTCCTACAGGAGCGCATTTCGGGAGGACCAGCACCATGGCCCGTGGTGGGCGTGCTGCCGGTCCACCTCACACGTGACAGAAAGGGCAATGGCATCGGAGCGCTGCGGGCTTTTGCAGGGACTGAAAAATTGATGAGAGCTTCTAATCTGTAAACCCTGCTGGCAGAGGAGGGGCGGTGGAGCCTTTGGCACGGGGAACGCTTGCGTTCCCCCACGCTGACAAATGCCGGCGCACCGCACCCACCCCGCTCACCGCGGGTGCCGAGGGGGACGCGCCAGCGGCACCGTGACGAGCACGTGCGTGGGGAGAGGCGCCGGCGAAAGCGCGCCGGGGAGCACAGCGGGGAGGCAGGCACCCTGTGCAAACCCAGCCGGGCGCTCGTCGACAAACCCAGCAGCTCCCCGGCGCGTCGGCACGCAGCGAGCAGCGTGGCAGCGCGAGGACGGGAGCGCACATCCTAGAGCTCCGGTCCCTGGTGTGTTTCTTCTCTTTTCCTCTCATTTCTGTTCACAAAGGTCTGAGCTTAAGTAATGAGTATTTTTTTTTTTTTCTTCTGCAGGAAGATACACAAGTGTGCCAATGTAAATTGCTCCATTTGGAGGGCTAATTGCACTAAAAGGCAGCCTGATCTGTGGTTTTTCTCTATTTTACATTAGCAGCTGAGCTGTCAGATCTGAAATGGAAACTCATTTTTAAGGCTTTGCATTTACAGTGGCTTCAACAATGAAAAATGTTCCCTGACAGTAATAGAAGGCAAACCTCATTAGAGAAACTTAAACCAAAGCGGCACAGTACTAAAGCCCTCAGGCTGCTTCCAAGCATCTTAAGAGGGAACAAGAGCATTTTTCACATGACTTTCTCTGCCCATGGAGTGCTCTGGCTCTTCTTGACTGTTGCTGTGCCCGCAGGAGCAGTACATCTGACATGCACAGTGTTTCAACAGAGATGGCAAATGGCTTTTTCTCAGGGGCGCAGGCTGCTGAGGCGTTTCAGGGGTGGAGAACCCAGCTTGCTTGAAACGGCTGCTTTGCCCACTCCTGGGCTGGCATTTTTGGGGTGGTCAAATTGCCCCAGGGGCCGTGACGGTGGCAGCTGCAATGTGCAGCGTGGTGCATGTGGCACCCAGAAGCACAGCCTGGGGCTCTGTTATTTACCCATCCCCGTGCTGGCGGTTTCAGGTGCGCCGACCACCAGCACCAACAGGAACTGATGCTGGGAAGGGCCGTCAGCCCTCCCCAGACCCATCTCCTTTACTTTGCCCCATGGGAGCTTCTCCAACCACCAGCCAAGCCCAGGGCAGTGGTGATCCATAGGGGATCTGCAGCCCCTCACTGCTCTCGCCCACACACCGGGGCTTCCCAAGCCTCTGCCACCCAGCCTAACAAATTACCCCCAGCAGCAGATGTTAAAAGCCTGTACGTTGCAAATTCAAGGTAAGAATGGCTGGGCAGGGTGTCTCTGCCAGCTTTGCCAGGGCCTATTTGCATCCGCATTAATATCCAGCCAGTGATTTGCATGGTCATGAGCTATTTTTAACCTGGGAGCTCAGCTCATTCAGCACAGAGCTCAGCCTGCTCTGGGGTCAGGGATCAGACCATACTGTGCCACACCAGGGGATGACCCGGGTTTAAAGAGGAAGAGGCTCCTCGTGGCCACAAAGCTGCTGGGACAGCATCAGGAGCAACGGGAAAGGCGGCACGGATGCAGAGGTCCCAAACCACAGCCCACAACGGGCTCGGCAAGGCTGCAAACTCTGCCCCAGTGCCTTCGTGCTGCCGCCTGGTCTGTGTTCATCTTCCATGGGATCAAGCCTGACTCTGCTGAATACTTCAACCCTGTTCACCTGCCCCATATTTTCTGGACGTCCAAGATAACGTGCAGCTGGAATGCCATGGTGCCACGGCGGGGTGGCACAGAGCCCCCAGGGCATGGCACAGCCCCATGGTGGGATGGTGCAAGGTCCCCAGGGCATGGCACAGCCCCATGGTGGGATGGTGCAAGGTCCCCAGGGCATGGCACAGCCCCATGGTGGGATGGTGCAAGGTCCCCAGGGCATGGCACAGCCCCATGGTGGGATGGTGCAAGGTCCCCAGGGCATGGCACAGCCCCATGGTGGGATGGTGCAAGGTCCCCAGGGCATGGCACAGCCCCATGGTGGGATGGTGCAAGGTCCCCAGGGCATGGCACAGCCCCATGGTGGGATGGTGCAAGGTCCCCAGGGCATGGCACAGCCCCATGGTGGGATGGTGCAAGGTCCCCAGGGCATGGCACAGCCCCATGGTGGGATGGTGCAAGGTCCCCAGGGCATGGCACAGCCCCATGGTGGGATGGTGCAAGGTCCCCAGGGCATGGCACAGCCCCATGGTGGGATGGTGCAAGGTCCCCAGGGCATGGCACAGCCCCATGGTGGGATGGTGCAAGGTCCCCAGGGCATGGCACAGCCCCATGGTGGGATGGTGCAAGGTCCCCAGGGCATGGCACAGCCCCATGGTGGGATGGTGCAAGGTCCCCAGGGCATGGCACAGCCCCATGGTGGGATGGTGCAAGGTCCCCAGGGCATGGCACAGCCCCATGGTGGGATGGTGCAAGGTCCCCAGGGCATGGCACAGCCCCATGGTGGGATGGTGCAAGGTCCCCAGGGCATGGCACAGCCCCATGGTGGGATGGTGCAAGGTCCCCAGGGCATGGCACAGCCCCATGGTGGGATGGTGCAAGGTCCCCAGGGCATGGCACAGCCCCATGGTGGGATGGTGCAAGGTCCCCAGGGCATGGCACAGCCCCATGGTGGGATGGTGCAAGGTCCCCAGGGCATGGCACAGCCCCATGGTGGGATGGTGCAAGGTCCCCAGGGCATGGCACAGCCCTGTGGTGGGATGATGCAGTGTCCCCAGGACATGGCACACCCACCCAGCCTGACTGTGCCTGACTGTCCCTGAGCACCAGCCAGAGCCCCCGTGACCACACCGGGATCCAGGAGCAGGGAATTTTCTGGCTTTTTTTGTAAAAGCCTCCGGCTTTGCAGCCCTGTTTGCAGCCCCAGGGCCAGCCCCGGCAGAGCTCCTGCCTGGAGAAGGCGCTGCCCTCTCCCTCTTCGGAGCACAAATCCATTGGTGGAGCCTGGCAGCTAGAGAAAGAGCTCCAGTCTCTAAGCCAAAGGGGCAAGAGAGGGCCATGAACATGTTTTCCCTCCCAGCATCCTTCCCTGCTGGCATCCTTCCCTGCCCGTCCCTCCCCTTGGACTTTCTTAGGACTTTTTTAGAGGGATCCCTTCAGCATCCCGGCTTCTGTAAATCCCCTTCCTAAGACATCTCCTGAGCTTTCCTACGCCATCAGCAGTGGGTCAGCGCAAGGGTGTCCTCACCACGTCCCCTCCACCTGCTCCCCTGCCAGCCCCCGTGCACGGGAGACCGCTTCTGCCAGACGCAGCTCGCTCAGCCTGAAATCCTTCTCCCCTCACTGCGGCCTAAAGGTGACATTTTGGGGAAATCATGAGTAAAATCTGTGTAGCCATTTTCCAGTTAAGTGAGGGCAAAAGCAAGACTCACTGCCCCTGGGCTGGCGCCACGCTCCCAGGGTCGAGCACCCATGGGGTGGCCTTCGGCACGGAGCATTCTTCCAACAACGGTGCTAAGAAATTTATTTTCCCCATAGCTGTTTTCCCTTGGAAAAACACATTTTCATTTGCGCTGCAAATTTTCTACAACAGTTTCTCTCCACGTTTTCTGGGGATTTTTACTGGAAACAATTTTGACCAGCCAAAATATTTCACTTATTTGGTTTCCAAAAGTCTCCGGCTCTTTCAATTGCTTGATAAAAACCCTGACAAATGTAATCAGTCATAGTCATTCCCTGCAGAAATGTTTTCGTTTGACCAAAAAAAAAGAAGAAGAAAGAATAAATATTCATAGCAAAAGACACTTGGCTTCTGCATCGCGGTGCCTCTCCATCCCAGACTGGAGGAGACAGTGCTTGGATATGGGCATCCCGCTTGGGGCATCGCAGCCCCGGGGGCCATGCGAGGACCTGTCCGAGTTGAACACACCATGCAGCAGCTCCATGGCCCTGGTGGGGTCCCTGCCCCACATGCAGCAGGCACGTGGTTGGAGGGCAGTGCCCCAGAGCAAGCGATGCTGACGGAGGGCTGAGGAGCCCCGACATCCCAAAGGGGAAGCACCCTGCTTCTGCTTCAGGCTCCCCGTGCTCATGGGACCTGGCACGGCTGCTGTGTGATCGCTGCACCCAGGGGAAGCTTGGCTTTCTGTCAGGTCTTAAAATAAATTCACTTGGCACCTTGGGGAAAAAGGAGGTGATTTCAGTGACAGCACTACCTAAACATCTCTCCCTGTGCTGGCTGCTCGTGGCCTTTGCGAGGTTGCTTCTGCTTGAGATTTCACACTAAAGGAAGTGTTTGCTGAGGGCATCTGCAACGCTTTTACCTCTCTTGTCCCCAGACATGGCTTGAGCAACCACAGAGCCACAGCCCACGGGCTGTGGGCATGGGGGGTCACCCAGACTGGAGGACCCTGCACCGTGCCCCATGGCCATCACCATGGCCTCTCCTGGGGTGCCCAGGGTGGGAGGTCTCCTCCCTGCCCTCACGGAAAAGTGATGGGAGATGAAGGCTGAGGTATGGCCATCACAGCCACCTCTCCCCTGCTCGTCACGGCCACAGCATGGTTCAGCACAGCCCACGCATCGTGCAGTGCCACCGCATCTGCGCTCCCAGGATAGTCTGTTCTCTCCTCCACGCTGCTGGGGAGAGCAAGGAGACGTCTGCCTTCCCTCCCACTCCCTCATTACTCACCAGAGTCGATCTGGACTCCAGATGGGCCGGAACTGGTTTTTCTCACAGGAGGTTTGGGGGAAGGTGGCAGGGGGCCAGGAGCCCAGTCCAGCCCTCCACGGGACCGGCGCACCCCGGGAACTCCCAGACCAGCTCCCTCGGTTCCATCCTCAGCTGCCAGGAGCTGGGGTGCCCCCTGGTCCCCAGGGTTTCTGGAGGGCTGTGGCAGAGGGTGGAGGAGGAGCAGTCCTGCTTAGGGAGAGGGGGGCGCAGGGCAGGTGCAGTTGTGGAGAAACCGGAGGTCCTGCTGTCCCTCCACAGGGTATCTGTCCCTCTGGGAGCCAGGGCTGAGGGCTGCAAGGTGTTGCGTAGGTATGTTCCCAGTCCGGTGGCATCAGGCCACTTGTTGGGATGCCAACACTGCACCCATGCCCCTGGGGCCAGGCTCAGAGAGGGGCTCCAGGAGCAAGGTGGGGTGCAGCCACCTCTTGCTTTTATGGCTTTATTCAAACAGAGAATTTATCCAGGCAGGCATCTCCTGTGGGTGCCCAGCTCTCTCTGCTCTTATAAAAACCACTCAGACTCTGTTTTTGATGGCATGTGCTGTATCCTAGAGAGGTCTCCAATCTCTCAGCATCTCAGGTTCCTTTCCTTTCCGTCTTTCTTGCTCATGTGCCTGCTGCCTTGACCATCCTCTGCTTCCCTGTGTCCATCCCATCAGCATCCCCTCCCAACCCACCGGTGGCCGTCCACGCTGGGCAGGAGTCCTCACCCTCTGAGCAGCCTCGTGCCAGGAGGGACAGCAGGAGCGAGGAGGCACAGAAGTCCTGCCCAGGTCTGCCAGCCTGTGCCTGTGGCGGGAGATGCTGAGCCAGGCCTGGATGCAACTATGCCAGAGCAAGCCAACGGTTCCCCAAAACCTGGGAGCCTGCAAGCTCTGCTGTGCACGGTGGGTATTTGCCCAGTTCCCCGGCTCAGCTGAGGCAGGAGCTGGGGCTGTCTCCATTGCAGAGCCCCGCTCCTGCCCAACACCTGACAAGGCTTCTTCTTTGGGGCATTTCCACCCAGTGTGGCACATTTAATAGACAACTAAGGAGGGCGACTGAGCTCATCCTTCCCCCTCCCATAGTCCCCTCCATCCCTGCAGCAGACAGCTCCGAGCCACCAGAGCATCCCAGAAGGGACTTCCCAAGGAGCTCAGCCAAAATGAAGCAATATACGCCCCGGCTGCCTTCGTGCCTTCATCTCACTCCTGCGTGCACACCCAGATGACTGCTGGTGCGTTGGAGAGGGTCTTGCTGGTGCAGCCTTCTGGCTGACACCCCAACAGAGGATTCCGGGATCCAGGCAGGAAGGAGGTGAAGCTTCAGCCGTAGCTTGGATAAAGCCAAACCCAGGCACTGGGAGCTGTAAGGGACTTGCAGCTGCGCCAGCCCCAGCATGTGCAAGTCCCAGGCTCTGCCCAGGCTGGGAGATGATTCCCTCAGCCCACGGCAATTGCTAAGGCATAGGACATCACTCCCAATGACCTACCTCCCTGGCCTCTGGGGATGCTGCCATCTCCCTGGACTGGTTGCCATCTCTCCATGAAGGGGACAACATGCCAGGCAGTGCTGGGTTGCCCAATGCTTCTGGGGAGCTGAATTCCCAAGCAGGGAGAGGGGCTGCTCTGCCACCGCAGCCCACGGGGCACTACCCTGAGGGGGGTCCAGGGATGAGGAGCAGCCCCGGCAGCGTGTGCCTGCGCTGCAGCGTGGTGCATGCCCGAGGGCCGGCAGCGCCTCGGCTCCCTCCGCAGCTCCCCAGATGGTCTGTGGGTGGTAATCTCGGCAGGTTGGTGGTGGCAACTTGATGAATGGGCTGTAGAATTTGGTGAGATAATTAAAGAACTTGACTCTCACAATGCACCTGATAACAAATGAGGTGTCTCTTTTCTTTTTCTGTTTTGCACGGTGAATTGTATTTCTAAAGATTAATGGATTTACCATTTCTATCTCAAGAATGGTCCCATTCCCCGCTCCTCCCCGTTACCGTGAGGTGCATCCCCCTGCCTCCATCCCCAAGGTGTCTCAGCCAACAGCACAGCCCTGCTTTGCAGAGACATGGGGAGATTTGGGAGTCTGACAACCCTTGGCCTCGGCTCTGACTGACCCCAGCCCCAGGCTGCAGTGGGGAGCAGTTGTGGAGAAACCAGAGGTCCTGCTGTCCCTCCACAGGCATCTGTCCCTCTGGGAGCCAGGGCTGAGGGCTGCAAGGTGTTGCGTAGGTATGTTCCCAGTCCGGTGGCATCAGGCCACTTGTTGGGATGCCAAGGAGCCTGCGTACAAACCCGTCTGCCTCGCAGACACTGCCTGGACGTAGCACGGTCAAGGGGTGGGAGGGATGGATGATCTGGGGGAGAACAGGGAACGCTCTGAGCCACTCGGACCAGGAGGGAAGAGCCTGGCTGGCTCTGCTGTGCGCGCCAGTTAGTGACAACTAAAATCTGTGTCCAGCTGAGGCGTGAGCACTGATCCAAGCTGCAAAAGCCCCTGCCCAGCAACCTGGGGGCCGAGAGGCCAGTCTGACACCAGGTCCAGCCCATGCTAGGCGGCCGCTCCAGCCTATCTTGCCCTGGCTCAGGCACAGGGCACTTTGCCCAGGAGACGGCACCTTCTCTGTCCCAGCGGCTCCTTTCCATCTGGGTCAGACCTTCCCCAGTGAGAAATACTGGCAAGGGAGACACTTGGAGAGCACAGCTCTGGCCACGGAGCAAGCATGGTGGGATCCCTGAGGCAAACAGCCCCCGCGTATTCCTCGAGCCGGCGGGAGGCACGAGATGCTGCAGCGCGATGGTGGCACTCACCAAGGAGCGATCCTCCCAACAAGGTCTGCACACACATCCGAGCAACTAGGGACTGAACCGAGCCATCGAAGCATCTCCAAAATGTGCTTATATATTATATAGACATTTAAATTAGGTACCTGTGAAAATCACCAGGTCATTAATCACCCACTCATTTAATTGGTTTTCCTGCCAAATTGGTTACAGATAAATAATTAAAGCTAAAAAGTGGGTTTGCATGCATTCCTCTGGAAAGTCGGGTCAGCAGCTGGAAAGAAAATCTTTTAACTCCTCGGCTGGCGCAGTCCGTCCCCAGCGGGCAGGGACCCGGGAGGGCGGCGGGGCCGGGGGTGCCCAACCAAGGGGCAGGGTGGTGGTGCTGGGGGTCCCTGCCCGTGCTGGCACCGGGCTCATCTTTGTGCGCTGTCCCCTGGAGAGGCTTTTCCAGGGAGAAGGTGCCTGTCCAGGGGTGCATCTCTGGAGGGAGCAGCCGCAGGCAGGCCAGGCGAGCATCCCGCTCCCGCGCACTGCGAGTGTGGGTTTTTCAGTGCACTTGGCTGCTAATCATGCATAATAATCGCATTTGCAGAACACAAATGTCACTTGGCTGAGTGCTTTAATTTACTGCCCCGTAAACACAGCCTGGGGATGCCTGGGCCCATAAAACATTGACAAGGGCCCTCATTTCCCGGACGTTGTCCCCCACAGACCCCTTTGTCAGATGGCACATCCACGGGCCGTTCTCCCAGCTGGCCGAGGACGGGCACTGCCACGGTGCAGCCCTGGCTCCCGGTGTGATGGGGAAAGAGAAGGGTCACCCTTCACCCCTGAGGGTGCCCACCCTGTGCAGCCCTGGGGTGCTTTCACCAGCGCAGCACCTCATCGATGCAGGGGCAGGAGGGGCTGAGTGGGGCTGTGCTGAGCCCCCAGGTCTCAGGAGAGTGGGCTCTGCCCCACAACTCTGCCCAGCCCTGCTGAGGGACATGCACCCATCCCATCCCATCCCATCCCATCCCATCCCATCCCATCCCATCCCATCCCGTCCCATCCTGCAGGACCCAGCCTAGGATCTCCAGGGGGACACTAGATACCTTTCCCCATGTATGGGACATGCACCACACATATGGGGACACGCCCCAGGCATGGAGGACTGTTTCCAGCCATCACTCCCCCATCAGCAGGCGCAGCCCGGGGCACTGAGCCACGCTGGCTCCCGCAGAGCCCAAGGGATGCTCGAGCAGGGGTCGATGCTGCCTTGATTTGATCCCGGGGGGTCCAACCAGCCCTTTCCAGCCAGCAGTAACTGAGGGGGTTTGGGGGATTTCTCAGGCTTTCCAGAGGGACAGAAAATCTCCTTCCCAGAGCTTTTCCTCTCAGTGGAGGAGAGCTGGGCACAGGAGCAACCTTGGGCTGAGCAGTCACTAGTTGATTCAGTGCAAATTATATGGGAGGATAAACAGAGGCAGGTCAGTGGCAGAGGCTGTTATTTTACAAGGACAAACTTTAATGAACTAAGAGGACTAAGGCCCAGCTAGCTGGACCTCTTCCCCTTCCTTTTTAAATACAGGCTCCATACTTGCTATTCCCCGGTGGTCCCCAAGCCTCCGGACAGGTGCTGGATCCGTGCAGCACGGGCTGCACTCCTGAGCCTGGGCAGCACCTGGGGTTCTCTTGCTTCCAGCTCCGTCATGGTCCCATCCTGCTCCCAGCCAAGAAGCCATCGTCCCCCCAGACCCCTTATTTGCTCTGGGCCTTTTGTCAAGCATCAGTCTGCTCCAGATGCTGCAGCTTATCACGGAACTCCTTCCCTCTGCTCCTGCTGGGGAAGAGACAGACAGGGTGGGCTCCGCTAGTGCTGTTTGACCCCGGGCATTTGCCATCCGGGGCTGGTAGCCTAGCAGTCCCCTTCCCCTTGCTCCATCTAGGACAATTTCAGCATCCTTTGTTGCTTTCTAATTGTCTCAGCCACTATCCCTTGTTGTTCTTGTTAAAGACACATCTCAATAAGTAGTTCACTAACTCAGCCATTTGAGAATCATCATTAATTTAATATCCTTCCTCATTTATTAATGGGCCTACTTTGTCTTGACTCTCCAGTATTTCCTTTTCCCCTTGATATATTTGTAAAAGCCCTTCCTATTCCCCTTAGCCACATGGCTACTGCTAATGTTTGCTTTTCCTGCTGTCTTTAACATTTCTCTTCAACCTTAAATGACTTGGGCTCCTCCGGCTTCTCTCAGCTTCTGTGCAGGGCTTTTCTCCTCCACACCAGAGCTCTCCTGCTGTGGGGCAGCCCCCGGGAGGCAGCGGTCCCCTGCCTGCAGCGGTCCCCTGCCTGCAGCACACTCCTCTGGCAGCTCCTGGCTGGATCCTGGGGGAGCTCCAGGACTTGTTCTTGCCCTGGCAGAGGGTCTGGATGGAGTCGGCAGGACAGCATATCTGCTCATTGCATTGTGAGAGCTTCCCAGAGAGACCATCTGAACTGGAATAGGGCAGACATCTCTGAACCCCTCCCCAGGCACCCATTGCCTCTCCCTGCCCTGGCCCACACCGCAGCCCGTGCAGCTCCGCTGGACCCCGGGATGGGTGCCTGCCCACCCCCTGTTTGACCCACAGCACTGTGTGAGCCCAGCTTTGGCTTTTGCAGCATTGCAGTGGGTCTGGCTGGCCCTTGCCGTGATGCCTGTAGCCAGCACTTATCCTCATGGGCTGCATTCACTGGGTCCCGGCCGTGCACCGGCCGGGAAGGAGGGCAGCCAAGTCCAGTCCCCATCACACCACTGTTTCCCCACTCCTTGCCTCAGCAGAGATGGAGATGGGCAGGTCCGGGATCCAACGCTGGGCAAGAGGAGCCTGAAGACTTGATCATTCAAGCCCCGTGGGAGGAAAAGTTGTGGGAGCAAACAGGAGCAGGCAAAAAGTTGCAGACAGGGCTGCGGAGCGGGTGGGAGCCCAGAGCACATCCTAAGAGGAGGGTCGGCTCTGCTGTGCTGTTGCCAGGGTGATGGGAAGCAGAGGGCTGGGGATGTGTCTGTTTACATAAGAATTGTTGATTAATGAACATACAGGCGAGATAATGAACTAAGGGCCTGGAGGCACCTGAGTTATCTCTCCATCGCAAGGCAGGCAGTTTAGCGATTTGGCTGCAGAGCCTTCCTGGTGCACCTCACTCTGCACCCCAGCTTGCATGTCCTGACAAAGCCAGGACCAAGACAGTATGCAGCGGTGCGGGACCCGAATCCGTGGGAGAAGAGAGCCCCCACGTGATGGACTTCACCTACCTGTGCCTCTCTGGAGCCACACCAAGGTGCCCAGGCAGCGACAGCACTGGGATGCTCCTGCTGGCAGCTGCTGAGAGAACGAATGCATCCCAAGCTCCCTCCCAGCAAACTCAGGAGAGCACAACCCTCCCCACCTGCCACTAGTGCTAATGGAGCTGCCTGGTTTTTGGGTGTATAGTGGAGCCCAGGCATCTCCCATGGATGTTGAGTAGCCAGGTGAGAAGCCCAAGCAAGCCCTGGCACCCATCACCGTTCCAGGTCATCATCTGCCCTGGGTCTTGCCATGAGATGGTCTGTGTCCTACCCACCACCCTTCCAGGTCGCTCTCTCCCTCTGGGTCTGCCCAGGTACGGTTTGGTCCCATAGTCTGCCATGAGCAAGGTGTGTCATCCTCTGCTCGCTTGGACGGCTCAATCAGTTGGCCGCACCACTGGTGTCTCCCGGGTCACAGCCACCAGAACCAACCCGTGCAGAAGGGCTTCCCACAGAGGTCTGGTGTTTGTTAGCACCTAGCAGGTGATCCTTGCACTCCCACCTTGATGACCATGTGTGGGGACACCCTGCATGGGGTTGCAGATGGCAAGGACGTGGAAGTGCCAAAGTCCCCTCCCTGGGCTGGAGGAAAGGCAGGTGAGCTGGCTACAAAGATCCTCATGCCCACAACAACCTCCTCCAAAGTTGCCAGATTCCATGTGGGGAAGACTACAGATCCAGCAGCTTCCAAGGCCATGGAGAAGCTGAGAAATGTCCCTAAAAGCGGTATGCTGGTAAGATAGTGCTACTGCTTTGCACAGAGCCCTGGCCCAGTGCAGCAGCACATGCTCAGCATCCCTTCTCTGGCCAAGGCAGGCAGTGGGGAGGGAGAAGGTCGTTGTTCCCCGACTCTCTGCCTGCCCTGCCCTCCCTGCCAGCACCCTCAGCCCTGCCTGCAGCTCCAGGCAGGCACCTGGTTCCCATCTCCATCACCTCAGCCCTGTGGGGTTCCTGTGGCATGGGGGAGAGTTGGGGCACCTACCCCGGGTACGTCATGACTCACAGCACGGAGGTGAGTCTACAGGAGCCAGTGATCACCCAGCACCCAGGTTGGCATCACGGGTGCCTGGTGCCCCCCCGGGCTCCCCCCTGGATGCAGGTCCTGAGGCCACATGGAAGCTCACAAGCAGGGCCTGCCACGGGGCAAACCTGCCAGCGCAAAGCTCATGGCCAAGGGGCAGCTGCCCACATCTGGGTGGAGGGTGAGGACCTGGGACAAGCTTGGGACACATGCAGGTGGCACAGCAAGGGCACATGTGGCAGGAGCACGAGGAGGGCAGCACATTGGGGCATCAGGGCCAGTACGTTTCATGCATCGCCAGTCCCCAGATTTCTATGCCAATTCTCATTCCCAGCTGGTGTATCAAAGCCCCAGTGCCCTGTATTTCAGTGCAAAGCCCCTGTCCTCTCAGAGCTGAAATATCTTTTGAAATACTCTGTGTTCCCAAGCAAGGACCAAGGGCTGGAGCAGCGGAGGGGCAGGAGAAGAGAGGGGACAGTAGAGAGTGGAGAGGGGCTGGGAGCAGGGATGCTGCGCTGGGAAAGCAGGATGATGCGGTGGGAAGGGATGCAGCAGGCAATGGGCTGGGCAGGGTAAACTGCAGAGGAGAAGGGGAAGGGCTGGTGGCAGAGCCCGAGCAGTGGCTCCAGGGGCAGAGCCACGCGTGGGAGGTGCAGCCCCAAACGGGTACTGGGAGCCTGTCACCCAGCCCCGGGGTGCAGCGCTGGGGTGGTTTCCATGGCACTTTCCAGCTGCTGCTCTGGCTGCTCCGAAGGCTGTGATTAAGTGCAGGCAGACCCACAATTACCGCGGGGCCGCTGCTGGCAGGCACACCAGCTCTGCGGGAGTGCTCGGGGCTCTGCCTCTCTGCACCTGCCTGCGTGCAGTGTGCCAAGGGGGATGTGAGCTGCTGCTGTGATGCCTGTGCTGCCTGCACTGCCCCCAGGCAGGGCAGGGATCAGTGCCCCCATGGCCCCAGGAAGAGCAGGGATCAGCATCTCTCCATGTCCCCAGGCAGGGCAAGGATCAGTGCCCCCATGGCCCCAGGAAGAGCAGGGATCAGCATCTCTCCATGTCCCCAGGCAGGGCAAGGATCAGTGCCCCCATGGCCCCAGGAAGAGCAGGGATCAGCATCTCTCCATGTCCCCAGGCAGGGCAAGGATCAGTGTCCCCATGTCCCCAGGAAGGACAAGGATCAGTGTCCCCGTGTCCCCAGGCAGGGTAGGGATCAGCGTCTCTCCATGCCCCCAGGCAGGGCAAGGATCCGTGTCCCCATGTCCCCAGGAAGGACAAGGATCAGTGTCCCCATGTCTCCAGGCAGGGCAAGGATCAGTGCCCCCATGTCGCCAGGCAGGGCAGGGATCAGTGCCCCCATGGCCCCAGGAAGAGCAGGGATCAGCATCTCTCCATGTCCCCAAGCAGGGCAGGGATCAGTGTCCCCAGGGACCCCCAGGCCATGCAGAGAGGAGACAGGGGGGTCTGTCCCCTCAGGGACCCCTCCTTGCTCAATCCCCACAGCCCTCCATGTCCCCCATCTTACCCTCCACGTGCCCCATCCCTGTGGGGTGACCCGCCTCTGTGACACCCAGGCAGGGTGCAGGTCCCCGAGGGGGGAGCACACCCGGACGGCCGCCTGCACAACTGGAGCAGAGTAAATGCTGTAATTTTGAACATGTCCAGAAATAATGACTTTAAAAATGTATCATTCTGCAAACTAATTAAGGCGTGCGCCCGCATCCCCAGGAGCAGGGGAAGTGAATTGTGAGTAACTCTGGCAGACCTGGAAGCCCGCTCAATCTTTACAAAATGTGTGCAAGGAGTGCTCCTGAATATTTAACCCCGATGGCTCCCCAGGTGCCGGAGAGGCTGCGGGGGGCATGGAGGGGATCCTGGAAAAGGAATGTGAGGACCTTGGCAGAGGGGGGGGTCCCTTCTCCTCACCCTCCTCCCCAGGTGGGCATCTGAGCATCGGCAGGCGTGCAGGGCTGGCAGGGTTGGTGCTGAGCTCCCTGACCCAGAGCGGTGCCTGCACGGGGCAGGCTGGCTCCCAAACTTTGGTTTGGGCTGGGATATCTCTCCCAAGCCTGTTCAGGTCCTGTTTTGGCAGCGCTGGGATGGAAGCGGGCACAGGAATGTCACTCCATCCCTGGTTGTGCCCTTGCGGGGAGTGAGGGCTCTGCTAGGTCCATCCCTGGGGACAGGGAGGGAGTCACTGGGTCCCTGGGGGAAACGGGCACACCAGTGGCACTGCCACCCATCCAGGCAATGATGTATCGGGTCATCTTTAATTCCCAGCTGCAGGCAAGCCAGGAGTGCAGGGCTGGAGTTTGGTACTGCCTGTGGCTGTCCTTGTCCCACAGTGACCCGTGATGCTACATCCCATGGTACCCCATGGTGCTCCCTCCCACGGTAACCCACAGTCCCCCATGATGCCCCATGTGGTGCCCCACACCCGGGGTGGCCCACAGTGCTGCCCCCCACTGCCGTGCCGTGCCATGCCTGGTGCCCAGTTTGCCTCCAGCGCTGTGCCCAGCCGCAACATCTGCCTGCAGCAAGGCTCAGCCACCCGCATCCACCCCGGAGGGCTCGTCCCCAGCAACGCACCAGCCCATCGTGAGATTAATTCTCAAGAAGGGGCTGTAATTACCTTCCATCTCCCCCTTCATAAATATGTAGAAATAAAAGCAGCGCACTCTGCTGAGCCCACCAACACTCGGCAGTGACCTTTCCAAAACAATATGTGCTGCGAGGCACATTCGCGCGCCAGGCAAGCGTTGCCATGGCAAAGCGGGAGCGCAGCAAACACACCGCAATTACGGGGGGAAAAGCTCCCCAGCAGCACCGCAATGTTTGCCACGGAGCTGCGTGCCCACCTTTATTGATACGGCCTTTTGTGCAGCGTAAATGTCGCTGGGGTCTTACCTGCCTCGCGCCGCCCGCTGGGTATCGTCACCCGCGGGGCTGGAGGAGGTGGGAGGTGGATGCTGAGCTGGGTGGTGGCCCCGGATGAGTGAGGACAGCATCCTCATCCTGCCTGGCCAGGTCACCCGCAGCCCTTCTCCTGCATCACTGAGCTCCATCCCCATCCTGCCCAGCCCACGGCTCCCAGCCAGCTCCAGGAGCTGATCCCCATCCCCAGCTTCAGCTCAGGGCAGTTGTCATTCCTGGTCCCTTCTGTCTCCTCTTTGCTGGGGACACTTGCTTCCTCCATATGGTGTGGCTTAACTGCAGATATGAGAAGCTTCCATACCCTCATTCCCGCATATAAACCCTCAACCCCTCCTTCCCACCCCTCCTTCCCACCCCCTCTCTCCTCTCCTCCATCCATCCCCGGGAGCACCCCACTTTGCAGGGCATGCCAGCCCGCTCAGGTGCCAGCGCTGAGGTCCGACGAGCCCCCGTCCCCTGCCTGCCACCTCCCCGGGTGCCGGAGGGTTTTGCAGGCACAGCAGTGGGCGCGGGGTCCCTGCTCACGGAGCGCGAGCAGGTGGCTGCCGGCACAGCGCAGCACAAAATCAATCGACTGCGCTCGCTCCCAGAGACGGATTTATACAGAGAACAAAAGGTCTAAAAATGTGCCAGCGCTCCCAGCCTGATGGGAAAGCTCTTCATGCACGGCCAGCAGAGATGCTTGCCGGGCCTCCAGAGCCGGCCCGGAGGTGCACGCCGCAGCGTGCCGCCCTCCTCCTGCCCCCTCCAGCACCGCGCCGGTGTGCAGCTGCACCAGCCTGGTTTTCTGCCCCGCAGCCCTCCTGCTGGGGCTGGCATCTCCCCAGGGCACCTTTGCTTCCTTTGAGGCTGCTCCCATGGGTGCTTCAGTTCCCGCTGACAAGCAGGCACACGCTGGTGTCCTCCTGCCAGGGCTGGGTGCTGGCCGGAGCTGGCCCAGCTGATCCCGAGAGGGGAATTTCAAGGCTTTCCCCCCCCAAACAATGCTGCTGTATGGCTGGGATGCGATGTAAACCTCCACCCACTGTGCAGGCAAGTTCCTTTTCTTGCAAAATCCTGCTGCTGCTGCAGCCCCAGGCGCGGAGCAGGCAGCCACAGCGCTGCGTAACACCAGACAGGCTTGAGCAGCCGATGGTTTGCGGAGGCACACCAACCCCAGCTGCATCCTTCCCTGCGCCCACCCGCTCCTTCCCCACACAGACGGGACAGCACTGGGGCCGTTGCCACCCCATCCCTGGGAGACGTGTCTGGAGCCGGGGCTAACCAGAGCCAGAGCCGGGAGCTGCTGCTGCCATGCACTGTGCCGTGCCGTGCCGTGCCGCTCCTCGGCTCCGCGCCCCCAGGACACCAGCTGGCATCTCGCCTCGGGCAGAACAGCTCCGGTGCGGCTCCGCGTCCCCGACATTGTGCTCAACGCGTGGCTGGCAGGATCTTTTCAGACACTTTTCAGTTATCCCGTAACATCTCCATCCTCTGCTGATCCAGGCGCTTAGGGGGCTCTCACCAAAGCATCACTGCTGGTCTTTTAAAAGAAGCCAAAGGCGAGCGTGCTAGGCTGGTGCTGCCTGCGCGCAGGCACGGGGGTCTGGGGCACCCCATCGCCGGCACAGGGTACAGGGTGTGACTGAGGGTGTCACAGCGTGTGCGGGCATCACCGTGCGCCTGGCTGCACGTCCCTGCGTGTGCACATCACTGGGGGGGGGAAGTGACACTGGGTGTGGCTGCGTGTGCCACCGTGTCACCGCGAGTGTGCCACAAGGCGAACGCCGCCCCACGCGTGTCTGTGTGCTGCAGGATTACTGAGCGTTCCTATTAGCTATTTATTTAACCTTGTTTTGGAGGCGGGTGAATTCCCTTTGCAGTGATGCGAAGCTTTATTGCTGCCAACCCATAAATCAGGGAGTTTCGCTTCTCTCAGATGCCAGAGGACTGCAATTAGCAGCTCTCCCGCACCGTGCCTGACCCTGCACAAGACGCCCTCCCTGCCGCACGCAGGGCATCAGGGCTGGCAGAAGCCTTCTGCATTCCAGGAGAGGCTGGAAGGAGGTGCTGGGGGCGCTCTGCACTGTTCTAGAGGCTTGTTCTGGGAAGAGCCCCTCGTTGCAGCATGCTGGCGAGCTGGCGAAACCACGGCCACCCACGGGGCACGGGGTGGACATGGAGCAGCCCCGAGTGCTCCCTCTGCCCTACACCAGCACTGTCCCCAAGTACAGCCAATGCACCCCAAACAAATGGGGGAGTCTCCATTTGTGTTTTCTGACCTGAAGTGAGAGCAGGGGAGGTTTCCCCCTGCAGTGAAGAGCATCATTGAGACTTCCAGGGTGGAGGAGGCTGGTTCTCATGCTTGTAGGCAGCACTGGCCCCCCAGAGAAGGTGAGGGCCTCCATGCTGGCAGAGCCCCTGGCAAGCAGGCAAGGAGGCAACCCCCCCGTTTGGCACCTGCATCTGCCAAATCCAGCTTCCTGGTGAGTCCAATTTTCCTTCTCACTGAAGAGGGAGACAGTGTTTCAGCAGAAACACCCCTCTCAGGGAGTTGAAGGGGAGCTTCGGGACACGGCTGGCCAGCCCTGAAGGTGCCTGCACCAAAGCAGAGCCAAAGCCACAACAAACTGGAGCACCGTGTCCCCACCGTGCCGGTGTGTGCTTGGTGGCTCTGCGAAGAACATTGGGCTTTGCAAAGAGAGAGGTGAGGCTCTCATGGAGAGCATCCAGGCTCAGTAAAATCCCTCCTGAGCCTCGGGGAGAGGCAAGGTGGAGGATTTCCCACTGCGAGGACACGGCTTCCAGCCAGCCCTGCAGCAGGGAGGCTGCCCAACACACGGCGGTGGGTACAAGGCACATCCAGGGTCTGCTGCACGGCCCCCGCACTGCACCAGGGACGGTGCACCCAGCACACGTCAGCCCCCATCCCAGCGCTCAGGGGTGGGTGGCAGTGCCAGGGGCACTCCTGGTAGCAAACCTCTTCTTCGTGGCACCGCAGGGACAAGGATGGCCGCTACCACACACGGCACAGTCGGCAGCAAATGGGCCGTGGTCGGGGCAGGGAGCGGCACCTCACTCGCCGCCTCGGGGTTGTCCCCATGCTGCCTTCAGAGGGAGCAGGAGGTGGCTCCGTTTCCAGCTCAGCAACCTGCAGCGAGCTCCCATTTTCCACTTTGTTAGCCTTGCTGCTGGAGCGGCAGCCGGGCTGACAGCACGGGGCACGGCTTCCCCAGCCAGCCCGCACGCAGCCGCACGTTTCCCAGCTCGCTGCAGAGCCGGGGGCCGATAGCCATCGCCACCACAGGACGAAAGCAGGAGGGGACCACGGCACAGCAAGCCCTGAGAGGCAGCAGGGATGCTTGTCTGTGGATATGGGCACATCCAGCCAGGCATCACTCCAAGGATGGAAGAAACCTCTGGGGTGCACCGTGGGATCCTTTTCACCCTCTGCCAGGAGGCTGAGCAGCGCGGGAGGCAAGGAGCAAGGCCGGTGGGCTCGGTGGGAGGTAGCATGGCTTGTCCCGGCCACAAGCCCTTCCCCGCTGCAGTGGTGGGTGCAACGGGGCTGAGCTCAGTGCCCACAAAGCGCTGAGCAGAGAGGGGAGCAAGCTGCAGTGATCCGGGGCTGGAGATCACATCAGACTTCAAAGGGGAGCGCGGTGTAAATATTTCACCAGGCCTTGCTCAGAGCAAAGAGGCAGTGGCAATTAGAGCTGGGCACGTCTGCTCAGAGCAGGCAGGGGAGGAAGATCAAAGCCACTGGACAGGAGCCCAGCCGGGAGCTTACCTGGGCAGCGTACCCGGCTGCCCTCCCCAGGGAAGGCTGAGCTGACCCTGGCACAGCCTGTGCCCTCCTTCAGCTCATCTGTGCAGGGGCTGGCACGGTCTGCCCGCAGCTGTGGACACCGAGGAGCTGCAGCCCATGTCCCCAGCCCCGCAGGGAGCTGCTGCCCAGCCGAGCACCCATGGGTGGGCATGGGGCTGCCTGGGGAAACTGTTCCTTTGCAGCACCCTGATCCCCCCCGGGATGGCTGGGCAAAAGGCTCACCTCCACCTCCCGTCCTGCCCCGCTTTGCACCCACACAGCCATCATCACAGCCCGGAGGGGTGGCAGGCCCCACGGGCACAGATAGCGTGTGGGTGCACGTGCCCTGCAAATGGGGTGCTGCGGGGCACAGGGTGGCACATGGCGCTGCGGAACTGGGAGCTGCTGCGCTGGGAGAGGCAGCGCTGCCACCTGCACTGCTGTTCATGCCCCCAGATTAAACGGAATAATTCATTTGGTTTGGCTTCAAAAAGGCGTTTGCTGGAAGTCCTGTGAAGTGTGCCCAGGCCCTGCTGCTGCATTGTTTTCTGGCACGGCTGGCATGGACAGGAGGGGTCACCAGGAGATGGTCTCTTGGCCTCAGGACCCTAAGGGACTGTCCCCAGGAGGGCAGTGGGGCTCAGTGGGGACGTGGGGCTGCCCCTCAATTCCTGTCCAGGGCCAGCCCGGGGCAGAGGGACAGGGTGGAAGCACCCTGTGTGCCAGCAGCTTGCTCTGCCCATCCCCACAACCACATGGGGCTGGGAAGAGGCACCAACCACCCGGTGCTTACATTCCAGTATTCCCACTAACAATACTAAGCTCTTGGCTCCCTCATCTTCTTGGCCAGGAGGAGAGGGGCCAGGGAGGTCCCAGCAGTGCCCCAAGCCCTGCTGAGTGGCACTGGCACCTGACACTGCTGCACGGTCCCTCCAGCACTGACACGAAAGGGCTGTGGCCGGGATGCGCAGTCACATCCCCGGTGGCACGCTTGCCCAGCAGCGTGCACGAGCTCTCCCTTGCACCAGGGACCCGGTGCCAACAGGGCTGCTGAGTGGCCTCGGTGCCACCACGCTCACCCCATCCCGCTGCTCCTGTGGTTCTCACATGCCCCGTGGGGTCTCACGTGATGAAGCCAGAAGGTGGGTGGTACAGGGAGGCAGGGTGGGCAGAGTGTTCTGGGTGGGAGGGTGACGCGGGCTGTGCACGCACATATCTTTGTGTTGGTGGTTGTTTCCAGGGGTGCTCTGTGTGTGTGTGTGTGTGCGTATGCATGTGCATTGGGGCTGTAGCATGCACAGCGGGGCTGGGCGTGCGCAGTGGGGCTGTACGTGCAGTGGGGCAGCGCACACACAGTGGGGTGTGTGTCAGCACTGGTCCAGGTAGCAGCACAAGGGGACAGCAGACCCCCGTGGGCAGGGAGGGCTGTGCTGGGGACCCTGCTTGCTGGGACCTCCCTCGCTTCTGGGGGTGGGTTACAACAGCCCCTGGTAGCTAACTGCAACCTCCAAGCTACAGCCCCCGCGGGTTTTGGCTCACTTGAAAGCTGCCCTTTAAAGGATGCTCCAGCTCTAGCGATGCTGCCAAGATGGTCGGAGCAGAGCTGGGCTCCCCACCGAGGCACCCAGCCTCTCCTGGGGCACCCAGACTCACCCGCACCCATGCCACGGGGGAGTCCTGTGCAACAGGGACCACAAGCAAGCTGAGAGGGGGTAGGACTCTGCACTGTGCCACGGTCCCAGGGCAAAGGCTCCCCCCACACCCAGGGAATTGGGACACGTGCCCTCCCAGGGCGGTGGGTGCACGAGGGGGGGCCCCCAGCATGCCAGCACAGGGAGGGGATGCTGCCTCCAGAGAATTAGCCCGCAAGCAAATACCTGAAGCCGGAGGCAGGTTTCTCATCACCAGTCTGGCAGGACACGTCGTGCCGAGCAATGGGGTCCCGCACCCTTCCCCCTCACCCCGAACAGGTTTCGCTCGCTGGCACAGCTGCCACGTCCAGATGTTGCTGGTATTGAGGGAGGCAGGCTGCTCAGCCCACAGCTGCTCCCTGCTTCGCTTGCAATTGCTTTGGAAATATTGTGTGTGCTCAGCTCTTTAGAGCTAATCTCCATCCTGCAGCCGGGGCTGGGGGAGCTGCCCACGCCAGCCCGGCTATCAGGGCAGCTGGGGAAGGGGAGGGGGTCCTGCCGGCAGCCCCCACAGGGCAGGGCTGGGGCGGCTGTGATGCTGCGGCAGGGGGTGGGCTGGGTACCGCCCCAGCGATTCCTTCCCGCTTGATTGGGGCCATTAATCCTGCGCTCTCCGCCAACCTGACAGAGTCTGTAAGTGTCAGCGTGTGAGCGATCCGCTCGCTCGGCACCATCCATCAGGCCCCTGGCAAACACCGTGCGACACCCCCTCCCTGATTTATCTGAGGCCAATGGAGTCATGAAAAACAGCTGGTAAATCCTTCCCCATCAGCCGGCTGATTATTAATGCAACCAAGTGTGGAAGCAGCGGGCGATTTGGTCCCTGTTGCTGGAGAAAGGCAGCATATGGCCCAGTCCGGCTGCCCCCGCGGCAAGGTCCCTTCCTGCAGGATGCTGCCTGTTCCCTGCCATGGTAGGAGCAGAGCCCTGCCTGCCCCTCGTGCACGCAGGCAGCGATGCTGCGGCTGCAGAAGTGCCTTGTGCTCCTGCCTGCACCCGCAGCTCCCGGCTGGGGTGTGCAGGACACCCTCTACCCTGGGACAACCAGGCTGGTGGGGCTCAGCACCCTCCAGAAGAGCAAGACGTGCTGGTCCTGGTGGGTAAAATGACCCGTGGATGGGGGCAGCTGGCACAGAGGGGTGCTGGGGCTTTTCCAGGGTGAAGGCAGACGCATGACGCGGCTGTGATGCAGGGGCAGGGGTTTGCCTGAAGGAAGGAGGGAGAAGCCAACGTCAAAGCCATGGGCAGTCATGGAGGGCAGCCAGGTACTTAGCAAAGGTGCAGAGCCCTGGGCTGCGGCATGGGGTGCAGGATGCCCCAGTCCCTGCCAACCCGTGCAGCCCATTGCATCCCACTGCACCGCCCTACAGAGGCAGGACGGTCCCAAGACTGGTGGACACCAGCACTGCAGCCGCCCCGAGATGCAGCACCCACATGCACCGCTGCCTGCACCCCTCTCGGGGCTGTACCCCCATGAACATCCCACCCCGCTCTCCCAGCCCTGCAAAAACACATCGCTCAGGGCCAGGCAAGTCACTCGCTGGCTTTTACAGCCCCGGTCCCCTTGTCACACCCCACGTGCCGGGGCCCGGCGTACTTCTTATGCCCTGCAAGGGTGCCATGCCCTCTGCATTGACGTAACGGCTTGGGGAAAAAAAATATAAATGGTGTGAGTGGGCTGGAAGGAAGCTAGAAGCAGCGTTTTTGTGGTTGTGTGCCGAGCAGGTGCAGCTGACAATTAGCTATCTC
The DNA here is from genome assembly GCA_013400755.1 of Pelecanoides urinatrix. Taxonomy (NCBI): domain Eukaryota; kingdom Metazoa; phylum Chordata; class Aves; order Procellariiformes; family Procellariidae; genus Pelecanoides; species Pelecanoides urinatrix. The sequence goes on along the minus strand of VZTQ01000410.1, from coordinate 76,130 downwards.
TTCCCAGCCTCTTCATTTAGTTCCTCAAGGTTATTTTGAAAATTGAATATTCAATTAATGAAAGAGTGGCTTTGCATGGCTCTCCTTGCTCCCTTCCCCGGGGCGGAGGCACCATCGGGGACAGCTTGGGAGGGGAGTGAAAGAGGAAGAAGCGCATCCTCCTCCCCATCATGGCCTCCTCCCCTTAGCCCCCTCCCCAGCCACGTTTTGAGTGCTCCGAGCCCTAGATTTGTGCCAAGAAGATGAAGCAGCAGAAGTCGTCGTGGTGGAAAGTAGGTGACGTTGAGTCACGTTTGAGCCTCTTGCGGAAGATGTCGCTTTCCTGTTGCCGTAACCCAGCCTGCAAAAAGCCCCGCACCCCAGCCCCCCACTGGCATCACCCCAGCCCACCCGGCCCCCGAAAGCCAGGGGGCTGCATGGGAGCTTGTGGGAGGGAAGGGGGCCAGTTCCTCCCCTCCCTCCAGCACATCCTCTCTCCCACCCTCCATTGCCTGTTCTATTTTCTTTTCTGCCACTTAAAACATTGTGCGATGATGAGCCCAGGTTGCTTGGAAATGCTGGTGCCGCTCTGCTGGTTCTTGTTCCCCAGCTCCTTGCCGGTGCCCGGAGCGGTGCTCTCCTCCACCCATGTCCAGCCAGCAAATACCCTCCCGGACAAAATGCTCACGTGGGGTCACCCGGCGGCACCCTCATAACCCGCTGATGGAGCAGAAGGTCCCTTTTCTGCAGTTCCCCTTCCCGGGGCACTGCTCCTCCTGCACCCACTCCAGGACCGGAGCAAACTCTGCTCCCCCAAAAAAGCCTCGCATGAGACCCTGTGCCCCACTGGGGTCTGCAACTCGGAGCCAAGCACCAACTGAACCTGAACCTTTCCTCCATGCCGTGGATGTGTCACCATCAGGAGGTCCTCACCATGCTGGAACAAAACCCTTGGCTTTCACCTCAAGCACAGCTGGCCCCAGGCTGGGGGCAGCTCGGGGGTTGTCCTTCCACTGTAGAATCTGAGAGTATTGACCCACTCCCACAGCATCTCCAGCTTCCTTTACTTTAAATGAGGAGCCCTGCACTGCTAGCAAGTCATCAGCACTGCGCTCAGACGGGCAGTCGCCACCTTTGGTCCTTTTCATTGCTGGACTCAGAAAATCAGCCTCAAAGCCCAACTGGAAAGGGGAGACGTGAGGGTGGGCGTCCCCAGCATGGGCCAGAGGGGAAGTCGAGTCACGAGAGGAGCTGCATCCCAGAGGCAGCAAACAGGCAGCGTTTCCCCCAGGGAAGTGGCTGCAGCAGATTGCCAAGGTGGCCTGAGCAGGTGGTGGCAGCGTGGAGACACCTCTCCATGGTGATGGACGAGCGCTGGCTCAGACCTCTGCTTCCTCAGCTCTTCGTGGAGAAGGGATGATGGGAGAGGGCTCAGAGATTTATAATGAAATATCGCTTGGTGTGTGCCTGTTGGGTCCCAGAACTGCTGCGTGGACCCTTTGCACGGAGGAAAGGTGCTCAGCAAGGGCAGGAGCCTGAGTCCCCTCTTGGCTGACCTGCAGGTGCTCTCCTGCAAGGTGCCCTCCAGCAAAGTCCCCATAGCCGCGTGGCACCTGGCCCTGGGGACAGCGGATGGCTCCATGTCTCGAGAGCTGTATCCCGTCTGCGAGCCAAGCAGAGCTCGCTGCAGCAGCGTGGCAATGCGCAGCTTTCTCTGAGCCTCTCCGCTCACCCCAGCCAGGAGTGCTCACTGGGAAAGGAAGATTTTGTTTGGCAGACACTGCTGCCAGTCCTGTCCTCTGCCTGTTTTTCTATCCCAAATCATACAGGGCCAAAGATTCAGGAAGGGGCATTTTAGGTTACCAAGGGGTGTATTGCCTGGATTTGGGATGACGTGCACTGCAGGGATGCTCTGGGCTGTGCCAGGTCAACCCCCCATCTCAGGATTCATCCTGGAGCTCTTCTCCTCTCTCTCTTGTCCCCCCCCATTTCCCGTTCCCAAAGCCTCACTTACATCTTCCTTATTATCCTCCTCCCCGCGCTATCTGGGTCACCCTCCCCTGCCATTACCCCAGATAATTGCGAGCTGAGCGGAGGCCACGGGCAGCAATCTGGCAGGCAGCACCTGCACCATCGCCCCAGCACCGGGGAAAGCGCTGCCTCCGCGGACATCTCCCTGCCTTTCTCACCTCCTCCTCCTCGGGTCCCTCAAGCCGACCCGGTTCCTCGGCTCTTGGGAAACGCAAGCAAGCTGGCAGGGCTGCAGGCAGGGGAAGCCTGAATTGCCAGGCAAAATCACCCCAAAGAGGGCTGGGTTTGCCACGCTCGTGCTGCCCCATGCAGTGAGGGATGTTTGCTAAGTGAGAAGAAGCCTTTGAAGATGCTTTTGGGAATGGTCCTCGCTGCAAAGCTCCTGTTTCTAGACAAGAAATAGCTGCGCCCAAAGGCGGGAGGGCTCTCAGCCCGGCTCTGCCTGCTTCGGTCTCCCGGGGTCCTGCTCACAGGCACAAACAGATTCAAGCCTCACCCAGGAAAAAAATGAAATGGCACCATCTGGCACTGGGCGAGCTCTTCCCCCTCCCGACAGTGGGGAGAGGGTAATCCGGGGTGGGAACCAGGCCATGCCGCAGGAGCGGGCCACCAGCCTTGTGTACGGCGATGGCCGGGCATCCCCCTGCCCACAGGCTGGCTGGGCAGAGCGGAAAGACCCCCACCGTGGCCAAGCCAGGGTCTGAGGTCCCCAAAGGCTGGCATGGTCCCGTCGGGTCCCGGCACATCCCAAACGGCAGAGCTGGACGCAGCTCCTCCCTGCAGGGACAAGGCCAAGCTTTTTTTATACATAATTATATCTCCAAAACTGGCCCAGCCTCCTCCCAGAGCTGGTTTTAGCTCAGATAAACCCACGTGGAAATTCAAGCTGTCTGGTCTGCCCGGGGACCCCATCCCACTCTCCTCTCCTGCCCAGCTGGGTTGCCCCAAATTCTGGGCAAGGCAGGAGATGGAACAACCTGCATCCTGGACTCTCTGAGCAGGGGATGGGGCAGTACACTGGCATTTTGGTCCCTCCTCTAAACATTTAGTAGAAATGAAGTTAAAGGATGAGAGGAAAAGCATCGAGCCCCGCCTGGACCCCAAGTCTTTCCCCCATCAGGGGACGGTGGGTCCTGTGGGACGGGGCTGCCGTTGCCTGTGCTCTGCCCTGGAGCTGCCTGCGTTTCCCCTGCCTGCGTTTCCCCTGCCTGCATATGGGGAGGAGGTGCTTTCTCCCTGCGATGGCATCAGGGTGGCTGCGGTTCCAGCCTCCGCAGGAATGCAAAACCATCAATTAGGAAATAACTGCCTCGCCTGTCCTTTTTAATCCCCTCCTCTCCGGGCTGTTATTTATTATTTATGGTGAAGGCGCCCCGGGATGCGCTGTCGGAGGGACGCCTGACAGGCTCAATCTGTACCGTACAATTACATCCTCCTCGCCAGCTGGGGAAGCCCTTTCTCCACTCCCACCACCCTGCTCTTTTCTGCATCCCCTGCGGGACCAGAGCCGGGGGTACCAGACCCCCCCGCCCTACTGCTGGTGATGATGCCCACCATCCCCATGGGTACAGGGGAGCCTCCGGGACACCCCTTGGCCCCACACTGAGGGTGTCCCCCCATGTACGGCAGACCTGGGGGCACACCAGCCCCTTAGGTGCCAGGCATGGGCAGCTCACTCACCCTCCTCCCTTTGCCCCCCATCCCAGCCATGCAATTTTGCCATGGGCACAACAGCATCCCAAAGTGAGCCACGGGGTGAGCCTGCCCCACTTATGCCCCCTTGCCTGCCTGCCGGCAAGCACGGGCGGCAGCCAGCCTGGAGGGGGGTCCAGGAGAGTCGCTGCAGAGGCATTAGCTGAGCTGGGATTAACATTCACCAGCAAAAAAATAACTCCATCCAAGCTGCGTCTGTTCCGGGGGCCTCGTGTGCAGCACGAATCGAAGCGCAGGCTCCCCTGGGAGCCCCGGGGATGTGTGTGCTGCAGCCGCGTCAGCTCTTTGCAAGGGCTGCTAATGCCTTGGCTAACAAGCTTCCAGCTGAATGTGTCCTACGCACACCTGAGGATGGAGCTAGTCGTCTGCGCCTCCTCCCTGCCCTTCTCCCAGCTGCTGTTCTCTGCCCATCTCCTGGCAGTGCCATCACCTCCTCCAGCCACCCCATGTGGGGACCGGTGCTGGGGCGCAGGGTCTGTGCAGGCATCACTTGGAGACACGCGGCCATGAGGAGGGTGTGCTGGGGCTTGGAGGCTGGGCAGGCATCCTGGGGTCTTGCACTGGCACTCAGGGATGTGTGGTGACCTGTTTTGTGGTTAGGAGGTTTGCAGGTTGGTATCTTATAGGGCCACGTGGGGTTTGGGGGCTGCAGGGTCCATACAGGTGCTGGGGAGCTGCGATGGGGCTTGGGGGCTCGTTGCTGAGCTGTGTGATGAACCCTCACATCACAATCCCCCATGGATGCGGGCAATGTGTGCCCTCCACGCCAGGATGCCAGCACAGCTCTGGTGCCGGTGGCACGCACAGCAGGCACTCACCCGTACCTGCGAGCCCTTCCCCGCCTCTGCAGCGGGTGCGTGTCCCCAGTGCATGCAGGGTCCCTCCCATCCCCACGCCGTGCATGGTGTTGCGGCACGACGCGGTGTGTAGGATCAGCTGGATGCTCTGCGCACACATGTGTGCAGGTGTGTCTTCCCAACCCCTGTGCACAGTTGCTGCCTTTCTCTTGGGAGACACCCTGGGGAGCTTCTGGCATCCCATGGCTGGGCAAATCCTTGGGGTACCAGCCACCTGCAGTAGCCCTGGTCCCCAGAGGGGTTGTGGGGTGTCTGTTGGAGATGTGTAGGGGTGTCTGGCACATTATTTGCCTCCTGGAGCTGCTAAGCTCCCGCTCACCAGCCTTTTTGCACTCCCAGTGTTGGCCATCAGTGGGTTGTGCCTCCAGGAGAACGCACTGCCCTGGAGCACGGGCCATCTGCGTGGGCAAAGGCTGCAGCTCCAGCTGCAGTGGGCACTGCAGGCCAGCACTTTAATAACAGGCTGAGGACAAGAGGAATGAAAATAGCCCTCCGTACTGCCTCCCACTCTCCAGTCTGTGGGGAAGTGGCGCCTTGCCACCCCAGCCCAGGTGGTTATTTTTGGGCTGTCACCTCCTTGCTTCTCTCGTGGGTGGCTTTTATAAATAGCCGGTGCCTCTGCGTGGCTCCAGTGCCAGGCAGGAGCTTGATGTGCCCATGCCCATGCTCGGCAGAGGTGGGAAAGGCCCTGCCTCACCTGCCCAACCCTGCCTGCTTGCTGCTGGTAGCCTGCCTCCTCTTCGCCCAGGCACTGACAGCAGGGACAGAACCCGATCCCCCTACCCACCTCTCCCCGCCAGCCCCGGGGGCTCAGGCACAGCTCCCCCGACTGCCTGTGCTCGTCTGGGTGCTCCAGATGTCATCCCCACACCCGGGGCACCCCATCCTCTGGCTGCTGCCCCCATCCTTCTGGCTCCTTCTTAGCTCTGATCCCCATCCTCTGCTCCTGGGCTCCCTGAACCCCATCCCTGTGCTCCAGCTCCTCGCAGGGTCCAGCCCTTGCTCTCCTGCAGCTCTGCCCCTTCCCCAGGAGCATCCTCACGACCCCCTGATCTTCCTCCTCCTCTTGTTCTCCAGTTTATTTTAGCAGCCATACCTCCCCAGGCGCCCCTTGCCCGGCAGCATCTCCCCGGCACAGTTTTGCCTGGTGCAGGCTCTGTGGTCATAAGCACTGCAGAGTGGCGGCCGCGGTGCCGTAATTAGCCAGGTACAGCAGGAACACACTTGCAGCCTGACAGCTCTTCTGGAGTCGAATGGGAGCCAATTAATCTAATTAAAGTGGCCACTGGTTCATTATCCCTGCACAGTTCACAAGGCTACAAAGGCACCCCGTCCTCGCCGTGCCCCTGCCCACGAGCTGCTCGGGTGGGTGCACACGGATGGGTGCGGAGAGCCACGGCTCGCTCTCCCCATGGATCCGAGGTGCCAGGGGAACCGCCCTGGGGTGAATAAGGGGGCAGAAAGCTGGGTGCCCATGGTGGGGTGACTGCATCGGGCACCCAGATGTGCCGGCATGTGGCTGGGGTGCCGGTGGTACCCGTGGGTGTGGGAATCAGGGGTATGTCCCCCGAGGATGCCATGGCCACGGGGTTTGCATGCCGTGGGGCTGCCGCGCCAGCCGTGCCGTCAGCCCCGGCAGCCGTCGGTGGGGCCTGGCGCCGCGCCACGTCCCGGCGAGGAAGAGCTTTGTTTCCCAGTGCCAGAGCAGGTCCTGCCGGGCGGCGCGGCAGCATCCTGCAAGCTAATTACGAGGCAGGCCGAGGAGGAGGTCTGTCTGCACAGGTGTCTGTCAGCAGGGCGCTGGCACTCACGCCGCCTAATTAGACACCCTGCCAGCCTTTAATGAGAACAAATGAGAGGCCAGCCAGTGCGGGGCTGGGCCGTGGCATCCGGACCCTGTCCCGCATGCTGGCTCTGGCCTGGTGCCCTCAGAGATCCGGTGGCCGCTTTCATCAGGGCATTAAGGGGGGGCCACAACAGCTCAGGTCCCAGTGCTGGGGAGCCCTGGCATCAGGGCAGAGTTTGCCCAGCCCCACCATGCCCCCCTGCAGCAGCCTGCGCCCAGCAAGGCACTGGGTACCACCCCGCATGCACCTGCCTGGCAGCCCCTGACCCATCCCCATCCCCATCCCCTTGCCCCTTCACCAAGTACTTTTGGGAGCTGGGTCTTGGTGCTCCATCACCGCAGGGTGCCTCTAAAGCAAGGTCCTGCCCTGCCCTGCCATCTCTCCCATAGCCCGTCTCATGGCAAAGAGGGGAGCTTGATGCCAGGTGGATCTGCCCACACAGACTCAGCCTCCAGTTATCCTCTCATCAGCTCGATAGCTGCCGGTGCCCCATGGGGCATCCCATGGCATGCGGATTGCCACCTCCATGCCCTCACCCTGGCAGCACCGATCCAGCTGCACCACGGGACTCAAAAGCACTCACCTGAGTGCTTTAAAGTCTCTGTGTGCAGGGAATGTGCTTGCAACACGCTCTCCTTGGGATCCCCACGTGGCTCTTCCATGTCTCCCTGTAATCTAAAGGCAAACAGACCCGTGTCCTGGGTCAAGCACAGAGCGGTCTGCAGCACCCCGCACCCTGAGCCCCTGGGCACCTTGTTGGAGCAGGGAGCTGGATGGGCAGGTGCCCAGGACAAGTTGGGGGCACCAGGTGTGCTCCGAAAATCTCAGTGAGGCTTGAGGAGGGGCTGCAGGAGAAAACTTCAGGACACATGTGCCTCCGGAGAGGGAAGTTTAAGCCAACAGCAGGACCGCAGGTAAGCCTGGAGACTGCAACGGGACTGAGCAAGCTGGAAACAAGGCGCAGAAGAGCAGGCTGACGGACAAGGATGGTGCTGCTGGGAGAGAGCACCGGAGCCAGCCTGGCCCCGGTTATAAGCTCCCTCTGCAAGTCGACTTGCACACCAGCACGCACCGGGGCATGGCGGCCGGCGTGTGCCCAGCCTGGGGGCAGGGAAGGGAGCCCAGCCGGACTCGGGGGGCGGCGGACCCCCACATGGCACGCCGGCTCTGCAGCAGCCCTATAAATAAACACACCCACACGCCGCGGCGCACACGCCGGGATGCTGGGGGGAGGCAATTGCGTGCGGCTCCCGGCGGGCAGCAGGGAGTAATGGGATGAGACCAAGCACGGGGAAATGCCGTGCGGGTATTAGGAAATGTCACCTGCAAAGGAGCGATCGGGAGGAAGGCAGCTCCCCGGGGATGCTGCCTGCACTGCAGGGCACGGGCAGGGCTGGGGTGGCCTTGGAGCCCCCAGGCAGGAGGGGAAAACATGCCGTTAGGGGACACGCATGCCTCTGCACCCCCACTGTACACACACATGCGCACACACCCACACACACATCTCCAATCCTGCACGCAAACTCCCCTTCACCCCTGCGTTCACCCCGCTGTGTGCACGCCCCTTCGTCCCGGTGTGTCCCCCCCCATGCACACGCACCTTCGCTTCTCGTGAGTCCCACGCACACACGCTTCCATCCCTCCTTCTGCACACGTCTTAGCCCTTGTGCATGTCTGCGTGCACGCGTCGCCCTCCTCCCCGTGTGCATCCCCACCGAAAATCCCCACCGCTGGCAGCCCGCGTCCCCGGGCCCTGCCTCCCCAGGGGTGGAGAAGGATGGCCGGATCCGTGCCACCACAGCTCTGCCAGCCCGGCTTTTCCCGGCAGGCTGCCGTCACATCGCGGCTTAGAGAGGTTTAAGGGAAAGGCGGGGACGTGCCGGGTCGGAGGCCGAGGCCAGCCCCACCGCGCCATGCAGGGGGTGGTGGGATTTGCTGGAGTGCCGGGCAATTTCCCTGCTGCTCTGCTCTGTCCTCTCATTTTCGCGGCAGGGTCTGAGTGGTTGATGGGCATGTTGGTATTGCTGGTGCAGCCCCGCTCCGCTCCACCGGCGATGCTCGCCTGCCTCCCAGCCGGCCCAGCGTGTGTCTGTTTGTCCGCAGGAGGAGGTGGATGTGGAGCAAGGGACTTTACTGTGAATTTGCCAGCCTTTGGGGTGGGCAGGGGCCACACAGCATCACGAACTGTCCCAGCTCCATTCAGACACAGCCCTGCTGCTCCCGCAGCCTGGCAGGCTGTGCTGTGGCCATGCCAGGTATCCCGTGGCACTGGCCGCAGTGGGAAGGGGCAGAGGCAGTTGCCAGAGAAGGATGGATTCAGCTGGGGACCGGGATGCTGCAGCCAGGCGGGTCCCCTCCAACCGGCCAGGGACCAGATACCAGGGAGCCACGAGAGCTGGCACTGCCAGCGGGGCAGAGGCGTGGGGCAGGCAGGGGTCCCGCAGCCTCAGCACCCTTTCAGCCACTTTCCAGGGATGCCGGGCCCTGGCCTGCAGGGATGATGGAGCAGGTGATGCTCTTGGTCTGAGGCGAAAGACAGAGAAGAGTTGCCATGGAGACCAGCTATGTCATTTTAAGGAGGCACGGAGGCTTTCGCACCCATCCCTCTCAGATGAACCCCAGCAGCGGGAGGTGAAGAGAGCAGGGTGGGGGTGACTGGCATCCCCTTAAATCCCAGGTGGGTCGGCTGGTCCCCAGCAGTGCCACCCCATGCTGGAGCCAGCAGCGAGGCTGCAGGCAGGGCTGCCTGCCCAGCGTGTGCCCGGGAGCCAGCCTCCCTCAGGGACAGCTGGGAGCAACTGGTGGCACTGGGGCAGAGTTATTCTGCTGCCAGCCGATAGGGAACAGCCTGCAAGGAGCAGAGGTCAATACGTGCCCTCCCCCCAAATTTTCCTGAGATGGCCCCGGGTGCTGGGGAAGGGCTGCGAGTGCCTACCAAGGGGCTGGGGCGAGGTTCAGGGTGAAGGCAGTAATATCCTGGCTTTCTGGATTATTTAAGCTTTAATTAAAATGAGGTTTTATGTATTAGCAGCTCCCCCTTCCCTGCAACCGGCGGGAGCGGGAGCACTGCTGCTCGGCCTCCTGGCGCCTGCAGGCAGCTCTGGAGTCCCCTCCGCATTGCCACGGCCCCACCGGCTGCTCACACGGAGGGAGAAATTATCCGGGGCGAGGGGGGTTAGATACAGCAACACCTCCAACAGGAAAAAACCAGCCCCAAATATGGAGGCAAATAAAGGGATGCAAAGATGCCCCACCCCTCCCCAGCCCAGTTCAGGCGTGCTCTGGTCCCAGCGGGCAGCCCTCGGGCCAGGGCTCGCTGCCGGCTGAGTGTTTGCTGTAGTTCCCCTTGGCCAGCCGGCCCCGGCCCTTTGCGGGGTCCCACGCAGCGCCGGCACCCCGAAGTTGAGCAGCTCTGTGATGCTGCCAGCTCTCCTCAGGGCTGCTCAGTGCTGTCGCTGTTCAGATGGGACTGGAAGAAAACCAGCGTAGCTGCACCGGTAAGTCAATGCCCGGGAGGATGCCGGGTGCTGAGGTGGCTGCAAGCGCTGCGGGCCAGGGTGCCCAGGGCAGGGGTCTGCAGCAAGGGGGGGGCTGTGGCAGTGCATGCTGCCTGCACAGGAGGTGGCCAAGCCTGCAAGCTGCAAACAGAAACGCTGCCTTGATGGGGTGTGGGGAGGAAGAAGGGCAGCTGGCTTCGGCACGGCTCAGAGGGAGGTGCTGGCACTGTCCTGGGTGTCAGGGCCATGCAGGCAGGGCTCGGGGACGTGCTCCCCTGGCAGATGTTTGCCCAGAGCAAGGGGGCATGGACCTGGGGCAAGGGGCTGCGCATGGTACGTGGTGTGAGGGGTGTACACACGGCGTGTGCAGCGTGAGCTGTCTGTGCACGCAGTGCGGGCGTGCAGTGAAGGTGTGTGGACATGCAAAGTGTGTGGGAGACGTGGGTGCACCAAGCATGAGACGTGCACGCGTTCAGCCCGGGCACAGGGTGAGCGGCATACAGCCGTGCTGCGTGTGCAGCGTGAGATGCGGGTGCAGCGTGCGTGTGCGACGTGACGTGTGTGCACGCCTGCAGCGCGGCGTGCGCGCGGTGAGCTGCGGGTCTGTGCACTGCAGCGTGCAATGCGAGGTATGCGCGTGCAGCGCCCGCTCGCCGTGGGAGGTGCGAGCCGTGCGGTGCTGTGTGCCACGCGAGGCGCACGGATGCATGAGTACGGCGAGAGGAGCGCAGCGTGTGGCTGCGTGCCCAAGTCAGAGGGGCAGACTGCAGCGGCCAGGGATGGCACAGAGCAGGATTCAAGCGTTGGCACCTTGGGGATCCCTGGCTGGATCCAAAGGGGCTCCAGCTGCTATTCGCATCTCACAAAACCTTAGGGAGCTCTTCCCACCCGGCTGCCGGAGCCTGGCACGCGCCCACAGCCGTCCGGCCGGGCGGGAGCATCTCCTCCTGCCATGCCTGCCAAGATTCCCACTCCCGAGACTACGACAGGAGAAAAGGGAACAAAAATTCACGTTTTCACATTTAGCTTCCTTTGTACTCAGCTAATTAGCACCTGAGTCTGGTGATGTCATTAAAGCAGCACTAAGTCTTTATTGGGGTAATTTAATTTTCCCTTTCATATCAGGATGATTTCCTTTGTTGGGGTAGGTGCTGGGGAGGGGGAAGGGCCCATGCAGACAATTGCTATTGTCAGGATAAATAATTCCCCAGTGGATTGACAAGGGGGGAGGTGGGCTGGGGGGCTGGGAGCTGTCACTCACCCGGGTGGCAGCGGGAGCCGGCCAGCCTCCGGGGAGCTGGGTGCCTTGGGGTGCCTCTCCCTACGGCGGGTGGGCTCCCCAGCCAGCAAGGCACCTGCCTTGGCCCCTTTCCAAGCGCCGAAACCGCGGCAGCCTCGACATTCAGGAGGCGGGTGGGTAAAGTTGGGGGTCTCCCATACAGCTCCCCTGCTTCCCCCACTCCACCAGGGAGGGAAGCAGATTGCACCGGGGTAAAAGGAGCATTTCTGAGCCACCGGAGACCCCACGTATAGTGACCCACTGGAGAAACACAGGGCTCTGCATGCAGCTGGGACGTGCTGGGTAGCAGGGAGCTGCCAGGGCTGGCAGGGACCAGGAGGGGCCCTCACAGGGGTCTCCCACCTCAGAGGGTTCCCAGTGGCATCCTTGCACTAGGAAGGGCTGGAACTGGGCTCAGAAAATGTTCCGCCTCTCCAGCCCCCCTCCGGGCTCTGCAAGCAATGCGGTGATGCTCGAGCACTCACTGCCACGGCAAACCGGGCATGCAGAGGGGGTGGCTGGCACGGGGGGGCCCAGTGCCTGGGGTAACAGAGGGGCAGGAGGTTGTTCAGAGGAACCAGCATTGCACCTCCCTGGGACACCCTCCCAAACAACCCCCCAGCCTTTTTCCTAACCCTTTATTCCCCTGTCCAGTGCCTCCCCCCAGCCCCTTGGCTCATGCTGCCCCAGAAGAGATCCCAAACACAGGGTGGGAGGTGAAGGAGATGTCCCGTGAGGTTGGAGCCCCTGAGGATTGGCTTTCTCAGTCCCTGCAGAGCATCGCTGGCAGCAGGTCCCCGTCCTATCCCTGCCCTGCTGTGCACGCCGTCCCCCAGCCCTCCAGCGCATGGGAGAAAAAGGTGGCACATCCCCTGGAAGCAGCTGGGAGACGAGAGCTGCTCCAGCCCGTCAGGAGCTCAGCTAGAAAAGCCTTGCAAAGCCACGCAATGCTGCTGGGGCGTGTGCCACTGCTCAAATCCCCGTGTCCCTGGGAGCTTGGGTAAGACCCCAAAGGGGCAATGCGTGGGGCAGGCTGACCCTGGCGCATGGGTGCACGTCCTGCCCTGGCAGAGCTGGTGGGAGCGGCATCCTGGTCCAGCAGAGCATCACTGGGGTAGGAGGGGGTGGTTGGTGTGATCCCAAAGCCCTAACTCATCAAGTTTAACTTCCAGACACTTCCAGAGGAAGTGTCCTTCCCCAAAAATGGGAAGGGATGTGCGCCGGAGGAGAGAGCAGCTGGAGGGAGCCATTTTCCACCCACCCCTGGGTTAAGGTCCAGAAGGAACCGGGTCCTTACAACTCTTCTGGAGCCCACCCTGCAAGTCCCACCTTCCCCGAAGCCCCCCAAGTGCTGCCGCCAGATTGAATGAGGGGGAGACGGGCTGCAGAGGGGAATGTCATACCCGAAACGCAAACACCGCCTTGTTGGTAATTAGCAAATGTTTCAAGAGGAATGATGAGAAGTCGGTGACAGGCGGGCGGGTTTCTATTAAAAGCTGCCACGTGTGATCCTTCTCCAAGCCTGCCGGCCCCTCCTTACCTGGCGCAGGGGAAATCAGATGCAAACCTGACATTAATGCAATGTTCAGGGTGAGCTTTAATTGCAGCTGTGGCGGGAGTGGTGGGGCCGGGGGACGTCAGCAAGGCCCAGGCGTTAGGGTGATGGGCACCCTCATCTCCCGCCACCTCCACTGCCGGGAGGGGAGCTGCCCAGTGCCTTTGGGTGCTCTCCTCCCCGCCATCCTCCTCCCCAACCTTCTTGCAGAGGGCATGAGTCACAAGGCGCGCTGAAGTGAGCGCTCGGCACCCCGCGTGTCTCCACAAGCAGAGGCACTTGCTTAAATGTTAAGAGCTTGTTTGCATCCAGCAGAAGGGAAGCGGGAGCTGAGCCCCAGCTTGCCAATTGCTCCTCCGTGCCTTCCGGAGCCAAGGGGCCGGGGAAGTGCTCATCCATGCAGGGAAGCATCCTCGAGCGATTCCTCCATGTGCTCAGCCCCCAAAAATGTCTCTTTTCAGCCTCATGTGGCTTTTTTTTTTCTGACTTAAAGACTTTCCAGAGCATCCCAAGCATTACAGAAGGAGCATCCCAGGCATTAGAGAAGGTGCATGCATGGCCAGGGCAGCATTTGTAAGGTGGCCCCAGGGCTGATGCACGGTGGTGGGGTGGGTCCTTGTCTCAGACCTGCAAACCAAGCCCAGGAGGAGCCAGGACAAGCGGCACAGGAGCAGGAGGAGCTGAGGGCAGCAGCATCCAGGCAGAGACACAGTGGCCGTGGGCTGGTAAGGTGGAGATTGCCACGGAGCAGGGACTGCGGGTGGATCTGCTCAGCAATACATCCTGCGAGTGACGGGAGCTGGGAGAGTAACCTAGTTCTGGCTTTAGGAGCTTGGCTCCCCCAGTCCCCACTCCGGAAGATGAAAGTGAGTAATTACTGTCTGACTCAGCAGAACGGCGAAGGAGAAGATCAGCCAGAGGGGCCAAGCCCGCCAGCAATCAGGACCATCGCTTTGCAGGCTGGCAAGTGTCTCTTGCCCCTGCTCAAGGTGTGAGCAGCGGTGCCCAGGTCCCTTGCTATCACCTCAAGGTGAGGGCTCCCCTTGCTTCACGATATCTGCTGGCCTCACCACCATCACACCTCGCTCCCAACATTTCTGCTGTCCAACAGGTCTACCCAAATGGCAACCAGCCTGGAGCTGGGTGTAACCCAAGAGCAGGAGCGAGGATGAACAGTGCATTCATTTGCCTCTCGACAGGGTCCTCCTGGGAGTTATTTGCTGAGAGACAGCAAGGTTTTGTTTTTAACGAGGGCTGGTTATGCTGAGCAGGCTTTTGCTTGGTCTCCTGCTGCCCTGGGCTTGCTGAAGGAGGTGGGTCTCTCTCAGAGGAGCTCAACACCTTCTGGGAGTGACACGGGGTGTTCTTTAGAGCATCCTTGGGGAGTTTCTAGCTGTGGTTCTGCCTGGATCTAGCACTGGGGACAGAGGTGTTCTAAAACAGAAGTTGGATGAGAGGTCCCTTCCACCCCCTCCCGTCTGTCCTGGCTGTGCAGCCTTGGTCCTTGGTCAGCTGAGACCTCCTGCAATGCAGCTCAGGCGGAGGCAGTGCAGGGTGTGAGGGCTCTTCCTGCTCCAGGCCGACTGGGAGCAGCGGGATCCTTGCCAGGGAGATGTCGCAGAAAGGCAAAGAGGTGCCCGAGGACGTTGGTGACACCTCTCCCCTGTCACTGCTGCAGAAGGGGCCTCAAAGGCGCATGTAGCTGTAGCAATCCCACCACCACCAAGAAAACCCCAGAGCGAGGGTGCTTCAGGGAACATCACAAGGGATTATTATCCAAAACAGTCAGCCGGGGTCCCTGTGGGGAGAAGGTCTGCAGGGGACTCCCCATGTCCTAGCATGGAGCCGGGGACAGCAGGTCTAGGGTAAAAGACTGTCATGAGACAGTATCAGCTCTCCTTGCTTTCAGCTTCTGCTAGCTGGATCTGCCCTGGACCTTCTCAGTGGTCTTCCAGGGTTGACAGCGTGCCCCAGTGTCCCCATGGGTGACAACACATTTTTTCCTTGCATCCAACCCCTGGCTGCCAGACAACTCTTTGGATGCCCTTGCACCCTCCATCTGCTGCTGTTAACCAGCTGTCCACGTTGCCTTCACCAGCATTCTGAGCTTCAAGAGCTCATTTGTTTCATTAGCTGGTACGTGGGATGGGGGTCCTGTGCCGCAGGTTTGGCCAGGTTGTCTTGTCCCCGCTTCAGGGGCTGCGTCCCTGCCTGCCCCCAGGGCTGTGTCCCTGCCTGCCCCCAGGGCTGCTGCTGCCCGCCCGGGCTGCTGCGCACACTCAGCGGCGCCGCATGGGTCTATGCCCTCCACATCATGGCATGGTTAGTGTGATTTATGTCTTACAAACACTAATCATTGTTTAAGGACTCTTCTTCAGACTACGAAAGTACAGGCAGCTGCCACACTTCTCCGCTCCTTAATGTATTGTCTGGCCTGTCTGTCTTCCCTCAAGGCTGAAAAAACCCTCTGCCCAGGCAGCACTTCTGAGCTCTCCTCCTGCCCGGGGTCACTGCTCTTATCAAACATGTTTGCGAGCTGCACTGGTGTTCTCAGTTTTATTTCTGCAGGAAGAAAGCCTCACACTTGTTTTCCCATCTATGCCCTGTTTTGCCACCAGTTTTTAGTCCTGCAGCTTGTGCAGGGGTCCCCCTGCTCCCGGACCACGGCCACCCCATCACCGTGAACCCACCAAGCGCTGTTGCTGGTGCGGAGGGGCCAGCCTAGCTCTGCCGCAGCATGGGACCATGCCCTGACAGCTGGACCAGCAATCCCAGAGCACCCATAAGAGTTGCCCCAGCCGGGGAGATGCTGGGGTGGGTGACACCAGCGGCATGGAGGTGACTGGGGAGAGGCTGAGCTGGCGGTGATGCTGCTGGAAGAGACAGAGGGAACCGAGGGGGGAGACAGAGGGAACTGAGGGGGGATACAGAGGGATCCTGCCATGGATAAAGGGATGAGGAAGATGGGGAGGGGTCCCCAGCCCAGCGCTGTGTGGGAGCGATGGAGCACGCAGCTGGTGGGGCTCCCCCCCACCACAGCTCGCTGCAGAGGGGCCCTCGAGTGCACGCAGGCGAGGAAAGGCGGGGAAGGTGGGGGGAGAGATCTTTTCATCTAAAAGGTTACATTTGTCCTACTTCCTCCCATCTCCAGCAATTAACTTGAAGGGAGACATCACTGCTAATTGAGCAGTGAAGATCAGGAGCAACAATTACGCCTTTTGACAAGAGACAGCACAAGAGGGACTGCTCCGAGGCTGAGAATGGTAGGGAACGGTTTCTATGGCAATATAACTTTCCTCTCTTCCTCTCCAGCCATAGAAATGATAAAAATGTAGATTTCTTCCTGATTAATGATTTAATGAAAATAGAGAAAATTCTTTAAAAAAAAGAAAAAGGAAAAAGGGGGATGGGGGGTGGGGGAAGAAAAAAATCAATAGGACGCAATGTTTAGCATGAGGCTGCGGCTGCGGGGAGAATCGATGTCCTTCTCCAGGCTGGACGCGGTGAAATCTATTACAGCAACATGCCGAGGACTCAAAGCGGCCCTGCCGTTTGGTAATTAGGCAGCGGGCTCACACGGGGGAAACGTGAGGGCTATATTCAGATCTCTGATCAAAGGAGCTGCCCATCAAAGAGCTCCTCGCACTGGCTTCTCCAGCAAACCTTCGTGCTCGCTCCACATCTCTCCTGCCTTCCTTTCTCCTGCCTTCCCCCAGCCTTCCACACCCCTCCCCGAAATCATTATTTTTAATTTTAATTATTCAATTTGTTCCCTTTGCGAGGCAGCGGGGAAGGGCTGCCGGGGCAGCTGTCAGCCCGGAAAATGGTGATGCCACGTTAGCCGCAGTAACGACCTGCGCGGAGGTGGCCCTGAGCCGGTGGCAGTGGGTGCCACGGCTGCCCCGCGCCTGGCAGCAGGCAGCGCCTGTCCGGCAGAGATGCCGGCAGCCACCCCGGGTGCCGCGACGTGATGCACCTCCCATCCTGCCGCAGCCAAGGGGAGAGCAGTGAGGAGGAGGAGGAGGGTCGGGACTCATCCTGCCCCCCGTGCAGACCCTGGCGCTGCTCCCATCCCATGCGAGCCGCTTGCTCCTTCGCGGGCAAAGCCCGGCGGGGGCAGGCGGGGCGTGCGGCAGCTCGGGGCTGAGCGTAGCTGAAGGCATCGCGAGGGCCACGTCCATCCGCATCCCTCAGCAGCGGCCGCTGCTGCCGTGCCGCTCTGCCCGGGTGAGTGAGCCGGCAGCAGAGCCCGGAGGGGTGAGCAAAGCCTTTCCGAAGCCCTCGCTTCCCCCTGCCTCGCCAAGTCGGGACGAGCGTGCCCTGTTTTGCAACACACTCTGCAGTCATCTACTCCCCCCTCGAACAAGCAANTGGGGGAAGAAAAAAATCAATAGGACGCAATGTTTAGCATGAGGCTGCGGCTGCGGGGAGAATCGATGTCCTTCTCCAGGCTGGACGCGGTGAAATCTATTACAGCAACGTGCCGAGGACTCAAAGCGGCCCTGCCGTTTGGTAATTAGGCAGCGGGCTCACACGGGGGAAACGTGAGGGCTATATTCAGATCTCTGATCAAAGGAGCTGCCCATCAAAGAGCTCCTCGCACTGGTTTCTCCAGCAAACCTTCGTGCTCGCTCCACATCTCTCCTGCCTTCCTTTCTCCTGCCTTCCCCCAGCCTTCCACACCCCTCCCCGAAATCATTATTTTTAATTTTAATTATTCAATTTGTTCCCTTTGCGAGGCAGCGGGGAAGGGCTGCCGGGGCAGCTGTCAGCCCGGCAAATGGTGATGCCACGTTAGCCGAAGTAACGACCTGCGCGGAGGCGGCCCTGAGCCGGTGGCAGTGGCAGCAGGCAGCGCCTGTCCGGCAGAGATGCCGGCAGCCACCCCGGGTGCCGCGGCGTGATGCACCTCCCATCCTGCCGCAGCCAAGGGGAGANGGCTCCTGCAGCCGCTCCCCCCAAGCCCAGGGCACGGGGTGCCTCCTGCCCCGGGGACCATCCCGGGTACCTCCATCCCCCCCGGGCTGCCCCCGTAGGGATCCACGCTCCCCGCGGCAGGCTGTTCCCCGCAGCCCCGGAGGCAGCAGCCCTGCAGCTGCCCATCCTGCCTGTTCCTGCCCCACGCGAGGAGCCGGCAGGGCCCCAGGACGCGTGTCTCCAGCCCAGGCGCTCTGTAGAGGCAGAGCACGGGCACATGGAAGGACTTTCCCACCTCCTCAGTTCCTATTTTATTGCCAAACTGAAGCATAAAACACACATAAACAAATCTAACGGCGAGAAATGGGTTGCTATCAAATCAACAAATTAATCTAATTATAGGGCTGATTAAATCGTATCAGAAAAACTAGCGACTCCTTCCCAGCGCTCGGCAACCACGCAGGGAGGCAGGCAGCCCTGCTCCGCTCTGCTTTTCTGTCTGGCTGAGCCATGGCGTGGGCAGGGTCTGGCCACCCAGGGCCGGCAGCACGGCGCGAGCCCTGGCACAGCGGGGAGCTCCGAGCCCCCTCTCCCTGGCGCTGCGCAGGACGGCACAGTCTGCTGCGGCGCAAATCTGAATGGCAAATGCGGATGCAAAGTATATGATTCCTTGGGATTAAAGATGCTCCAGCCTGCGAAATGTATGCGGGAGCCGTCTTTGGAGCAAGATTGCTTAAACCTAAGCCTGCTTTAGGTATTTGAGGAACAATTTTATCGGTGCTGTTTGCAGAGCTTTGCTGGAGCCGTTTCCACCTCTCCGTGCGCCTGCACATGCCAGCACCCATGTGCATGCGGGAATGCACTTGTGCACAGCGCCCACGTGTAATACCCTCCCTGCCAGCCAGCTGCTGGGGAGAAAATGCATCCCATGTGAAAGGCAAAAGCTCTTTATCAACTGATGACACCTGCGGCGAGGGCTGTGCGTGCAGGACCGCTGGCAGGCTTCACCCAGGAAGGTGCCGAGCGGCTGCAGACGTTCACTAGAGGACCTGGTGGCTCCGAGGCTTCGCACAATGGACTCATCCCCCAGTTCCTGCAGGTGTTGAACTTCAGGTCTTGCCTTTTGTGAGACTTCAGATGGGAAGGTGGAGAAAGCACCGGTGCGCCTGCCTGGCCAGGGACGTGCAGGCTCCCCACCGCCTCCCACAATGATGCCGCATCTCGGTGCATCTCAGCGAAGAAGGAAAATCCTTTTAAAAGCGGGTGGTGGCTCTGGTTTCACCCCCCTCCGGAGGGCAGCAGAGATTTCACTACCACTGACAAGTTGTTTTCCTCTTTTCAGGGCATCCTTTGCTCCCAGCTGCGGGTTATACCAGCTCTTGATTCTCCTCCTCTTGCTCTTCTCTTAGCCGAGTTGCTCTGTTCCAGGAACAAAGGTGTCGAGCAATGATATTTTGTCTCCTAATGGAAGATTATACCAGAGTGCTGTCAAGCTCAGCAGAAGATGAGAGGAGCTCGAGAGCCAGAGCTCTTACCCATCTCGGGGCTCCTGGCAGGTCCCGCTTTGCCCCCCGGCTTTGCAGGGGATGCTCTACTGGTGCTGTTCTCCTTCACACCCCAGTTCAGGCCATCCTGGTCAGCATCTGGGGGCCAAAAAAATACACAGCAATGGGTAAAGCGGCGTATCACCTGCTTGTCAGAGCCAAGGGCAGGGCGGTATGGCTGAGGCTGGGCACATCTTGCCATCATCCTGGCAAGTGACGTGTGGTGCTGCATCTGCAGAGCTGGAGGGGAGTATCCCTGCCAAGAGCCAGCCTGAGGGATAGGATTGTGCAGCAGGCACTTAGGAAGAATAAAGATGTGACTATTACAGACCCAGCTGGGTGGATCAGCCTGGCAGAGATGAGAGCAAACCCTCCTTTCGTGTTCAAAGGCACCTCTCCGTTGCCTGTCCCCAGCATGCGATGGCTTGGCAGCACCACAAGGGCTGGGGTACCCTTGGGGAGCAGCTGGGGTGGGCAAGGGGCGTTCAAAGCAATGCCTTCCCAGGCAACGAGCTCAGCTCAGGACAGTCTCTCACTACTATTTTTTAATTAATCAATCCTTAATCTGTCCTTCACCCTTGTAAAAACACATAAATAATGCAAGTATCAGCTCAAGGATGCTCAGCTGCAAGACCACCACCCAGAGCCTTCACAGGGTGGAGGGGCACAGAGTGCCGGGATCCTGGGTGACGCAGCTGTGGGGGTGCAGGGGACAAATCCGGAGCGGTCCTGGGGTGGGATCCAGGCTGCTGGTGCCAGGGTGGGCAGTGATGTGGATGCTGCAGGCAGTGCTGGGCTGGGAGCCTCCCCCCAGCCTTGCCAGGGGAGCACAGCTCGGGTTGGGGGTACAAACCAGCCACCTAAACGTGGTCCCAGTGCCCCCCACTGCTCCCAGTGCCCGCACCCACCCGCTCTTGGGAGTGTGTTTGTGTGCACCCTCCTGCATGTTTGCATGCATATGCATGTCTATGCAGAGGTGCACATGTGCATGTACACCTACACATGTGTGCGTACACGTGTGTACGTGCGTGTGTGTGCACGCCTGCCCGTGTGCGCCCACGTGAGGGTCGGGGTGTGCCTGGCTCTGCACATGGGTGGGGGCAGCTCTGTTGAGAGGAACCGTTTCCCAGCCTGTGCTGATGCAGTTTAGCAATCAGAATAACTTTGCTGATGAATATTTAAGCTGAGCACTGAATATTTAAAGCATTCAATTATTTTAATGGCTTCTAAGTGTGACAGCGGGAGGGGACAGGGGGATGGCTGCCCCCGGGTCCGGCACGGGGCCCACGGCAGGGCAGGCAGGCAGGGATGCTGCTCTGGGTGGGGTGGGAGAAGCGTGTCGTGGCTTCTTCGGCGCTGCTGAGGAGCTGCCAGTGCCGCGCGCTGCCGGAGCTGGGCCGGGCGGGCAGAGCCCCAGCGGGCAGGAGCAGAGCTGTGCCCTGCCATCCTGGCAGGCTGAGCTCTGCCCTAGTGCCCTAATTCCTGCATGAGCAGCCTCGGCCTGTGCCAGCACCGCGTGGTGCCAACCCCCTCCTCCCTGCCACCAGCGACGCTCCCGAGCTGCGCCTGCCCCCATCCCCACGCCATCATGCCGTCGCGGCAGGGGAAGCACCCGTCTGCCCCAAC
The DNA here is from genome assembly GCA_013400755.1 of Pelecanoides urinatrix. Taxonomy (NCBI): domain Eukaryota; kingdom Metazoa; phylum Chordata; class Aves; order Procellariiformes; family Procellariidae; genus Pelecanoides; species Pelecanoides urinatrix. The sequence continues at coordinate 55,285 of VZTQ01000410.1, read as the reverse complement.
ACCAGTTCCACCACCACCACCACTGGGACACGCCAGCCCTGTGGACACCCACTGGGCTGCCAGGGGCACATGGGTATGCAGCTGGGATGCCACAGCCTCCATCACCCCCAAAGTCGCCCCGAAGGCAGGTCAGTGGTGACGGGAGCGTGGCGTGCCTGCCCCAGCTGGCCCCACGGCTGGGTGCTGCCCCCAGGACCTGCCTGGCACCCATGGCGGGGAGGGCGGCAGGGAGCACGGAGGAGCACTTTCCCAGTGCGTGCTCCTGCAGCCATAAATATTCATATTCTTATACTAATTTTCCATGTACTTTTCTGTCACATCCAATTTTATTTTAATTTCCCTTTATAAACCTTCACAGCTAATGCACTCTGTGCTCCCATGATTACCCCAATCAGCCGGTGCTTTAAACACAATCCCTGCAGGCAGCTCCTGTTGGAAGCTATAGGATCACTAAACATCCACACACGAGTTGTACACACTTGGCGGACCCACTCGCCGGGGCTGCAGCAGAGCTCCTTTGCCACCCTGCGGTGGGCAGCCCTCCCATCATGGTGGGCTCGGGCTGCGGGCTGAGCTGGGCTTCCCACGGTGGCCAGACCAGAGGACATCTCCAGAGTCTTATGCCTTTCCAGTAGCCTTGGTTGTGTCCGTGTCCTGCAGCACGCGTGTTGCACACGCTTGTGTCTTGCACGGGGACGCGGCTGTCCCGGTCACTGGTCTTTCCCCGAGCAGGCGGTTTGGCAGATCCCACCTCCGGGCACCCTCCTGCGCTGCACCCAGCTGGCAGTGACACCCTGCCTGCGGGCAAATCCTGGCTCCTGGAGAAGAGGAGCAGAGGCTGTGCAGGATTGGCATGCTGGGGCTGTGCCGTGCCAGTCGGCGTGCTAAGGCAGTGCCACAGCTATGCCAGGGCTGTGCCGTGCCAGTCGACGTGCTAAGGCAGTGCCACGGCTATGCCAGGGCTGTGCCGTGCCAGCTGCCTGGGTTCAACCGTGCTTTCCCTGCAGGGATGTGCTGTGCCATGCCATGCCATGCTGTGCCATGCCAAGCAGGCTGCCCAGCCTTAGTGATGCCATCCCTGCCATGGTGCGCAGCCTGCTCAGGCTCAGCAGGGCCATGCCTGCAGCACTGTGCCGAGCCATGCTGTCCTATGCTGTGCCAAGCAAGCAGGCCAGGCTTGGCAGGGCTGTGCCAGTGCCGTGCCATGCCATGCTGTGCTATACCATGCTGTGCCATGCCATACAGGCTGCTTATGTTCAGCAGCGCCATCCCTGCAGTGCTGTGCACTGCCACGCTGTGCCATGCCGCGCCGAGCAGGCTGCCCAGGCTTGGCAGTGCCATACCTGCAGCGCTGTGCCGTGCCATGCCGTGTCAGCTGCCCGGTCTCAGAGGTGCTGTGCTTGCTGAGGAGGTACCACGCGTGTGTGTGTGTCAGTGCCAGGCACCGTACTGGCGGGTGATGAAGCTGGTGTCTGAGCCGTGGCCCATCTTTTTGCCACACAACTCGGGCAGCCCTGGCCAGGTCCTGCTCACTGCATCTGACACGATCCTGCCTGCCTGCCTGCCAGCGGCGTCCTGGCATGGCTCAGTGCCACCACGCCGCTGCTCCTACAGCGGGGTTCCAGCAGCCCTGGAGGCACCAGCGCTGCCCAGGCAGTGCCGGCGGTTGTGCCAGGGCTGAGCCCGCTGGCACTGCATGTGCACGTGTGTCCGTGCATGTACCCACATCTGCCTGTGTGCACAGAGGTGTTTGTGTGCATGCACCGCTCAGTCCCTCGCTGGGGACCCCGAGCCAGACTGTGACCTGGGCACACAGCGGGCATTGGGCTGGGGGACAGGACATGTCCCCAGTGGGACAGGACATCTTCCGAAGCTGAACAGGACATCTGCCCAGCAGGGCAGGACGTGTCCCCCACGGGGCAGGATGTGTCCCCAGCAGGACAGGCCACCTGCCCTTGCCCAGTGGCAGCCCCAAAGCGGGGTCACACAGCAGCAGGTGATGGGAAGGGCCGGGGCTGCCCGGACGCAGAGCACTGCTGGCAGAAGGAGACAGTGCACGGATGGTAATTTGTTCCTCGCTATCCACGGGGACATGAATTAAAGGGGCTGTGGGAGCCTGCGCCAATCTCCTGCTGTTGGTCCCACGAAAATCCCCCCGTGGGCAGGGGCAGGACGGCTGCCACGCTCCTGCCAGCCGTGGGAAGTCACTCAGGCTCCGCTCGCTCACTTCTGAAGACCTCTTGATAAACATTTATAAACATTTGTAGTATTTTAAATTTCCCCTCAATAATTTATGAATAGTTATTTTATATACTTTAAAGAGGGTAATAATGTAAAATTTATAAGGCGGGAGCGCTCAGAGTGGCAGCGCGGCGTCGCAGGGCTGGGAGCGGGAGGCGCAGCCTTCCCCGCCTCTCCCAGCCGAGTGCTGATTGAAACTTTAAAGGCTGCAGCAGTGGGGTAAAACGGGGTGTCGTGGGGACGTGGAGGGGCCGAGGGGACACGTGAGTGAGGGGGACGTGGGGTACTTGTGCAACCGGGCAGCGTGGCGGCGCCGAGGCTGGACCGCAAGGTGTCCGGCCAAGGTGGTGGAAGGAGGGAGGGATGGAAAGGAGAGAAATCTGGGGATGGAGGAGATGAGCGATGGAGATGAAAAGGAAGAAGGGGAGCGCATGAGAGGGGCGAAAGGATGAGCAGAAGAAGGGAGGGAGGGAGGAAGGATGTGTGTGAGGGAGCGATAACCGCAGCGGGAGGCTGCGGGAGCGAGGGATGGGGAGAAGGAGGGATGGAAGGAGTGGTGGGGAGGGGTGAGAAGCAGCTGGGAGCTGGAGATAAAGAGGGAGGAGAAGGGTGCCCAGCACTGAGCGCAGGAAGGTGTCAGGCAGACGGACGGATAGATGAGGGGGTGGATGGATGGATGGATGGGGGATGAGCAGAGCGGGAAGGAGGGAACAGGGAGACGTGTCTGCAGGGATGCGGGGGGGAGTGCGCCAGCATGCCCGGGTCTGCAGCGTGCCCCCGCAGCCGGGGTGGGAGCAAGGTTTGGGGTCCAGGGTGCAGGAAGGGGTGAGGAGTGCCTGGAGCCGCGGGGATGGGAAGAAGCATGTTTGGGGGCTGTTGAAGTGTGGTCGTGCCGGGGAGGCACCCCTGAGTGTGCACCAGGGTGCACGTGTGCGAGGCACGAGCGGGAGCGCGAGGGAGAGTGTGTGGGCAGGGGGCGATCGGACGTGCGGTGGCTGAGCACACGTGCAAGGTGTGACAGTGCAAGGTGGGTGTCAGGCCACGGGTGCATGCCTGAGAGGTGAGTGTGCGTGCAAGGCGTGAATAAGTGTACAAAGCGTGCAGGGCTGGAGGGTGTGTACAGTGTGTGTGAGCAGAGCGGGAGGGCTCGTGCCGGGGGTGAGCGTGCATGTGCTGCGAGTGTGCACAGGGTGGGAGCGCACGTGCAGAACATTGGTGGACATGCATCTGAAAACGACTGTGTGCTACACGAAGGTGCCCCCCCATTTTCCCCAAGCTCTCGGGGGTCCTTGTGGCAGAACCCCCACCCCAAGGCACCCCCAGTGCCAGCTGTGCCCTCAGGGACAGCCCTTCCCCGGCTCCCCGAGGGGTGCAGGGGCGGCCCGGGCTCCCCCAGGGCCGCCCTGAGTTCCATAAGGACACATGGCTGGTGGCCCTTCCCACACAGGGCACACCAGCAGGGCCCAGCTCAAAGGGAGACCCCCCCCAGAAATCCTACCCAAATTACCAAGGCACCTTAAATGCCCAATTGAAATCCGGCAGGAGCTGGCAGCCGCAGAGAGGGACCCGCCACAAAATGATAACATCTTCCATGCTATATATAGCGCTGCCTTTATATACATATACAGATATATATTTATTTATGCTGCTTCAAGGAGGATGTCAGGGAGAAGGGGAACGCACAGGTAGGGCACGTGTAGGACTGCGGGGGTGAAGTGTGCAAGGCGTGCAAGGTGGGAGCGCATGCGTGGGGCACGAGCGCACGTGCAAGCGTGTGCGGGGTGTGAGTGTGCAAGGTGTGAGTGCCTGTGCAACGTGTGAGCGTACGCATAAAGCTGGAGGTGTGTGCAGGGGGTGAGCAGTCATGCGAAGCGTGCAAGCTGTCTGCACGCAGGGCTCGAGCGTGAGCGTGCAAGGCAGGAGCGTGCGTGCAAGGCATTTGTTTGCGGCGTGCAAAGCACGATTGGGTGCAGAGGGGCTCAGGGGTGCTGTGTCCCCAGCTGGAACGGCGATGCCACCGCAGGGCACCCATTGGGGCGCAGGCGTGGGGGCACATATGGCATCTGGGGCAACGTGGGGTGCGAGGGGAGGAGGGGAAGGGGCATCCCGGGCTCCCTGCAGCCGGGAGCGGGGAAGGTGCCGGAGTGCTGTCAGCGGAGGGAGGATTTCTTTATTTTGATGATAATTTCCTGGTGTTTGGGGCTGTCAGGTTCCTGGTTAGCAGCTCCCCCCTCCACGGAGCTGCTCCGTGTAGTTGACACCGCAATTGTTTTCTGAAGAGAACACGCGACTCTCTTCTTATGTATTCCCTTTCCAGGTGTTTGTATTTGCTTCAAAGTCTCCTCATCACCCTGTTTGGTGACAAAAACTCATGTCTGGAGATCAGGGTAATGTGTTGCTTTTCAAAGCCCGTGGAGGAGGGGGTTGGTAGACATGGGTTTGCTGCATTATTTACTTCCCCACGGCGCCCTGCCTCCCCGGCAGCTCTGCCTGTTCCCCCCCCAGCTTCTGGGGCACTCACCCTCCCAGCTGGGACCCCCTGGGCTCTCAGCATCCCCCCCATGCTCTGGGGTGGTTGGGGGCACCCAGGCACAGCAGCACGCAGGAGGGGTGGGGGGGTTGGGGGCACCAACACTCTGCCCAGCAGCCGGAGTGTCCTGCTCAGCCAGGCAGGACCCCCGGGTGGGATTTGGAGCACCCATACCCTGCCAGGGAGCAGAGCGGGCACCCCCCGGCTTTGCCGTGTCACACGGCTCTGGGGAACGTGGCATAGTGACAAGGTGGCCCATCCCTCGCCCACATCCAGGGAGGGCCAGTGGGTCTGCAGCCCAGGCTTCCCCGTGCATGGCAGCACTCGCTAACCGACTGTGTTCCTGCGCCGGGGCAGGCGGGCTGGCCCCAGCCCCGTGAGCTGCTGGTGCCCCGTCGTCACCTTGGCTGGTGGCCTGGCCCCTCCGGTGGGATCACCGCAGATGTGTCCCTGCAGCCGGCGAGCAAACCGGGGCAGAAAGCAGTGTGCAGGAGATGGGAGGGGATGCAGGAGTGGTGTGCACTACCCCGAGCTCAGCACCGGTGCTCAGCACCCTCCAAACAGCAGCGTGCAGGCATATAGTGTGTGTGGCTGGGTGTGCACGGCTGGGGGTGCACGGCTGGGTGTGCACGCTGAAGGCCGCTGGGTGTGCAGCGCTGGGTGTGCGCAGCTGGGTGTGCACGCTGAAGGCCGCTGGGTGTGCAGCGCTGGGTGTGCGCAGCTGGGTGTGCACGCTGAAGGCCGCTGGGTGTGCAGCGCTGGGTGTGCGCAGCTGGGTGTGCACGGCTGGCTGCGCATGGCTGGGTGTGCAGGCTGGGTGGGGCTGGGTGTGGACGGCGGGGTGTGCACGGCTGGGGGTGCACGGCTGGGTGTGCACGGCTGGGTGCACACACTGAGCACAACTTCGTGTGAATCGCAGCACCCGCTCGCACAGGCACAGGACACGTGCTGGGGGAATCGCGCTGGCAGGTGTGCTGGCACAGCCTCCCCCTCCATGTGTGTGCAGTGCCACGAGCACAGGCAGTTCTCTATCTAATTGATCAATTAATTATCTCCAGCATTCAGCTGCATATTGGTTTTAGATGAAGGGATAGGCTAACAAGCAGATTAGGCGTGTGTGTCTTCAAGGGAGTGAGTGAGCGGAGATGTGGGAGGAAGGGAGAGAGACAGGAGATAGGCGAAGGCAGAATAAGGGCCCCTTGCTATTGCAAAGGCTGGAGCCAGGAGCTGGAGCGGGCGCTGGGGGCACAGCCACAGCGATGCAGAGGCACTGTGCAGAAGATGCTCCAGAAACGGTGATGCCGAGACAGAGGGTGCTCCAGAAATGATAGGCCAAGGCAGGAGGATGCTCCAGAAAAGGTGGTGCTGAGGAGGGACAATGCTCTAGAAATGGTAGGACTGAGGCAGGGGGATGCTTCATAAATGGTGGGACTGAGGCAGAGGATGCTCCAGAAGTGATGGGCTAAGGCAGAAGGATGCTCCAGAAATGGTGGGACTGAGGCAGGAGGATGCTCCAGAAATACTGGTGCTGAGGCAGGAGGATGCTCCAGAAATGGCACTGTGGCAGGAGGATGATGCTGTGGCACGACGAGGATGCTCCAGAAGCAGTGCTGAGTGCCCAGTGCCCACCATGGTCTGCAGCCCTGGCCAGGCTCATCCTTTCTCCACCCCCTTCTGCCCTGCCCACGATGGCTGGAGCCAGTCAGGGGAGGCTCCTGGGTGCCACTGGTCCTCATGGACCGTGGTCTGGGCAGGCAGCAGGCAGCGTGGGGAGCACAGGCAGCGCGGCTGCATCTCTTGGAGCCCTCGTGTTTTCTAGGACAATCGGCGCCCCAAAACTGCTGGGGTCGGGGAAATCCACGCAGCTTTCCACTGGTGTTCAGGAGAAACGATGGCATCGGTGTCAGCCCCCACTCACCCCGGACCTCCTCCGGCGAGCCCCTGGGGATGGCCCGAGGAGGCAGCCACAGGCATCAGCCATCCCGGCTGGTGTCGGGGCTCATTAAGGTGACAGGCTGTCACTCAGGCTGCGGCCAGCCCTGGGGCCACACCTGGGGCTGGAGGGACCCCCGCCAGCGTAGGGCGGGTGGCAGAGGCTTTGCATCCCCCCAGCACGCTTTGCAGCCTGTGGGGACAGCGGGGAGGGCTGCACGCCATCACCGAGCCTCCCCGGGCACCCGGGCGCAGTGTCACCGTGCAGGTTGCGGGGGGCCGGGGGGGCTGCGTCCAGGCAGAGCACGTGGGCAGCGGGAGGCAGCAGTGCCCGCCGTGGTCCCTGCCTGTCACCCCAAGTCCGCAGCCCCGGAGCGCCTTGTTCCCTGCCAATCTGTGTCAGGCGCTGATCCCCACCTGTCAGCGCGGGATATGACAGTCCATTAATGACCATCGCGGAGCAGGGTGGCTCTGCGCGCAGGGGAGGGATAATTGTTTGACTTTCTTTACTTCCCGTCCTGCTGTCACTCGCTCTTTGGAGCCCTGTCAGCCATGCGGCATCCTCCAGCCGCACAAACAGGCACCGCATGGCTCGACACACACACACGCACCGTATCCTGCAAGCGTTGGGCTCTCGCACGGGAGCTCACAAACGTGTATGCACGTGCAGCGTGCACACACATGCCTTAGCCCGCGCGCACGCAGCAGTGAGGTACGTGCACATACATGTGCAAGCGCAGCCTATATCCTGCATGCGTGTCGCTGCACACGCATGCACAGCACAGACACACACATCCTTTACTTCGGCGGCATTCAGCACTAAGAAATGCAGCCACGTGCTCGAACACATTGCCCGTTCAGCGTGCACACGCACACGAGCACATTAAACCCTGGGAGATGTATGTACATGCACACAGAGCCCATATTCAGCACCGAGGCACACAAACACACCCACCGCCTCTGTCCTACATACGTTTGCAGGCAGGGAGCACATGCATGCCCTTGCCTGGGCACGCAAGGTACCAGCACATCCCAGTGTTTTTGCCAGTCAGAGACTCTGCCTTGTCCTAGCTGAGCTCCAGCCACCCCGCTCAGCCTGGCACGGGCACAGTGGTGGCCCCAAAACCTGCCCAGGGAGGGAGGTCGTGCCCCCAAACCTGCACGCTGCAGGCACTGAGCGTGCATAGGCGTGTGCCCAGCCACCTCCATGTGCCCAGGGCTGGGCTCCCATCATGTCCCACAGCACAGGAGGAGCGGGCAGGAGGCGAGTGGGGCTGCGGGGCAGGCGATGCACCACTCAGGAGGAGGAGGAGGAGGAGGAAGGGGGCAATGCCAGCCGAGGTTGCGGTCACTGTGCAGCCAGGGGATAGGTTGGCTGGCCGCGACATTGCACAAGGAAGGCTCGTTGCATCTGCCGGGGTCCCCGAGGGCAGAAAGCATTTCCCTCGTTAGCCGGGATGCGCTTGCCGCTCTCGGGCTGCTTGCCCAGCGCCCGCAGCCATTCCTCCTCCCTGCTGCGCCCGCCATTTGCCTCTGCGTAATTAAAGATCCAACAACCTTTGCCGGCTGCCTGAGACACTGGAACAAATGAACGGTAAGCGCCAGATTAGAGCCCGGCTCGGCACCCCGCAAATCCCTTTAATGAGACATGTAGGGAGGGCCAGCGGGGTGCCCGGCTGCCAGGGTGGGCTGGCGCCCGCGCCTGGCCACGGTGGTGATGGAAGCAAGGACAGCGCGGGGTTTCTCGGACAGCCTGGCCATCGCTTGGGGACAACGACACCGATGGATCCCAGTCCTGACCCCGTCCCTGTCCTGCTCCTGACCCCAGCTGGGCAAGCATCCGTAGCACGTCCTCGTTGGAGGGGATACCATGGCTCCAGCACCCTCCCCCTTTGCACTCACACATGTTCTGTGGGAGCAACGCTGCGAGCGGTGGTGGGGAGAGGGTTAATGGCACTGGGATCAGCCTCCCGTGGGGACACGGGCTCCCCGGCCACCGCGCTCAGGGAGCGGCAGGGTGAGCCCAGCCCAGGGCTGCTGGGAGGTTTATCCCTTCCGATTGTAATATCAAAAAATGAAAAAGCCCGAATGACTGATGGGGCCGTAAGGACGCAAATCAATAGTTGACACCACAAACGATGTCTCCACTCATATTAGTGCCAAATTAAGCTGTTTACTCAAACTTTTCCCGCACAAGGGGAAGCCGGGGCCAGCGTGGGGAGCCGAAGATGGATGGCATGCTCAGGGGCCTGGAGGTGTGATTTTTCTTGCCATGACAGACAGTTTGCAACAACGACGGCTTTCCCCCCATTGCCTTCGACTTTGGAAGGTGGAGATGTGGTGAGGGGACTCGGAGAGCACCCAGGCAGCGGGACCCCATCCAGGCATGCTGACCGCCGGGGCTTGGGGCTCACCCGAGCATCCTCCTGGCCAGAGAGAGCCTGATGCCCCTGTCCCCCTCCTGGGGGTACCTGAGATGGTGGCAGGGGCCAAGGTAGCCCCAGACTCCTCCATGACATGTTGCAGGGACCAGGTGAATCAGGAAACAGGGAGACATCCCAGCTGGACTGCCTCCCCGACCACACTGAGCTGACTGGCGTCCCCAGCTTATCTGCACTGTCCCGGCATGTCCCTGCCCCAGGGGTTATCTCCAGCATCCCTGAGTGCCTCTAAATGGGGACATTTATCCCTGCTATCCCCGCATGCCCCTGCCCTGGGATGTTTATCCCTGGTGTCCCTGCCCCAGGTGTTACTCTCCAGCATTCCTGTGCCAGATGTTTATCTCCAGTGTCCCTGGTGTGGCATTAAGTGATTCATTGCTCCCATCTTGTTCATGACTCCTGCTTACCACGCCTGAGAGCCTGCCGGTGACCACGGCACGCTCCACGTCCCCCAGCCATGTGAGCCCCTCCCCGTGGCCGTGACACCTTCCCCGCTCCCCACCAGCTGGTAAGTTGTTGGCGAAGTACACATTTTGAGCAAAATTTGAGGGAAGACCAAAATGATCAGTGAATTCAGATCAAACTCGGCCAGTACAGAAATGAAAGCAAGGATGCAACGCAGGAGAGCAGCAATATTTTCCAACCTCGTGATTCCAACATGGGTTTTTCCAAATTGACCTTAATCTCTGGCTAGCAGAGCAAAACCCAGCAGCCAGGGCACACAGTGCCCTGCACCCTCTTGGTGCTCAGTATCGCCGAGCCCCGGGATGCTGGCATCTGGGACACGGTGTGACAGCGCTGGGTGGCACAGAGACCTGAGGGTTCTGGAGCTGGAGATGCTCCCTCCTTCCAGCACGGCGCAGGCGGAGAGAGGGCAATGGGCAGAGGCGGGGGCCGGCAACATGCACCTCATGCCTTTTAATAAAACATGAATTAGGTGCCAACCCGTATTAGATTCACTTCCCCGGTGACAGAAAATCAAAGGCTTCTCCCATCTTTTCTAGAGGCGCGTTCTTGATTGATCTGGAAGAAGCAGCTCAGTGCGAGGGAAGGAGTCTATACACACCGAAACAGCTCTTTAATTTCTTAATTTAATATCTGACACGTAAAGATTCTCATTAAGCCAGTCAATGAAGCCTGGAAATACAATTTTCGTGCAAACTGTCGCTATCATAACTTACACGAAACTTCAGATGGTGCCCTGTAAGCGGTGTGATTAAAACCATTCATCTTCCCTGTCAGTCGCCCGCTCCCGCACCCCCTGCAGCCGGCCCCCCGCCCCGCACCGCCCGTGCCCGCCGCAGCCGGCCAGGCTCAGCACCGCGTGGGGCTGGTGGGTGCCGCCGTGGCAATGGGCATCCGGGTGATGCTCTACAGCTGCATCCCAGGTCGGATGCTGCAGGGGCACGGGGACTGTGCTGCCCGGGCCAGGCAGGCGGGGGGGTACCGGCAGCATGCTGGGCAGCACCCCACCAGGCACAGCCTTCGCCGTGTCCCCAAGCCCTGAAATCCCCCCTCCAGGGCACGCGCAGGAGGGAGAGTTTCCCAAAGACGCTAATTAGGCAAATTAATTCCTATTGAGTCGCAGCTCTTCTCTGCCTTAGAAGAAAAAAAAAAAAAAAGCTACTTACTTCAGTGCTGATTAAATCCCAAATATCGAGACAAGGATTAGAGCTGAGACTGTTCCTCGGGGGGTGGCCCCCACGATGCTGCTCCCAGAGAGCACCTGCCTGGCACGGTGCACACACGCAGAGGAAGGAGCTGGCAGGATCAAGGCTTGCACAGGGACACGAGCCACTGCCACCCTTGACGGGCCATCATTCCTCACATCCCCTGGCACTGCCAGCACCGGGCAGAGCACATGTTAGCTGGGTTTGTTCCTCCTGTGTGGACTGAGGTAGAGGATGGTAAAGCCGCGTGGGCACAGGGCACTGCGTGGGCACAGGGCACGAGGATGCTCTGCCGTGGTGAAGCCTTGCTAAGCCTCGGGGTGCCTATTGAAACCACCCATGAGAGGGAGCCAGACAGGGGTCCCATCCTCACCGGGGCCTGAGGATGAATTAAATGATTTCTCAGGCTTTTCTGCCTCTCTCAGCCCTTCATCCCCCTCTCCCTGATCCAGCCCCGCTGAGACTTTCAGCTCCCAGAAACCTCCAGGAATTTCCCAGCAGCTGGAAACTCAGTGCTGGAGCCCAAGTTGGGGAAAAAAAGCCAACCCAGGGGACTCAGCAAATGCTGACGGGTCTGGTTCACAGCGGTGAGACGGGTGTTGCACCGCACCTGATGGAAGCAGGAAAATAGTGGATGAATAGCAGGTATCAGACCCTGTCGTCCCCCCCCAAGGCATGCAGCTGCCCCTGTCTGCCCTCCCGCTGGGGAGGGGGCACATGCCTGCATTTGGGATGGGTCCCCCAGGTACCCCAGCCAAGGTCCAGCTGCCATGCCGGGTCACCGAAGGATGCTCCCGCAAGGTGAAGGCTGGGAAGAGCCTCCAGCATATTCTGGCATTGCAGTTGTCCCAGAGGTAATCAGGGGGATTATTGTGCATAATAATCCTTATTATTCATCATTATCACAAAAATCACATAATTGTGCAGCTCCAGGGGGAGGAAGGCAGCCGAGTGGGCACCAGCGGGGTCACCCAGGCTCTGCCCCTGCCCCCTGGGCTGCCAGCTTGGATGACTTTGACTCCAACCTCTCACTAGAGACAAAACCTGCCCTGAACAGCACGGGCACCCACCTCAGCCCAGCCATGCCAGCTACAGAGGCACCCCATGGGTTCTGCACCCAGGGCACCCCGATGGGGAGACCCCACAGCCCCGAGGGGGCACCTTGTGGGGGCACCCCATGGGTTCTGCACCCAGGGCACCCCGATGGGGAGACCCCACAGCCCCGAGGGGGCACCTTGTGGGTGGCCCCTGGGGAAGGGCTCTGGAGGACACGGCACCCGGTGCCTGCTCATCGCTCTGGCAGAGCAGCTTTCCTTGTCTTTCTTCTGCGTGTTATCTCGAGACGTCGGAGCTGCCAGCTCCTGCCAGCGCTTGCACAGCCTGACGTCGGTGCAGCTTGAAAGTGCGCGTGGCGTGTTTGATGTCAGGATTACCGGCCGGGTGTATTGTAAATGCTAAAATGAAATAAGAAGATTAGAGAAGAAAAGCGCCGCTCCGCAGCGTGCGCCTGCCGATTGCCTCCCGCTGGATCTTCTGCAGATGACGGGGGGCACGGGGACCCAGCCCGGTGGCAATCAGGCGGCAGAGGCAGTGGTGCCACGGAAAGGGTTAAAATGGGCCAAGCATCTTCCACCGTCGCTGGTGCTGCTTGCCACCCGGGCCTGAGCCCAGCTGGGGCGAGAGGCAGGATGGACCCCTTCCCAGCTCCCCGGGGTACCGGGCACCCCGATGCTCTGGTTCATGTAAGTATTCACCAGCTGCTCCTGCCGTCTCCCAGCCCAGGTCCTGGGGGTCAGCGAGCAGCCCCACATCAGCCCTGTCTTGCCCAGCTCTGGGCAGAGCATGGTGGGGCAGTGGGGCGACGTGGGGCTGGGTGGGTGCCTGCAGCCTCGCCGGGAAGCTGAGTGAGCTCTGCATCCTTTCCCACTGTGCTGCATCCCTTCCCAGGGAACGTAGGCACGGCCGCCTCCCAGCCCTGGGAGCTGGCTTTTAGAGGGGAAAGGGCTTGTTCCTCCTTGGAGGCGGGTGATGACCCTCTGCAGGTCTTGCCGAGGGAATTTGAGGGTCTCCAAAGGGCAGGTGGGTGCACTCTTCTCCCCCACGTGTGTGGCAGGACATCCTTGCCCATCCAAGCCCAGACCCAGCAGTGGGCAGCTCCACACCCCTCCTGCACCCTCCCACTCCCCGCACCAGCCTCTGCCAGGCAGGGAGGGAGGCCAGCAGGCCATGGCCCCACGGGCGAGCGTAAGAGCCGGAGGGGATGGAGGGAGAGCCGGGGCAGGGGGTCAGGTCCTGCCAAGCCACTGTCCGTCTGTCCGTCTCCCACTGACAGCAGCACGCTCCCGAGCACCTCTGCCAGCGCCCCAGGACGCGGCCCCACGCAAACCAGCCTCTGTGCGGGCAGGAGGGCCGGGGGCACTGAATTTCAGTGGCAGCACGATTGGTCTTTATTTTCAGCTGTGCCCTTGGCCTCAGCCTGGCAGAGCTGTGGCTTGTCTTGCTGGGCCCCGCTGCCAGCGCTGAATGAGGAGGAAGAAGAGGAAGAGGAAAGGGCAGGCCACACCATGCTTCCCACAGCACTTCTTGTGCTGGTCCTGCAGGATGCCAAGCCGGGCACAGGCAGCGGTGCGTGGGGCACGGGGCTCAGCCTCACACATGCAGTCCTACATCCTCCCTGGCAGGATAAGTCCCAGGCTTGCAGCTCCTCCCGGTATGGCAGAGCACCCTCCCCATGAATCCCCGCTGCCAGTGACCCCCACCCAGCCAAGGGACAGCTCGTCCCCCCAGGATTGATGCGGGGTCCCCTGCCGACACCCCACCACGGCGGCACCCAGTACCCCCAGGACTGCACCCAGCATCCCGCATCCAGCAGCCGGGCGCATCCCGTGTGCCAGTGCCTCCTCCCCCCGCTCCCGTGCCCAGCACTGGCACCGCTGCCTGCCCGGGCAGGCCCGCCTGCATCCCGGCAGCCCTGGAGCAGGCAGGGCAGCGGGAAGCCAAGCACCAGCTGCCTCCCGGAACTTTTCCCTTCCCTGCAGCAAGGAACCGCGAGCAGGCTGGCGGCTGGCCCCGTGCCGTAACCGCGCGGGTACCTGCCTCCCCGCCTTATCTCTTGCATCTGTTCCCAATCAAAGCATCATTTCAATCCGTTCGGGAGAAGGTTTTTTCTCCCCCTTGCTACCAAATGCTATTGTTTTTCCGATGCACAGCAGCTCGGGAGCAGCAGCTCGGCACCTGCCCGCACCAGCTCTGTTCAGACGCATGCGGGAAAGAGCCTCAAGCAAGCCTGGGCTCGGCTCCCGCCTGCCGAGAGCGGAGCTGATTTCATCCCCGTGGCAAAGAACCGGGCTGTAGGGGGCAAGACAGAGCTGGTACCCCCCGAGGGAGGAGGCAGCTGGGGGCTTGACCCCCTTTCCGATGCTCAGCGTTTGGTGTTGGCAGCACTCGGCGCCCGGGTTAACGTCCACATGGGGCTGGGTGAGACCCATCGTGACGCCCCTGCATGTCCCTCATCCCCCAGGCTCTGCTGCCAGCTCCGGGATCCCTCCGGGCCAAGCTCAGCCCTGCATCACCCCCAGTGGGTGCAGACCCCCGCTTGCCCCCCACACTACCCTGGATGTCCCAGGGACAGCCGGGTCTGGCTCTCTCCCCTGCAGGAATCACCTCTACACATTGCCACGGGGCCTCTGTTGCTTCTGCACAATTAATGAGCTTTAATTGCCTGTAAACACATCCCTGGCAGCACCAGAGCTGCTATGGGAAGTTGCTGGAGTCGGGAAAAGGGAATGGGAAAAGGGAATCGTAGCAACTGTTGCTATGGCTGGACTGGCCATCCCGGAAACGTGGCTGTGGCCGAGTGGGGCTGGCGTTATTGCCCGGCACCAGCCACCACCCTGGGGGCAGCAGCACGGGGGGCACGGGGATCCCAGCAGCATCCTTGTCCCCCTGCCCTCGGTGCCACCAACACCACTGTGGCACGGTGCTGAGTGGCATGGGGCTCAGGCATCCCACAGAGAGCCCCCGCACTGGGACGTGGCTGCATTTGGGGTCCCATGGAGAGGTTGCCAGGGCTGGGGGAGGTGGGGAGGGGTCCCTGCCGTCCCCCTCTGCGTGCCCCCCAGGCTGGATGTGCACGCGTCTATATTGAGGTAATGAAGTTTGCAAAGGTCAGGGCTCCGGGTGTCAGGAGGTGGTTTCTGTAAATGCTATTTTCTAGCTCAGTGCCCTGTAACTCTTCCTGACGGTTGTGCTTAAATAAAACAAACAGCGAATTTTAATCACCCCCGCACGCCGCTCCCAGGCGCTGCTCCCTGCGCCCGGCACGGCTCACTGCCCCGGGGCACGGGACAGGGTGGCTGGGGTCCACCCACGGGTGTCTGGCAATGCTGTCCCCGGGATGGCACTGCGGCGTGGGGGCTAATGTCACACCAGTGCAGGAGTGGGATGCACCTCTGTCCTGAGTGGGCACAGCATCTGTGCAGCATCTGTCCCCCACTCACCGCTCAGCCAGCGATGAGGCACATCCCGAGGCACCTGTATGTGGCCACATGTGTGTGGATGCACGTATGCACATGTGCGTGTGTGTGTTCACGTGTGTAAGAATATGCGTGTGCCGGTGCATGCGTGTGCAGGTCCTTGCTTGTAAGTGCAGATGTGTGAGTGCACATGCAAGTGTGTAATCATGTGTCTGTCTATACAGGGATGCAAGCGCACGTATGCACATATATGTGCATATATATATGCACATGTCTGCATGTGTGTGCGTGCGTGTGCATGACTGATGCCTCTCTGTGTGCGCGCACGTATATAAGCATGCACTCCTGTACAGAAATGTCTGTGCCGCCCATGCACAGATGGGCGTACGTGGGTATAAGACTGCGTGTGTTTGCTTGTGCACGCAGGTGTGTTTACACACACCGCATCTGCATGCTGAAGGGCACACACGTGTGTGTGTGTGTGTGCACGCACACCACCTCCTCGTACCATGCATTTGTAGCAAGTTTCCTGGCTGCAATGACAGGGAAGTTTTCCTTAAGGCCGGGTGAGGGACGGGGCTGGGCGCGGGAGCAGCAGCAGCAGCAGCAGCAGCCGGAGCAGCACGCACCCGCGCCGGAGATAAGTTCCTGCCACAAAGTTTTCTTTCCCTGCTAATTTTCTGATTAGCCCCTGTCTGACGCGTCGGCAGCAGCGCTCCACGGAGCTTATTCAAAGGCGGCGTAATCTTTCTAAGCAGCAAACAGGGGGCAGGGATGCCATTCAGCTCCCAGCAGACAGAGCCGTGCGTCGGGAGGTAATAATTCTTCAGGGACTCGCAGCCGAGCGCTGACAAGCTGCCGGGAGGGCTGTGGAAATCCTTTCTGCGGATGAGCCGAGAGGATTCTCCTGCTATCCCCTAAAGCCTGCGTGTCACCCAGTCTAATAAAAGGCATTATCAGGAAGGTGGCATTTTTTTTTTGGCGTATCTCAGGCCTCCAGCCCAGTCCCAGCTCTGCTGGCTTTCCATGAGAACGGGAGGCTTAGGGCACGGCGGGTGCTGGGTGCTGCCTGCCAGGGATGCTGCTGGGTGAGGGGGCTGCACCCCACTTTCTGTGCCCCCCCCAGCAGGGGCTGGGGAGCACAGCTGTGCCCACTCTCCATCCTGCGCCTTCACTGGCCCGCAGCCCCCCACCCTGCAGCACCCAGCCCTGCGCCCACGGGCTGGGTATCTCCTGCCCGGGGATGGCAGCAGCGCCTGGCACCGACCGTGATGGATCTCAGCACGCCCGCCTGTTCTCCCGTCTGCCTTCAAGGAGGTGCGGGATGGAGGGCTGGGGAGTTTGAGGGGCTCAGAGCAGCCGGCTGGACCTGGCATCTTTGGTGTGCAGATGCCTCAGCCCCATCTGGGTGCATCCCTCAGCCAGGGATGAGACTGGGTCATCCCGGGGGGATCCTGCCAGGGGGGAGGGGTGCTGGGCACCTGGTAACCACAGCCCCAGCTCTGAGGAGAGTGTGTGCTGGGGAGAGCATCTGGGAGTGCAGCAAAGCTGTGCTGGGGGTACTGTGCCACAGAGAGAAGGATGGACCTCATGGTGCAGGAGGTCACCCTGGGGTGGCCCTGGCCTTCTCATTTCCCCTGGATCCTGCCTGGTCCTGGACCCCACCTGTAGCATTACCTGCTGCAGCCAGGCTCCAGGGAAGGGGCACGTACCAGGGCATGATGGCAGGGCATTGCCCACATCTGGAGGGGACACCAGCTCTATCCCCCGAGCTAGCGGGGGGCTTCCCTGCTGCCCTGGGGACAGTGCCCAGCCATGCACAGCACGGGCAGCGCCGGGCAGCACCCATACCTCCTCCGACTGGCTAATTTACTGTGCCGCTGTGCACCGTGCTAGCCAATAACTTTGAAACGATGCGAAGATTTGCAGCCAAACCCTCTCATAAAGAGATTTAGGAGGGTGACGAAGATAATTAAACATCCTTCCCCGAGTATTGACTTGCAGCTGAAAGGGGGAAAAATAACTACATTTTTCACAGTCCTTTTAAATCATCCTGATACCCGGCTGGGGCACTCTGCAAACAAGCCCTGGCCTGGCAGCCGGCTGCGGGCACCAACAGCCCTGTCTGCCAGGCTGGGGAAAGCACAGGGGAGCAGAACTGGGGGTTTGGGCAGCCGGGGGCTGGCGCAGGGTCCCAGCAGACAGCGCGGGGAGGGAGGGATGCTCCAGGGCAAAAAAAGCAGGGGTGATACAAGGCTGGCTGCCACCCGAGCAGCACTGAGCGGAAGGGTTAAGCTAAAACAAACAGCATGAGGTGGTGGGAGAGCCGGGGAAGGGGGAACACGGGGCCGCAGCACAGGGACGGTGGCAGGAGGCAAGTGGGGAGCAGGATGCAACAAGGAGGCTTAGGGAGATGGGAGTGGGGGGCTTAAGGAGAGGCCTTTGAGGAGCATCAGGATACACACCAAAGGGGTTGCAGTGTGCACGCATGTGTCTGCACACATATAGAGCACGTTTGCACCACTCTGTGGGTGCATGCACATGTGTGTGCGTGGGTGTCTGGGTGCTCAGCGCCTGTGGGCTGCCCCGGGCCCCCGGCTGGTGCACTGCCGAGCTGTGGGGTGCGTGTCTCGCCAGCTGCATGTGCTGCCACACGTGTGCTGGTGAGCTGGGCACGTGTGGGTGGCTGACACGCATGTCCAGACATGTCATTGCTGTATGATCTCTGTCAGCGATAGTTTCTGTGCCACCAGTTGGGTGGAGGGGTCACAGGTACCTGCCGAATGTCCATGCATCTAGCAGGATCCTGTGGGCATGTCGCTGCTCCACAGCTGCGTCCACACGTGCGCTTGCCCCACGTGACTCTGCGTGACACGTGCAGTGTGCTGCCGTTTCTGTGCTGTGTGTCATGCAGATGCGTGTCACTGCGCAGTGTCCTGTGTAGACGTGTTAATGGATAAGTGGGATGCTGGAGGAGCATCCTGGGGCAGGACCCTGCCCTGGCATGACCCCAGTTGTAGGAGAACACTGAGGAGTGGCAGAGAGGTACCCAGGTACTCAGGAGATATACGNGCTGGCCACACCAGTGCTGATACAGGCCAGGATGCCGTTGGCCTTCTTGGCCACCTGGGCACGCTGCCGGCTCGTGTTCAGCCGCTGTCGACCAGCACCCCCAAGGGAGCTTCTGACCCATCTGCAATGGGTCAGACCTGCTCTGGGACCTGCCTCTCTAGTCTCTGCACCCCTGGGAGCACACCCCATGCATTGCCCTCCGCTGGGTTTCTTGAGGGCAGAGCTGAGGCCAAAACTCATGGTGTGGGTGAGCAGGGAACCCCCACTCTTCCATGCCCCTGTTTGCTGTGCCAGCCCCTGGGAACGTGCCTGGCAGCCATCCCCCCACCCACCCGTGCTTTGCCATGGGTGCCACTTGATTTTGCCAGTATGGATGCCCGGAACCTCCTGCCTGTCTTTGCCTGAGGGAGACGCTGCTGCCCTCTGCCCATCTCCCTGGGAAATGGTGCCAGAGATGAGACCGTGTCCCTGCACTGGGGACTGGGAAGGGACCCAGCAGGGCTGGATACCCCGGCTGTGCTGGGTCCCAGCCTTCAAGAGGCTGTGGAAGGAGCATGCCCCCCCCACACTGCTCTCTGACACCAGAAGCCCCCAAAGTGGCAGGAAAAGCTCTGCACTGAAGCGTACAGGAGCTGCTGGTCCCCAGTACAGGATACTAATGCTGTCCCTGCCCTGTGTCCATCTCTGGGAGGGCTCCGGGTGGCCAAGGATGGGCTCGGCTTTTAGGATCCTGCCAGGAGTAGGAAGGATGCAACAGCAGCACAGGGTAGGAGCAAGGAGGAAAAGGAGAGTTTCTGAGGCTTCATCCCATCCTCTGCTTAATGGCAAAATTTATGGGGAGGTCCCTTCTCTGGGCTCCCTGGCACTGAGAGGATCGTGCCCCCAGCATGCCCATTGTCCTGGGGCCCTTTAATAGGGTCCAGTAATATCGAGTGTGCCAAGAGCCTGAAACCAAGGTGCAAATCACCCCAAATCCTCAGCTTTGAGCTGGCAAGACTGGGCTGTTCCCAGGGTGTGACAAAACAGAGCAGCGGGGGACACCAAGCACAATGGGGACGAAGCCACCACCGATGCCATCCTGGGAGGGCATGTGGGACAGCAGCCAGCACCCGCCAGGCACTGGGGTGGGGGACCCAGGTCAGAAACAGCCCCAGCCATCACCTCCACCTCCCTGGGCGAGCTGGTGGCATCGGCGTGGAGCAGGGGGACACATCGCCTCTGAGGCTGGTGGCTGCAGGGGAGCTGCCCTGCTCCTCTCTGTGTCCCTCGGCTTATCCCTTTCCCTTGGCCTCTCCCCGGCGCTGGCCACGTTCCCGTCGCTGTCGCTGTGGTCCGTGGAGCACGCGTGACACCCAGTGGGCGAGCATCAGACTGCACAGGCTGGGCAAACGGCAGAGCCCGCAGCGGGGTCCCCGGGCACGGTGGCCCTGGCCCGGGGATGTCGCCGATGTGACATTGCCCTCCTGCGGGGCATGGCGTGGCACTGCCCGAGGGCGTTGCGGCTGGGGTTTAACCTGGTTGGGTTGGATGGGCACACGGCTGGGGTGTCCCTGCAACCCTGGGGCTCCGGGCTCTCACTGGGGCTCTGGGGTCTTACCAAGACCCTGGGGGTCTCTGCAGCTCTGGGGTTTTGGGGGTCTCATCGGGGCCCCGGGGCTCACTGCAGCCCCAGGAGCTCTGCTGTCACTGGGACTCTGGGGTCTCCCTGGGGCCCCAGGAGTCCCTGCAGCCCCAGGGCTCTGGGGTCTCACTCGCTCCCCTGTGGGTCCCTGCAGCCCCGGGATTCTGGGGTAGTCCCTGCAGCCCTGGGACTCTGGGACCACACTTGGCATCCAGGGGTCCCTGCAGGCCTGGGGCTCTGGGGTGTCCCCAGGGGTCCCTGCAGCCCCAGGGTGTTTCATGCCTTGCACCACTCCTGGGTCGGGATCTGGCTTTTCCCTGGTTTTCCTGCTTCTCGCTGTGTCCCTCAAAGGGGAGGCAGCCTGGCCAGAGCTAGCATGACCTGATGTCTCCCAGGGGCTTAACATCTTTCTGCTCCCATTCTGGGACGATCTTCCCCTCCCAGCCACCATCTCCTAACGCCATGTGGCAGCTTTATCCCTTCCTAACTGCTCCAGTTGGGTTTCTCTAGGCCAGGAAACTCTCAGCCCATCTTTAGCTCTTCCTCCTTACTCTCTTGTTCATTCCCCAGGAGATAAACCCTGGTGGAACGAGGATCTGAGGGGAGCCAGCTGCGGTTCACATAAAGCCAAAGCATAACCATTTTCTGTAGGAAAAACATTTTTCATTTCAATTTGCAAAGCCTTTCAAAGTCGATTCTCAGAGGAGCAGGAGTGGTTGCTGCAGAGGGGATTGGATGCTCTTCTCCAGCTCTGGAGGGGCTGGAAGCTCGTCCTGCTGAGGCATCCAAGCTCATTAACAGAGCCATGAACACCCACACGCAAAACCCTGCAACCCCACTCCCGGTGTGTAAATCCCACATCCCAGCTCTGGAGTCTGGAAGACACTTGGAGAGTTTAGAAATTTGACCTGGAGAATGAAAGGAGAAGGAGGAAGGGACCAGAAAGTCCTTCTTTGGACACAACCAGGATGGGAGCTGGGTCCTCCTCGCTGTACCCTCACCAGGACCCCCTGCATACCCTGGCCCCACCAGGCTCTGGAGAGACCCCTGCTCATGGATCTGGTGGCCATGGGGCATGCAGGGGTGTCCTGGGGCCTGCTGTCCTGATCCCCCGTGTCACCCCCACTGCCTGTGCACAGTGACAAAGCGTGGATGGAGTCCCACCAAAAGCAGGACCCTCCGTACTCGCAGCAGATGGACCCATCTCAGCAGTGCCCTGGGATAACATCGCAGAGACAGGACAACCTTGTGAAGGACAAGCCTGTCTCCTGACAGTGTATTTCTTGCTTGCGAAGACACAGACATGGAGTACAGCTGTGCTGTCAGCCCAGGGAATGTAACTCCGTGCCAGCCATGGGGACACTGCAAGCTGCCAGAGTCCCATGGCTAATGAAAGCCAGCGTCCAACTAAACCAGGCGTGATGAGCCACCACAAGCAGCTGGAAGCTGCAGGACAGTGGGGTTACACGACTAAAACCAGGGTGCAGGTTCAGCCAGCCCTGACAGCAGGGCCTGGAAGGCACCAAAGGATGGGGACGCACCCAGAGCCTGGCCAGCTCCCTGCTAACAGATTCTCGTGCAAAATAAGCCCATCTTCCTTGGGCTCAGGTCTTGCTAGGGTGGCTAGCTCTAGCTCTGATGCCTCCCTAGAAGCATTCCTTATTTCCTCCCTCCCCACTGCTGAGCTCCTCTGTGGAGGATGGGAAAGATGGGGCTGTCGTACCTCGGGGACACCTAACAGGACTCTGTCACATTGCCTCTGAGATAGCCACTGCCTGGCTGGGAACTCAGGGTGGCTCCAGCCACAGGACATTTGATATTCAATGCTCATGAAGAGAAGTTAAACAAGATGTGACAGAGGCAAGGTCACATTAATGTGTAGCTTTACATGTGCTACAGTCGCCTTAATCTCTCTCCTTTGCCAGCTCCCAGCAGCACCATCCAGATGCAGACCTTGGGTCCAAACGAGCCAAGGGCAGTGGTAAATGGGGTTGGTTTGAGCCCTGAGTGCTTGCAAGGGCAAATGGGTCATGGGAACCCATCTCAGCTCATCTGGTGGCTGGCAGGGATGTGCGATGGTGACCAGTGAGCTTTTGGGTGGCTGCACTGTTGTCCAGCTTGAACACTGACCCCAAGGGCTGCTTCAGAAGAGAAAAAAGCACTTTCTGCTCAAATTTCCAGCCTGACCCACTGGGCAGAGAAATGCTCCCATCACTCAGGTGCAGAGAGAAATGTGTCCAGGTAGGGCTGGTTCATCCTTCAATGATGCTGGCCAAGCAGTCTGCTCCTTCCCACACAGCTGGTCCGAGCTCCTCCATCCACAGAACTGCAGTGTCCTCCCTTCCTTCACCCCTAGACAGGCTTCAGAGCCACAAAGTCCCCAGGCTCTGGTCCCACCTTGCCCCACACACCCACACGTGGGCTCTACGGGCCGTGTCTGGCTCTTGCAGGGGCTGGAGTGACTGCACACGCTTGCACGTGGACACACAGGTGTGCACATGCTCACACACATGCTCCTCTGCACCCCATGGGACACTACAGCAATGGCGTTAGACAGCTCTAAGACCATAAATCCATCTGGCCTCTCTTGCTCCCCGCTCCGCAGCCCCAAGGCCATCCCAAGGTCTTTCCTCTGCATTATCCCCAACTCGGGATCTGCCACTCCCTGTCCACTGCAGCGGCTCTTTAACCAAGCGTGGCGCTTGGCAGCTCTGCCTCGCCGGCGGACGGTCACGGCACCCAGAGCAACCCGAGCCGTCAAACACGCAGCTCCACGACGAGCCAGCCTGCATGGAGGAGCAACTGCTCGGCCCACCATGCCACAGCGTGGGCAGCTGCGGGCAGCTGCAGGCAGCTGCAGGCAGCCTTATTCCCCAGGCAAGGCTTTGTGGGCAGCTGCAGCTCTCCAGCTTTCTCCCTGCTCTCCCTTCCGTGAGTTTTTGCCCATGCCTTGATGCCCAGCTGGCAGCTGGTCTCAAGTGAGGTACCCCAGGGTCAGATGTTCCCCATCCTCATCAGAGGGTTGGATGAGGAGACAACTGCAACTTTGCCTTGCAGGTGGGGCTAAACTAGGGGAAATGGGTGTGCAGTGAAAGGCAGAGCCTCAGTCTAGGTGGACCCCGAGAAATTAAAAATTTGGGTCAACAGAAACCTCATGGACATCAACAAGACAGACCAGAAACTTCAGGTTTTACCCAGGCTGGGGCCTGAGGGGCTAAGCAAGGTCCCAGTGAAAAGGACCTGGGACAAGGTCCCAAACAAGGACAAGAGGCTGAACAAATGGGGCAAGCTGCCTCCCTGGGCGACACGAGGTGGAGTGTGGCCAGCAGCCTGAGAAAGCCCACAGCTGGGTGCTGTGCCCAGACTGGTCCCCCAGTTCAGGGAGAGGTGGAGGAGCTGGAGAGGGACCACCAGATGCTGCTGGCAGGGCTGGGGCCTGGGGCTACAAGAAGGGTGGGTTAGGATCTACCAGCTTCTTACAGTCACCTGGAGGGCAGATGCAAAGGCGACGGGGCCACACTCTCCTGGTAGGGCATGAGATGTAACAAAGGACAACAGACCTTAATTGCAGCTTCAGGTTGGAAAGTAGGAATTACTATTTTTTTTCCTGGGGAGATGGTGCAGCTGTGGGATGTGCCACCAGGGAGGTGGGGCAAGTCCGTCCTTCAAGACGCAGATGGGCAAAGCCATGGATGACCTTATCCTGTGCTGGTGGTGTTCCTGCTCCAAGCGGGAGGGTAGGCTAGAGACCCCCAGGCGTCCCTTCCCACCAGCATCACCAGGATCCTGTGAGCCCAGAGAGGGGCAACCTCCCCACCTGTAAACTCTTTCCCTTCCCCACGCCAGGAGCCCACCCCACAGACCCAGGACACCTTGACAGTCAAGGTCCTGTGCACAGGACCACGGCCCCATCCCAGGCACACCAGGACCCGCGCTGGCCCACATCCCACCGATGCTGAGCCCATCGCTTCCGGCGCGCTGCTGGGAGGCCTGGCTGATGCTCCTGGCAGGTGATCAGCTGATCCCGCCAGCGAGCTGGTGCTGCAAAGTCAGGCACAGAGATTGCCAGCGTGCCAGCGAGGGGAGAGCAGGGCCGCAGGGCCGGGGGGCTCGGGGGGCCAGGGGCAGCTCTGCCCTGAAAGCTGAGCCACCTGCGCACTGCTACCTGCTGAATAATAGAGGAGCTGACAGCCAGCCGGAGAGAAATGTGATCCTGGTTAGCCAGCCGGGAAGACATCTGAGCTCCCAGCAGCTGCAGTAGCAACTGCAGGGAAGGAGCCTTCCTCCCCGCTGCTCTGTGCAGCGCAGCGTGGTCGGGGTGGCTGGAGGTCTCTGCCCATCCCGGTGTGCCTGGGTGGCCGGTGCCCTCTCCAGGGGCACGGGCTCGGGGTTCGGAGGATGATGTGAGCTGCAGCAGGCACCCAGCGAGGCAGAGCTCAAGGGCACAGACGGTTTCCCAGGAGGTGAGGCAGAAGGAGCCTGCCTGCAGCCGGTGCCCGCGCCCTGGGTCCACCAGCTCAGCCCCATGTCCAGAGGAGGGGAGATGGTTTATATCCCGGATGACTCCGACTTCAGCTCCTTCAGGGATCAGTGCGAGAGCCTGGAGGGCTGGCACTGTCGGTATAACAAGGCTGGCGTGACCGTGTGGAGTCAGGGCCAGGAGGAAAGCTGCACCGTGCAGAAAATCAAGGTAAGCAGACGCCGGCGGCTGCGGAACCGCCAGCCCTTCCCTGCCCCAGCTGTGTGCCCAGCTGCTCCTGAGGGTCCCTGGGGTGCTGGCCCATCCTGGAGATGCACGGCACCCTGGTCAAGCCTGCCTGGGGGTGTTTCTGCTCCAAATGCTGGCAGGGTTAGTCCCCCAGAGGTGCTTCCCCAGCTGGCAAGCTGTTCTGCAGGCTCTCCCTGCCTGCCCCGCGGCTGTAGCCTCTCGACCTGTCGGGATGCCCACTGCAGCGTCCTGCCGTGTACGCACGCGTGCAGGCTCACGTTGCGGCTGCCCTTGATCCAGACACAGGAGGGAAGACCCTGGGATCGATTACGTTATGAAGATGTCCTTGCTGGGAGCCCACGGGCATGAGACAGGCTGTCAGGATGCCTCCCACGGCACACACCATCCTGGGGCACATCCCCTCTCATCCCGCACTGGATGAGCATCCCGGAGAGTTCAGGAGCCCCCATGTGCGGTCTCAGGAGGTTTGTTGCTTGCCAGGGACCAGATCTGGGATGCTGCAGAGGGGCTAGCGAGGCTCAACCATCCCTCAGGCTGTTACACCTTGTTGCTCATCACATGGCACTGCCAGGTGACCCTGAGTACATCAAGAGTGGTTATGGGGTGGTGGGGGCGAGGGGCATGGGAACCCCATCACTGGGTAAGCCCGGCGTGGGAGCATCTTGTGGGACAATGCTTGGCTTCGTGGCTGGTGTCACAGACAGGGCTTTGGCTTTTCTGGCCACCAAGGATCAGGACTGCTGGGCAGCAATGGGATCCACCCGAGCAAGCAGAGCCAGAGCATCTTACCAACAGGCTGGCCGACCTGGTAAGAAGGGCTTTCAACTAGGAGTGTCAGGGAAGGGTTACTACGACCTGAAGAGCAGGAGAGGTGTGGGGAGGTGGTGAGGAGCTGCCGGGGGTGCAGGACATTGGAGGAAGCTCTTGCACCGCTCTCCTGAACACAGAGTAACCGGCAGCCCGTCTCGAGTGCCTGCACACCAGCGCATACGGCTGAGGAGACACCAGGAGGAGCTGGGCACACAATGATTGCAATTACTGCCATGGTTGGAGGCCCTTCAGGGCCAAGGTGAGGAGGAGGAGGAGCAGCACTCTCTGCAGAGGCGTAGCTGCAATACACGCCGCCTTGCCGTGGTGAGCCAGGAAAGAGCTTCTGGGCTAGGATCAGGGAGCACTTAAGCCAGTTGGGCATGCACAAGTCCACAGGACCAGGCAGGACTCACCCAAGGGTGCTGAGAGGGCTGGCCAACATCTCTCCGAAAAGTCCTGGTGACTGCAGGAGGTCCCTGATAACTGGGAAGAGGCAAACGTCACATCCATCTTCCAGAAGGGCAGAAAGGGTGCTCCAGGGCACTATGGGCTGGTGAGCCCTGGGAAGGTGATGGAGAACATCCTCCTGGAAGCCATGTCCTGAAGGACAAGGGTGGTGGGAACAGCAGCAGGGACCTACCAAAGGCAAATCATGCTTGACCAGCCTGGTTGCTTCCTGCAATGAAAGGACTGGCTCTGTGGGTATGGGGAGAACAGTGAAAGCCACAGATCTCGACTTTAGTAAAGCCTTGGACAGGGTTTCCCGTAGTCTCCTCATCACCAGATTGGTGAGATCTGGACTGGAGAAGTGGATGATGAGGTGGGTGGAAAACCAGCTCACCACCAGGCTCGTGGCATGGTGGTCAGCAGTGCAGAGTCCAGATGGTGGCCAGTTGCTGGGTCCCACCCTGTTACTGGGATGATGGGATCGAGAGCCCTCTCAGCCAGTCTGCAGGCAGCGCTGGAGTGTGGAGCACGTTTGAAGTGCTGGAGACAAGGCTGCAGCTCGGCGTGACCTGGACAGGCTGGAGGGACGGGCTGGCAGGAACCTCATGAAGTTCAGCCAAGTTCAAACAAGGGCAGCCCGGCAGAGGGGATGTGGTTGTATCCCCCTTTGCCACCACTGAGCCCCATTGAGAGGGGACCCCAGGCAGGTTCAGGGGGGTCTGAGCACCAACGCCCAGCCTGGTTCATTGCAAGTAATATCTCCTTGATGTGGTTTCTCCCTTCTCTGGAGAGGGCCTAGGCATGGTGCAGGGGTTAGCACTGCCTAGGGACCCTTCCCAAAATGTGGGATGGAGGATGCCACCCAGTCTGTGCAGGAGAGCTGAGCTGCACAGCCTGGGGTTTGGGGGTGAGAAGAGCCCCAGTCTTTCCATTAATGCAGGCGTAACCTGGAGAGTCCCTGAGCAGTTGGAGCTTTGGATTTTTCCCACCTGAATTCACTGTGGATGGTCTGGTTTTGGGCTCTGTGCTTTCCCCATCCCTGCTGAACGCCTGCTGCGCCTGGTGCGGCCGTTGCACAGCCTCTGTCCATCTGTGGCTGGAGAGGAGTGGTGGACAGGCTTTAGCAGAGGATTTTGGGGGTGCAAGACTGCAATGGTCCTGCTGTGATAACCGGAGCTTCCAGGAGCCCAGGAGGACCATGAACTCCACCTCCGTCTGGAGGCATCCTTCACCCTGCAGCAGCAGCACCTCCAGACCCAGCTGGGAGGGGGTGGCTGGGGAGGGGGAGCAGGAGGAGGGGGCTGGGTGCTCCCACACTCTCCTCCACGGTGCCCTGGGGAGTGCAGCACATCTCCAAGCCTGTCCTGGGCACGAGTCCAGCACTCCGGGCAGAAACCATCACCCAGGCCATCGGAGAAAGCTTGCCTGAGATTGATGGGACCTGCCATGTTCAGAGGACCATCTCCAATTACACGGCACTGCCGAACACCTCATCAAAGATGCAAGGCCTCTAACGAGGAGCAGATGACATCTCTTTCCTCCTGGCATTGAGAGGAACAGGGCGGACGGCTTCATCAATAATGCACTCGCCGGCGCGGTTGGGCAGCTCCACGGCTCCGGTTACAGCCGGGGCCCCACCAACCTCCTGATACTGGACCCCACACCCAAGAGCATCGTGCCAGGGCAGGAGCATCCCTTTGCTTGCCCTGCAGGAACATGAGGTGAGGGGACAGGGCTGGGCTCGGGGTACCCAGGCACCAGAGCCTGGACCATCAGGCAGCTCTGTTTGAGGGCAGAGGGTCCTTCTACCTCCGCTGCCCTCCTGCCTTTGCACTGTGCTGCATCCCGGCAGCGGGGCTGGTGGCTCTGCCTGCGCTGTCCTGAAGCAAGGACATGCCCTGTACCCCGTGTGCAGGGCGTCCTCCATGGCACACGTGCACGTGGCTTTACAGCAGCACGGGGGCACAGCACCGCACACAGAACAGCCTAAAGTCCTCATCCCCAGATGGGCACAGCTCCATGCTCTGGGGGTGGGTGCTGCCCCCCTACCCGACTGCCCGTCTCCCCACAGACTCGTATCTCCTGCAACGACGTCCCTGCCGAGACGCTCTACGACGTGCTGCACGACACCCGCTACCGCAAGAAATGGGACTCGAACATGATCGAAACCTACGACATCGGGCGCCTGACCGTTAATGCTGACGTGGGATACTACTCCTGTGAGCAGTCCCCAGCCCCTGGAGACCCCCAGAGCCCTCCTCCCCGACCCCACAGCCCCGTGTGTGGGTGCGGGACCATGGGGGCAATGGGTTGTGGTGTAACAGGGTCTGTCCGCAGGGAAATGCCCGAGCCCCCTGAAGAACCGGGATTTCGTCATCCTGCGCTCCTGGCTGCCCCTGGGCAATGACTACATGATCATCAACTACAGCGTCAAGCACCCGGTGAGCCCCCGGCCAGTCCCAGCCCTGGCAGGGGTGCTGGCCCCATGGACCAGCAAGCACAGGCAAGGCTGGGAAGCGGCTTGGGCAGGCTCTGAGGTGCACGGCATCTCTCTGCAGAAATACCCACCCCGGAAGGATTTTGTGAGGGCCGTGTCCCTGCAGACAGGTTACCTGATCAAGGCGAACGGTGCCGGTGCCTGCGTCCTCTATTATCTCACCCAGGTGGACCCTCGCGGTGAGTGCCAGCAGGAGGGGAGGGTGCAGCGTGCCTCCTCGGGGTTGGGTCCCATTGTACCCCCAGAGCTCACCCACCGTGGCTCTCCAACACCTGGAGGTTCAAAGGGCACTGGGAACTGGGGACAACCCAGGGAAGAAGGGGGTTCCCTCCCAGGGCACAGCGTGGGGCAGGTGCCCTCAGCCCTGGGGGACTCAGTCTGGCACGGGGCACTGCAGGCTCGTGGTGCCTCCTCTGGGGCCGGCCCAGATTGGCTGAGTGACGGGGCTTTGGGGTCTTGCAGGGTCGCTGCCAAAGTGGGTGGTGAACCGCGTCTCCCAGTTTGTGGCACCGAAGGTAAGCAGGGTGCGTGGCCGGCGGTGGGATGCACAGGCATCAGGGATGAGCTGTCCCAAAGTAGCCCCCTAGATAGGGGCAGGATGGGTGCTGGGTGGCCCAGGGCTCGCAGGGCATGCACTGGGCATACTCCTGGGGCTATGTGATCCAAGCCAGGCCCCCATCACCTCCCAGGACCCCCAAAAAGCAAGCAATGGGGGAGGTGGGAGCTGTGCCCACAGATGGGGGTGGTTTCATCCCCACTGGAGACTTGGGGCACTGTGACAGGCTGGACGCACTCTGCCCACAGGCAATGAAGAAGATCTACAAGGCTGGGCTGAAGTACCCGGAGTGGAAACGCAAGCATGATCCCGGATACAAGCCCTGGGTGTACCCGGAGCAGAACACGCTGCCCAGTGTCAGCCTGGCCGAGCTCTCAGTGCAGCACGCCGACTCGCTGGAGAACATCGATGAGACGGGGCTGTCTGAGGACCATCTAAGCACCAGTGACCATGAGGCCTGAGCTCTTGCCTCAGGGGGCACGGGTCGGAATTTGGCCCCCTGTGCCCCAATAGGCACGTCTGCTCTCCAACTCCTTCGTCATAGACCCCCCCTACCCGGGCAGCAGGATACTGTCCCATGAGAACCTGCAGCACAGGTGCTGGAAAGAGGGAGGACGGGCACCCTGGTCCCCTCTGCACCCATGGTGGCCCATGGAGATGTCCCCACACAGGAGGCAGAGCTGGCAGTGGGAGTGGGTGCCCCAAGAAAAGGCTGGGCAGGGCAAGAGAGGGGGAATCCTTAATGGGGTGGGTAGGAGCTTTCCTGGCACCAGGATATCCCTTTGCCACTGTAAGACCTTCTAGGGGTGTCCCTCAAAGGTCCAGAAGTGGGGGATCTATGGGCGTCCTGCTCAGGCTTTGCAGCATAACAGGGCTTGGACTGACCCTCTCTGGCCCGAGGTCTGGCTCTGCCACCTGGATCAAGCTGGACCTACTCCGGCCCACCAAGCCCCCCCAGGCTTTGTGTGACCCCCCCCACCTCAGGAAGCCCTCCCAGGTCCTCTCCTGGGCATCAGGCTCACCTCTGCAGGCTGGCTCTAGCCCAGTGGGCTCTGGGGACCCCTTCCCCAGGTGGCGTTTGGGGGGACTTGTCCTGGCAGTGGGGTCTTGGGCAGCCTTTGTCCCCACTCTCTCGATGTTTGCCGCTGCTGTAGTTTCTGGCACAACAATAAAGGGGTTGGTGTGTGTCCAAGAGAGCTTCAGGCTGACACGTGACAGCAAGGAAGCTGGCACCCAGCCCACCCTGAGGCTGTCCAGGCACTAGGTCCTGGGTCGGGCAAGAAGGTCAGTCTGGCCGTGCAGTCCCAGCACCCAGGGGTGACCCTCAGCAGAGAGCGAGGTGGCCGGCGGTGGGGCAGGAGACGTGGATGCTGGGCTCCACACACCCACACGCGTGCGGGTGAGCGTGCGTGGGCACAGGGCAGCTTCCACTGGCCCACGGGAAGTTAGTCTAGACAGACACCGCTGGGGGAATACGCTGACAAATGCTGGATTTTCCATCCACCCGATCACCCCCACGCTCCGAGGCTGCCTGCATCTGCTTGGCTCCTGTCCCAGATGTGTTTAAGCCTGATCTGTGCAAGGCCATTGCTGACGGTGCTGGGCTGCTCCGCTCCCTTGCTGGGACAGGTAAAGGCTAGGGGACACGGCCGGGATGTGGCAGCCGCTCTCACAGCCAGAGCTCTGCCCAGGCAGTGGTGGGGGACAACCCCCTGGCAGCACCCAGGGCTTGCAGCCTGCCCAGAGCCACCTGCCACTTTGGCTTTTGGGGCCCCTCTGACCCTCCCAGCCTCATGCTCCCTGGTCACCCCGACCTCCTGTGGTCCCACCCCGAGCTGTGAGTGCTGCTGCCCTGTGCTTGCTTCCCCCACACCTTGCGCTTCTCCTCCCCAGCTGGTCCAGACGCCCACCCCAGCATCCCGGGTGCGGATGCTCACTGTCCCCCTTTAGCCACCCCGTTAGGTCACATATGTCCCCTGTGCTGCTCCAGGGGGACATCACACACACGTGCCTCTCTGCAGGGAGAGCTGGGGAGGGGAGAGGAGGTCCTGGCAGTCGGGAAGCCGGCTCCCACGGTTTGCAGCTGGGCTGGCTGCAGGAGCAGAGCAGGGGCGAGAAGCCGCCTCTGCAGGGAAAAAGCGGAAAACCCAAGGGCAGGAGATGTGCAGGCTCCCCCCCAGCACCAGCGCACGGGGCTCATGGCGAGGGGAGCAGTCCCTCCCTGTCCCGTGCTGGTCCCACCATGTCAGCAGATGGAGGGCACCCACAGCAGGGAGGATTTTACCTGTGAAAAGACACATCCCAGCCCCGAATTGCCCCAAGAACACTTTGCAATAATCGTGGCAGAGCTGGGCAGGGAACCGTGGCCAGAGCAACACCCCTGGGTGCTGCCCTGATGGGGCAGAGCCCACTGGCACCCCAAGCCCGCAGGGTGCTGGGGTGAAGAACACCCCGCGCGGCCTCGGTGCTGCGGGAAGCAGCCTCGTCTCTTCTCATTTCCCGAGTGTTTCTCTGCGGCAGCCGGGCTGCAGCACTGCTGCGGGGCTATATTTAGCCCTAAGTAGGTGTGAGGAGCTGCTGCCTGAGCACCAAGAGGCCAGCGGGGAGTCTGCGCTCCCCAGCCGGCCCCGGGGAAGGCTGTGCCGGGGTGAGTGATATCTCAGCCCAGGATGCTGCCCAAAATGACCAGGACGGTGGTGGCATCAAGTGCATGGGGACGACAAGGGCCGCTGGGGTGGCAGGGACACTGGTCCGCATCCAGCACTGGGCTGTAGCAGAGCTCCTGGTCCTCAGCATCACCCTGCCCAGGGAGCAGGGTGAAACCTGTGGGGCTGGGGAGGGGGGCTGCCCCGGACCCCATGGGGTGCCGGTACCCCCAGCATGGTGATTTCTTACTGAATGATGTGCCACTGCTGGGTCTCCTGTGGCACAAACAGGAAGGGGGCCGTGCGCCAGCACCCCCGAGCACTCAAGCGAGGGAGGGGGCAGGCAGGGTGTGGGGGGACCAGAGCCCCCCGAGTGCCCTCGCCGGGATGCTGGGGGAGCGGGTGGCCCACAGCCCAGCAGGGCAAGGGCCAGACACGCGGGGGCTGCGGCCCCGCACGAGAGCCCAGCTGGACGGCTTTTCCTGCCTGGCCCCGAGTGGAGAGGAGCCGCCCCGCCGCGCAGAGATTGGAAAGGAAACGGGAAGCTGCTGCTGGACGAGAGATTAGCCCGGAGGCAGTGATGTCAGCCAGCACCCCGATGGATGGGGGGCAGGGGGAGCGTGGCATGGGCCCCCCGACCTGCCCACATGCAACTCCACAGCCGACTCCAGTGCCCCCAGCGTCAAAAGTGCCCCGGCTGGGGGAGGATGTGACCCCATCCCCAGGATCTCATGCTTCGCATCTCCTGAGCTCACAGGGAGGTCTTGGACAGCTCTCGCCCCCACCCACCCACACCGGGACGCTGAGCCCCACAGGGAGCCCCCCAGCAGCCTGTCCTATCTCAGGGACTGGCAGGGCTCTTGCCTGGAGAGGTCCAGCAGGTTTCCAAGTCCAACAGCCTCCAGCTTCCCCCTCCGCGCTCCTCCACCAAGCCCTCCCAGGGGCTCAGCTCTCTGCCATGCCCTGGCAAACCCTTCGGGCTCAGTCCCAACCCCACATTTCCAACTGTCCAACGTGGCATTTGCCCTCTAGGTAGAACCATGAGTGTCCCTCACCCTGTCGTGCTCCCAAGAGATGCTCCCACCATCACCGCACACGTTCCCCAGCACAATCCAGCGTGGGTAGGGCTGAAGGTAGAGCAAAGGCTGCCCCAGGGTGCAGCAAAGGCTGATGGCTAGGGATGGAAGGATGGATGGATGGATGGATGGAAGAAGGGAGAGAGGGAAGGATGGAGGGAGGCAAGAATGGGTGGATGGAGGGAAGAATGGATAGATGGATGGATAGATGGATGGATGGATGGATGAATGGATGGGCAGCTGGACAAGTGGACCTTGAGGGACAGTGTCATCATGGGTGCTGCCCAGAAAGGGGAAGGATCCCACAGGCCAATGTGCTGGAAGGATCCAACCTTCACTTTAACCTTCACTTCCTCCAGCCCTTGCCAGCATCTTCACGAAGCCCAATCCCCCAGCGCGAGGGGTGTTTTCCAATCCTGCCCATCTGCCTCCTCCAGGGAGCAGGCAAGACCTTCCTGCTGTGTGAACCCGCAGGCACAACGGGCTCTGGAAAGGGGCAGTCCCCGTTAGGAACTGGGTGCTGGGGCT
The DNA here is from genome assembly GCA_013400755.1 of Pelecanoides urinatrix. Taxonomy (NCBI): domain Eukaryota; kingdom Metazoa; phylum Chordata; class Aves; order Procellariiformes; family Procellariidae; genus Pelecanoides; species Pelecanoides urinatrix. The sequence goes on along the minus strand of VZTQ01000410.1, from coordinate 22,015 downwards.
CAGCAGAGGTGCTTGAGCAGGGGTTTTCCCCCTGCCAAGGGAACCGAGCCCCAGTCCTGGCACTTAGGTGACTGTGGAGGGAGAAGGGAGCAGGGGAGAAGGTTTTCTGCACCAAACTGGCCTGTCAGAAGCCGTGAGGATGCGGGCTGTGAGGGCTGAGCCCTGTTCTTGGTCACACCGGGCCACCACATGGGACTGTAACTTGCCACTGTGGGGATGTCCCAGGGTGTCCCTTCCACCCTTGGACAACATTTCCCTCCCCAGCAGCCTATCTCTGCCCTCCCGGCACGCAGGGAGGAGCACCACTCCCAGCAGCAAGTTATGAGGGGTCTATAGAGATGCTGCAGAGTGACAAACAGCGGTGAGCCAGGATCTGGCCCCACGCAGGAGTGTGCTTCACTGGTGCTAATGCCTCCAGCACGGTGGGATGGAATCTATGGCACACCAGCTGCCACCAGTGCTACTGGCACCCTTTGCCCTGCCCCTCCAGCCGCTCACACCACAGACCTCAGCAACCTTCCCATGAGCAGCGGTGCTTATATTTAGCAAAACAGCTTCCTCTAAGAGACCGGGGTGGGAGCCCAGGGGGATGGCGCAGGCCACGGTGCAGGGCCAGAAGGTCCCTGCACACCCTGAGGGTCCCTGTGCACATGGGGCCACCCGTGGCACCTGCGCCGTCCCCAGCCCCAGGGACACGTCACCCCCGCCAGAGCAGACGGCGGGGAAGGGGGAGGAAGGCGAAAGCCATGCCAGGCTCATGCTGAGTTCTGCTTCTGCCTTGTAGGAGCAAGCCTCCAAGTGATAAGGAGAAGCTGCTGTTCCACACCAAGCTGCACACACAGAGACTTGTACGGGGTGGCCCTCCCACAGCGGGGACTCCCACCACTCCCGGCCCCCTACAATGACTTCTGGGGACATCATTGGGGCAGGGAAAGACCAGTCTGAGTTGGAGCAAGGGGGTCCGCAGAGAGCTGGACTCTCACAGGGCAGGGAGTGGTTATCAGCCTTGCCACCAGGAGCGGAGAAGGGCTGAAGGGTGTTGTGAGATATCAGCCTTGGACATCCTCCGTGTGCAAGGTTGGGTAACAGCGGAGCCGGACTAACTGCCAGCCCCACTGGGGCTCTTGCGAAAAGCGTTGCGTTAAAGGCAGCCGGGTCGGATGGTGGTGAAAGCACAGGCTTGTTGCAGGACAGAAACCCTCCCGATGTCCCCCTGCCACCCCAGACCCTGCTGCCATCCTGCCCTTCTGCTCATTCCACATCCCCCTCATCATGGGGCATTGGCAGTGGGATGGGGTGCTGCATCCTCAGCATCCCTGCAGCTCAGGGGAGGTTTTTGTGTTCCCAACATTTCACCCAAGCAGCCCCAGTGCCAGCCCTCCCAAGTCCCTTCATCAGCATGAATATTTTAGCCTGTTTTCTCCAATTTGGCAGCACCTTCCCAGCATCTGCACGGTGCCCAGTCTCAGACCATGGTGGAGATAGCGAATCTCTCCTCTTGCCTGCAGCCAGAGGCAGAAGCAGCAGATAGAACCAAATGCACCTGAGAACTTCAAAGATCTCGGCAGCGCAGCCTTGGACTGTGGGTCTCAGGGAAGCCTGGTCCCCTCATGGCAATGGATGTCTGAGGGCTCATCGTTGGGACCAGGACCCTTGATGGGAAGGTGAGAGAAGGAATATGAGGGGGGAGGGGGGAGGGTGGGGGTCAGCCACCGAAGGAGGGCAGAGCCTGGCCGAGGGGCAGGACAGCGGGCAACCAGGCCAGGGGCCAAGTGTGGGACAGGGTCATGCCGGGGAAGGGGCAGGACGGGAGGGTGGGACGGGGATGGGGACTAGAGGGTTGGCCTGGAGGAGGGACCGGCAGTGGGAGGCGCGGGCTGGGTGCTGCGAAGCCTGCCTGCGCCCGCAGCAGTTCCTGCAGGGCTGCCTGCCCGTGCCCGCAGGCTGAGACCTGTGCCTGGCGGGGACACCTTGGCATCACCCTGGAGCCCAGAGCGGGGCAGCCGTGGAGCCCACAGCGGCACTGCCACCGTGCTGCTCCACCGGAGCCAATCCTGGGGGGCTGCGGACCGCGCTGCAGGGCAAGAGGTGAGGGAGAACCCCGAGGGTGGCAGGGGATGGATGGGACAGACTTGGGGATGGGGGGGAAGGACCAGGACCGGGGCAGTCTATGCCCACTTCCAGCCCACGACACCAGCTGGTCTGCACGGGTTTACAGGGGCAGGGAGGGTGCCCACCGCCCTGTGAAGTGCCACTGCCCGCGGGCACAGCTGGACTGCCCCAGAGTGCCACACCACAGCCCAGTGCCCGGCACGGCCCCAGTGCCCACTGCCCGGGCATGGGGAGGTCTCGGGAGCCAGCTCCCCCCAGGAGGCTGCCTGCTGAAGCCCCAGGCAGGGCAGGCAGCGGGCAAAGCTGGCTGCAGATCCCTCGGGGTGATACAGGCACAAGAAAGGGGGAAGTTGCCCCATTTCAGCACCAGGCTGCTGGGCAGAAGTGGGTACAGCTGTTTAACCCTGTGGCAGAGACACCCAGCCCACACCAGTATGGGACATCATCCTCCATACCCCCCTGCCCAGCCCTTTGTGTAGGTCCTACATCAACAGGCAGCCTTCCAGCTGCGATGTCCCCATGCCCGGCTCCCCAAGCCCAGCTCCCCCAGCTCCTCAGCCGTCTCCTGCCATGACTGTCCCTCCTCAATGCACACCAGGGCGCAGCCGCTCACGCATGGAGACCCCCGCCCCTGCACACACATACAGGGTTGGGCATACGCACCACGCACACCCCACACCCACGCAGAGAGCTCTTGCTGACAGCATCCCCCACCACGTGCTCCCGGGTACACCACCGCCTCCGCCAGCCTGCCCGCACTTCCCCATGCCACTCATGCAACCCTTGCCTGTGCAGGCAGCAGTGGGGAGCAGGCAGAAGCCTGCGCAGGGGCTCGGGGGCTCGTGCAGCCGGGAGCCTGGCCCGGCTGTCCCGCGGCAGGTCGGGACGTGGCTCCCGCGGGAGGGGGCAGGGGATGCGTGGGAGCGTGCAGGCAGCAGGAAGGAAGCCTGCGCCGAACAATAGAGGGAAATGGAGGAACTGGAAAAAGACCCAGTGGCAGCACAGTCAGCACAGATGGTTTAGCGCAGAGCAGCATGATTCATGGGAAAAAGGCCCTCAACACTCCGCAGAGAGCCCGCAGCTCTGTCCCGGGGCTGTGCCAGCAAATAATTTGGGCATGGGGGTCCCCAGCGGAGCGGGACTGGGTGGGCAGCCTGCTGAGCGTGAGCCCCAGGCCGTGCCCCTCTGTCTCCAGCTGCGGGTGCTGGCAGCGGGGCGCGCGGGGGCCCATCCTGGCTGGGGGTGGGTGGGAGGCTGTCCCCCCTCCGCCTGCCCGTGAGTCATGCTGACCTCTCCCATGCCCTCGCCAGCAGTGAGAGAGAGAGATTATGGTCTGGCCCTTCCGGCCGCAGAGCCCTCCCCAGGCTGGCCGGCACAGGAGCTCATCCCCTGGGAGGGGCCCAGCTGCTCCCCCCATTATCTGCCTCGGGCGGCCCCCTCCGCCGTGACACCCCCCTGGCTGCACCCGGCTCTTGTTCTCCTCCCACCCAGCTCCGCACTTAGCGGAGCCCAGGATGCCCCAGCGCCCAGCATCTGCTCGCCCACCCGCTCCGCTGTGAGCCCCCGGCCACTCGGTTCCTGTCGGAGCTCGGGTCACGGCCTCACCGACAAAGCAGGGCCAGGATCCGGCAGCTCCGGGGAGGGGCGGAGAGGCTTGGGGCTGAGGAACAACAGGATGCCGGCTTCTTGAGCTGGGAGGTGAGCGGCTCCGGGGAAAGCGGCGAGGCAGGGGGACCTTCGGGAGCATCCTGTGCTCCCACCCACGGGATTCGTGCCCTTCACAGCAGTTGAACCCCTCCTCTCCCTTCCTGTTGCCTCCTCATTGCCTTTCTCTCCTCCTTCCACAGATGATGGGCTGAGCATCCGTCGCAGAGGCACCCCAGGGCCATGAGCTCCCCGTGCGGACCTGACGCCGATATTGCAGACTGGCTGGCCACCATCCACTTGGAGAAGTACCGGGATGTCTTCAAGCAGCATGGGTACCACGTGGCCAGAGATGCCGCCTCGCTGGATGGCGACCACCTGCAGCAGATCGGCATCACCGCCACCGGGCACCGCAAAAGGATCCTGAACTTGGTGCAGCAGACACGGATGCTCAGTCATTCCTGGAGGGGACCCACAGCAGGAGATACCCATCTCCGAGCCACCGAGGTCCTGGATGCCCCCCAGGCGGGCGAAGATGCCATGAAAGCAGAGCCAGGAGGGGCTACTGATGCCTTTGGGACGCAGCAGCGTGTCACTGTGTCCGCCCAGGCATCGCCTCTACAGAAGGACCCTGCTCCTCCCCTCGTGAAGCCAGTTCCCAAGCCGAGGACGGTTTTCCCTCGCTCAAAACCGGAGCAGGGCTTGGCACCTGCGCCGCCGGCACGCACCACGGTGCTGGCACACGGCCCGGGCAGCGACGGGGCACCTGCAGCCTTTGTGGTACTGGAGGGGTTTGTGCCAGGGGAGAGCTCCACGGATTTGGAGAGCCCGGACCCCAGGCCAGCACCACTGGCTGGCCCAGGGGCGGCCGTAGCCATGGGCATGGGAGCATCCCGGCTGCGAGGGCGGGAGAGTGCTCGGGAGGGGACACGGTACCCCGCAGCTCCGAATCATGGACAAACCCTGGAGGCATCGGAGAAATCCCCCCCGTCCATCCCGTCTGTCCCACCACGGTACAGCCACAGGGTCCCGGTAGCTGAGCCCAGCCCTGGGAGCACGCCGGAGGGTCACCCCGTGTCCAACCCTCCCCTGTCCGCCGCAGCCTCCCCAGCCAGGAGAGATCCCTCGCCGTGCCCCAGGGCAGCCTTGCAGCCAGGCTCAGGGCAGGACAGGCTGGAGATGGTGTCCAACGTCATCTATGAAGGACTCAAGCCCCCACCAGCACCCACTGAGGACTCGGGAGGGGAGGATGGTCCCCAGGGTCAGGTTCTCGCTCAGCCCCCAGCTTTGTCCCCGCAGGAGCTGACCCAGCCGGACGACAAGCCTGAGTAAGCAGATGCTTTCCCTCATCTCAGGGAGCAGAGGAGGGGTGCAGAGCAGCCAGAGCCGAGGATCCTGAGAGTCCCCACCCTCGGGAACTCGTCCTCAGCCTGTCCCTGCCTGCCTCTGGGTGCTGGCAAAGCCCCTTTCACCACCCTCCCTGTGCCTTCCCCAGGCTCTGCGCAGAGCTGTCCCGCAGGGCAGCTGGGATCCCTCGGAGCTGACAGGGTGGCCCTGGGCCCCTGGATGGCTCATTCTGGTTGGGGGGAGAAGCTGCTGCCCCTCCTTCTCCCCCCCAGGCATCAGGGCTGGGGCTCCCCGGCATGGTGAGGGGGTGGCTGAGTGAAGGCTCTGGGGCTGGCTTGCGCTGGGAGATGTTAGAGGGGGGCGAGCTGGGACGGGAAATGCCCGGCAGTGCCAGGAGACACAGCCCGGCAGGTCCCAGGGTGGGGAGAAAAAGGGAGCAACGAGGGCTCTGGGAGCAGAGAGAAGATGCTGCACATCCCAGAGGACAAAGCCGGGCTCAGCCCCGGTCAGGCGCAGCCTCCAGCCCATGTAAGCCAGATGGGAAAACAAGGTGGAAAAACCCCACAGTCTTTCACCCCGTCCTGGCCGCAGTAACCCCTCTCCTGTTTTCCAGCAGTCCCGGCTGGAAGGACTGTGGGAGCCTGCCCCCCGTCCCGCAGAGACCCACCGGCAAGCCAGGTGAGAGCCCCCAGGGCACCGGTGTGCAGCGGGGACCTCCCGGTGTCCCCAGGCAAGGGGGGTGAGGGGGACACCCGCACACCCTGCCTTTCCCCCAGGTCCTGCCCCGTGCTCCTGCCTCGCTCAGGGACTGGGGTGGCCCCGGCCCAAGGCAGAGCCCAACCCCACACATATTTGGGCTGGCACGTCTGTTGTGCCCTGGATGTTGGGGCGCGCTGTGGTGGTCTTGGTGGGGGTGTTTCCCTCCAGGGCTGCCAGTCCTGGCCGGCCGCTGCCCTGCAGCAGGCACCGCTCACTGCCTTTCCTTCCCATCTCTCTGCCACAGAGGTCGGTGAGCAGCCCGTCAGCCCCTACAGCGAGACCATCTTTGGGCACGTAGCCCCCTCCCGGGAGCAGAAGGTGAGAGGAGACTGTGAGGATGGTGACTCTCTCCTGCCGTCTCTCTGCATCCCACCAGCTGCTGCAAAGTAGGGAGCTGCAGCTGGTGAGATCGTGGTGCCCAGCAGTGCCCGGCTGAGCATCACTGCTGGGGTTGGGGGTCACAGGCTGGGCCCCCCGTGCAGTGGGCCAGGCAGGTTGAGGAGGTTTGGGATGGGAGAGGGCAGAGGGGAGAGGAGATGTGACCAATCTCTTCTCCCAGGGTGTTGGCATCTCCTCCGATCAGAGCTACGAGGCAGTGTCCGAGCTGGACCTGGAGCGAGAAACATGCAGGTAGGCATCGCCTCCTACGGGCTGCAGGAGCTGGGCTGGGCTCGGGGTGGGGATTTGCATGCCAAGGGGACAGGGGACACCCCTGGGGACAGCCTGAGAGGTGGTGGGGGCTTTTTCCCCACCATAGAGCCGATCAGGAGCATCTGGGATCAGGTCAGCAGGCTTAAGAAGAGCCAACGGGCTCAGAGATGAGAAGGAGCCATGCTGGTGGGTGGCCCTCGGGGGGACAGTGCTTGCCAAAGATGCTCTGGGTGCACAGCTGGGGCAGTGCCAGTGGCATTGGGCACCTGCACACCGGGTGGAGCCTGGATTTGGCTGCTGGGAGCAGGGAAGCACCACAAGGAACAGGGATTGCTCAGAAATGGGATGGCTCCGAGCTCCAGATGAAGGGATGTGCGACCTCCAAAAGCTCCAGCATCATCAGATCAACATTTGCTGATCTGTCACACTGCGATGGACAGTGAGATTGTGAGGGACATCTTTAAAATGCTTTTGAAATATACTTTCCATAGCTCCTGATAGCATCTCAGAAAGAGGAAGGAAAGCTGCTCTTCCCATTTCAGACGGGGGGGGGTTCCTTTTCCTGTGTTGCTTAGAGGAGGAGAAGAGCTGCAGCTCTGTGCCCTTCAGCTCTGCCCATGGCCTTGCCAGCCAGTGCGTCCCCGTGTCCCTGCCTTTCTGGCCCCAGTGTTGGTCGGTCCAGCCCATCTCCTGCTCTGGGTGCGAGTCACTGCGGTGTGTCCTGATCCAGTGTCACAGTCAGCCAGACGAGAGTCAACACGGGCCATGGGTGGGGAACTGCAAATACCTGGGAACAGGAGTGTTGTAAGCAGAAATATTGAAATCTGCCATGGAGCCTCTGAACCAGCAGTTCGGAGCACGGCTGGGTGCTGGCCCGTGGGTCACAGTGTCCACCCAGTGGCTTCCAGGGAGCTGGGATCCAGCGCATCCCGAGGGCATCGGCCAGGCACTTGCAGCCCTGGACCCATCAGGGACTTTGCAGACTGGTCTTGCTGAGAAGAGACAAGATGTGGCCATCAGCAGAGTGTCAGAGGCAGCGGTTCACAGGTTTTTTTCTCCCAGCCTGAGCAGTAAGTTGGTTGGGGTGTGGGGAGTTGAACAAGAGACAGAAAAGCCTTTGAAGACGTTTTGTATTGTGCTCGTGGACCCCATCGGCCAGCTACTCCAATGCTTTTCTCCCCAGACCAGTCCCACCAGCTCAACCACAATCCACCTGGAGCAGGACTATGGGCCCTGCTCAGATGCTGAGCCGCTGCCGGCCAGCCCTGGCCCCTGCCCCTGCCTCTGTGGGACCTCCCGACCCTCCTCTTCAACACTGGTGTTTCTCCAGCTCAGCCAGTTCCTCATCCTGCTGACTGGCACCTGGTCACTGAGGGCAATGCAAGCATCTCCTGCAGCCCACCAACCCACTCATTATGGGAAACATTTCCCACTCCCAAACTTCAGAGATGCCCTCCCGCCCCTTTGGCACAATGTCTTCCTCCTACTGAGACACCTCCTCTCACCCTGTTCCGGAGGAGTTTCTTCTGGACCACGCTGCTCTCTGGCTTGGGGTCTGGGCAGTGAGTGTCAGTGTTAGAGATGGGCAGAGCCGCCTCGGCCAGCAATGAGATATCCTCAGCAAAGAGGAAGAGGAATGCAAAATTCCCCTTAAAAGCAGGACCTGGGTCTCTGAGGGTCCAGGAGAGCCTGGAGTGTAGGATGGGATTCGCCCACTCTGATGCTGAGCACCTTCATCCAAGCTGGTGATGCTCAGCCCCCTGAAACCTTGGTGCGGAGGACAACATCTGCCCGACTTCAGACATCGGTCTCAGCAGGAGAGAGACGCAGGCACAGCAGTGCCCATGTCACCCCATGGAGCTCGGTGGAGCGGGTCCGACAGCGGCTCGTCAGGCATCGTGATGAGGATGGTGGACCCTGCTGTGGTTTGCACTGAGACCCATGATGAGATGATCCTCAGGCAGATACCTACCGGGACTGCTTCTCCCCACACCTCAAGGCATCTTCCCTGCAGGAGAAGAAATACTGGGAATGGTGTGCCCTTGACAGCTTATTCCTTATCTCCCTACCTACCTCCAGGTGCCCACTCGCAGGTTGATTGTGTGGCCCATGACCCCCACTTGAAGTAACCAGATCCATCAGCAGCTCCCTGGTGCCCTCACCACCAGCAGATCCCTTTCTTCCAACACCCATCCTCCATCCTCCACCAGTTCCCATGTGAGCACTGACAGGCTGAGATTGCCCCAACTCGGTGCACCTCAGGCATCACCCTCCAGGCTCAGCTCACCTGGAAATACCCTCTCCTTGCCCTGGGCCCTAAAGTCAGTTGTCTCCACCACCTGACACTAGCTGAAAAGGGAGACGACTTGGCCTTTGCAGACTTGTTGCTTGGAGGCTTCCTCCACCAACTCTGTCCTCAAGGGCAGAGGTGGGGGTTGGCCTGGGTCTTGGCGTGCTCTTGGGATGCTGAGAGGCCCCACTCCAGCCGGGCCGTGGGCTTTGCTTGTCCCTGCCAGATGCCGCTTGTCCTCCAGCTCTTCGTAGTTTCAGTGGCTGTAAATCATTGCTCAGGAAGGGGCTGTCATGGATTTTTCCCCTTTTTCTCTTGCCCTGACCCATTCAGCAGGTCTGTCTCCCACTCAGCTCTGGCACTCAAGGTTGATGTCCTACGATGTACAGAGTCCTCCAACCACCCCGCTCCCTGGCCAGTCCCTCCTGAAGAAGCTGGACACCAGGCTGGCACTCCAGCCAAATTAATCACCCTGCCAAGGCTCTGTTACACTAATTAAACAGCAATTTTCATTGTGCTCTGAGCCTCCAAGCTGCCCATGGCCATTTCTTGTCTTTCTTGCAGACACTGGAGCCAAACAGGCCATTTTCCCTCTCCCACCATGTCCTCAACCCCATTTGATGTCCCAGTTCTCTGGAGCTGACCCCTAGCCTGGGTGGCTCCAGCCCAACATGCTCCCAGGCAGACTTCAGCTCTTGCCTCTGTCCCACATGGTTCAGGGACATCTGACGTCCGATGGCCTCATAAGGTGCCTGTCCAGGGTCGAAGCACAGGTCCATGCACTGCCTTGGTTCCTACGACGAGGCAGTGCTCCAAAACAGGTGTTTGGATAATTTATGCTGAGGGAAGGTGTTTGGGGTCATTCTCCTGGTCCAAAAGCACTTCTAGCACATGGACTTGTGCTGGAGGTGGTTTCTCATATTCAGTACCCCCCCGTGGGTTTCTCCTCCATAAATTTCTCCTTCTACGACATCCCACAGTGAGGAGTCCCACAGGTCAGCTGCCCCTTTCCCATATGGTTCTGCACCTTGCTCCTGCTGGCTTTACCTGATGTCACCCAGCTCCTGTGACTGAAGCAGTGGTGGCCAGGAGATGCCTTTCTGCCCTCCTCACGACTTCAGAAACCTGCCCTCATCACTCACCCTTTCCCCACTGGAGGTGCTCAGCTTGCTCAGGTGCTCCTCAGACAGAAGCTGTGACAGGGCTTGGACCATCCTTGTGGCCTTTCTTGGAGCCTTTTCTTCATCCCGGCACTAGATGCCACAAGCGACCCAGTGGCATGGGTGCTCTCCTGCTGGTGCTGGCATGTCCTGGCTGCCGTGACTCTCTTCCTGCCCGTCACCATTGCACCTGGGCAGCTCCCCTGTGAGCTCCTGGGACTATCAGACATTTTCCAGCACATTTCCTTTTCAGGGAGAAAAAAATGTCTGGCTGAGAGCGCTGAGGGGAAGGGGCAGGCTTAGCAGTTTATTTTTATTATTTCCTTCTATTGTTATGGCTGGATAGTCTCACCAGGCCTGGCTGGGGGTTTTAGCATGGCTTCCCAAGAAAAGGAGAGGGATGCAGGAGCTCCACCGGCCCATCTGTCCATCCCGATTCCTTTGCAAAACGTTTTGGCTGGACACAAGAGCAGGCAGGAGGGTGTTGTGGCAGAAGGACCTTCCCGGTGCTGTGAACACTGGAGGGGCAGAGGGAGAGGGCAGGCTGGGACCCCTGTGAGGAGGTAGCTGGGGTGGGTGTAGAGCAGGACGTGGGAGTGGGGAGCTGCCTGACTTCGATTTGCCCGTGGTGTGAAGAGGGGAAGGAGGTGATGCCAGGAGACGTGTGGTGGCCTGTGCGGTATTACCCAAGGTTGGGAAGCCCATTTTGCCAGCTGCCCCCAGCCTTGCCATCATGTAGGGCTGGCTGAGCCTCGGGCTGCTGGTGGCCTTGTCACACCCTGCGCATGGAGATGCAAACACCCATGTCACTGCGTGCCCGGAGGAGCTCGGGATGGGGTCAGGAGCAGTGCGAGACATCCCTAAATGGGATGGCATTACCAGGACCAGGATGGTGAGCAGCCGTGCTGCCGCAACCAGGTCCCTCACAGCCCCATTTCTCACAGGACAAGCAGCGAGTGCAGCAGCGAGGGAAGGAGCGAGGATGAGGAGACCCGGTCCCGGCTCATTGACCGCATCGTCCAGAACGACACGGAGGGGTACTCCACCGTGGAGGCACCACGGGCCGAGGGCACCCCGTTCAGCCTGCCAGCCCATCTCTACCCAGACGAGGTCCTAGACGACCTCACCATCTCCCCTTACGCCAGCTTCACGTCGCTCTCCGAGCCCCGACCCACTATGCTCAGCGGCTGGCTGGACAAGCTCTCCCCACAGGGGTACGTGCCCACCCGTGGGACAGTCCCCATAGGTGAAGCCCCCTTGGGCAAGGCTGGTGAGGCGGGTACACTGGTCACCATGCTACTGGGGCAGCCAGACCTCCCCACAGGAGGAGGACCCTCTTGGGTGCCCCAACTGGGCTGCAAGGGTCTCTGTGCAGCCATCCTTGGGGGAAGCGGGGGGTCTGTGAGCAGATGTGGGGTCCTCAGGGGGATCATCTCCTTCCCAACAGCCCCATTTTTCTGACATCCCAACAGGAACTATGTCTTCCAGAGGCGCTACGTCCGTTTCGATGGGAAGAACCTGATGTACTTCAGCAGTGAGAAGGTACGAAGGGGCCGGGTGGGCGGGGTGGGGGGGCTGCACCGTGCCGCTTATGCAGGGTTCCTTGACACCGTGTGAGCTGCCATATCCCCTTTGCCTCCCCTTGTCCTTCTGTAAGGAGCCAGCACTGCTTTACCATCGCCAGGGTGGAGCAGCCGTGGCCCCTGCGCCCGGGGGGCTCTGAAGACAGCCTCACGCCGTAGGAAGCCCAGGGTAGCAAGGGTCCCTCTGCCAACAGGGAGCAGGCGAGGGGGGTCCTGCTGGCTCACAAGGCCTGGGGCAGACTGCAAATGGGGGATCTCTGGGTCCCATCCCTACCTGAATCCTCAGCTCCTGCTGGTGCCCCCCGGGCAGCACCCAGCCAAGCGCCTGCGGGATGTGCAGGATGTGCCGCACGGAGGAGCTTTTCTCGCGGTGGGCGCTGGCACTATGGGTTCGGTGCGTGGGATGAGTAAACAACCCTTTCCTGTCCCACATCCTCTTGGCCTTCTGGGGGGGCTCTGCATGGCCCCGTTAGGCCTGCTGCAGGGTGCTGGTGGCTGCCACACCACCTGGGCACAGCCAGCCGGGCTGGCCCCATGTCAGTGGCACCCATGCAGGAACAGGTACCGTGCGTGGCCCCGGAGAAGCCATTATTGCAGGAGCTTGCAGGCACCCCTGCCACATCCCCTTACGCCTATGGTTATGGTGCCAGCAGGCCTGGCAAGGCAGGTGCTGGGGTGGCCGGGGTATGGAGGTGCCCCGCAGGAAGGGCAAAGGGGGGTAACCCTGCCTGGGGCTCGTTCCAGGAGCCCTACTCCAAGGGGGTGATCCCACTGTCCGTGATCGAGATGGCTCGCTCCACCAAAGACAACAAGTTCCAGGTCTTCACCAGCCACCGGATCTTCGTCTTCCGTGCCGAGAATGAGGGTAAGCGAAGACCTGAGCTAGGGCCCACCAGTCCCTGAGGAACCGTCCCTGCCTCCCTCCTCCAGCCAGAGCATCCCAGGGGCAGCTCTCACCCCATCCCCAAAACATCTGGCTACGATGAGCGAGGGGACCTCTCCCCTGCCATGCCTGCCGGGTGCTCTGCTTCATGCCATGGCTGTTGGGAAGGGCTCAGATCTGCTCCCTCATGCCTGGTCCCCAGCCCAGAGAAATGAGTGGTGCTCCACGCTGCAGAAGAAGGTGACGGACCAGCGCCTGGTGGGGTCCCGGCCCCGGCCCGCCAACACCGCTCACTGCCAGAAGTTAGGCACCCTGGAGCTGAAGGGCCAGAAGTCCAAGGTGTTTGCAGCCCTGAGCCTGCCCGAGATGTGGCTGTACAAGAGCGAGCAGGTTCGTGGCCGGACCAGACACCCCGCTGGCACAGAGGGCTGTGCCAGTGGTGGACAGGGGTGAGGACGATGGAGGGATGGAGGGAGCTTAGCCAGGGTCGGTGCCAAAGGGAGAACAGAGAGGAAAAGGACGGGCAGGGAATGGTGGAGTGGGAAGCTGGAGATCCTGCACAGGGCAGCTGTAGTGGGAGATGCAGGGACTGCCATGAGCGGACCCCCCTCCCCATCTCCTCGCTATCACCAAATTATCTTCATCTCTGCCCAGCGTTTAGGTCTTAGTCGCACCAAAGCATCCCAATCCATCACAGGACAGGCGGATCAATGACCACGAAATCAGCAGCAAACATACCTGCTGCAACTCGGGCTTGCCCCACGGGAGGCCGCAGGTCTCTGCCGACCCATCGCACCCTGCCCGCTGCCCACGGAAATCCCCACCTCCTGCCTGCTGAATTTTCTCAGCACCCTGTTTTCTTTCCTATCGCCTCATTTCCAGTTTGCCTGGCGTGCACTAAGCAGCATCAAACCTCTGTAGGTTTAGCTCAGGTTGATATTTGCTTTATGAGTGTGCCTGACTCAATGTGGACTCAAATCCCCAAAACAGAGGGATTTGAATGGTCGGGTTTCAGGGGCTGCGAGCAGAACTTGCCTTTCGTTTTAAGGCATAACATAGTTACTGAATGCTTTGTGTCAGCCCACATGGTATGGCTGAGAGATGTGGCAGGGTACCAGGTCTGACCGGTCCAAGCAGAGCAGTGATGGGAGGGGGGTACCAGGCGCAGCTCCCTGGCTCCAGCCCCAGCATCACGGGCATGTCCGGGGTGCTGTGTCCACCGCAGCCGCGGTGCTGCAGAGCCAACACCAGCATCACTCTGAATTGCAGTTCTTTAAAATGGGCATTGGCATCTGCTTGATTGAGATGCGCGGCTCCACCATCCGTGAAGCCAAGAACCGCAGCTTTGAGCTCATCACCCCCTTCAAAATATTCAGGTATCCCAGGCATCCGGGTGGGACGAGGTGGGGGGGCAGCCGGGTGCTGGACCTGGGTGCTGGTTGCTCCAGGCCCCTGAGTTTTGGCTGTGCTGGTGCTCATAGTTTTGTGGCGGAGTCGGAGCGGGAGAAGCGGGAGTGGATGGAGGCCCTGCAGGAGGCCATAGCCGAGATGCTCTACGACTACGAGGTGGCAGAGAAGATCTGGTCCAACAAAGCCAATAAATACTGTGCGGACTGTTGGGCTCAGAGTCCCGACTGGGCATCCATCAACCTGTGTGTGGTCATCTGCAAGCAGTGTGCAGGCCAGTACATCTCCCTGGGGGGCACATGGGGGTCCCGGCAGCTGTGGGCTGAGCCTGCCCGGGCAGGCATGGTGCTGGCTGGGGTACCGGTGCGACTTGGGTGCCAGTTCTCCTGGCAGGATCAAGGGGTGCTCACTCTCCTGCTCCCTGCAGGGCAGCACCGCAGCCTGGGCTCCAACATTTCCAAGGTGCAAAGTCTGAAGCTTGACACCAGCGTCTGGTCCAATGAAATTGTACAGGTAGAGGCACTCAGGACAGGGTGCTGGGGCTGGCACAGCATGCTCAGGGGCCAGGCTGCTTCCCCAGGCAGGGCAGCAGCCCCATCTTCTCCCCTGGGATGCAGGGACGCCAGGCATCCTGCTCCTCCCGGCTGGCCGCGGTGCTTGCCATGACCATGGAACTCTCCTGCAGCTCTTCATTGTGCTGGGAAATGACCGAGCCAACCGGTTTTGGGCTGCTCGCCTCCCCGCTGCCGAGGCCCTCTACCCAGATGCCAGTGCCGAGCAGAGACGGGACTTCATCTCCCGCAAGTACCGAGAGGGTCGGTACCGCCTACCCCATCCCCACTATGCCACTCAGGAGGACGTGCTCCAGGTAGGGGCCACCTCGGGGTGCAGGCAGAATGCTGGAGGGTGCTGGGAACCACCCCAGAGCTCTGGGTCTGAGATGCCAACACCTCCTGCTTGGCTGTGTGTGCCTGCACCCTGTGCCAGGCAGCTCGGGTGGGAGATTGTGTCCCACTTTGCCTGCCTTCAAGCATCCCTGGCAGTGGGCTGGGGGTCTCCATGAGCCATGACACGGTCCCTAAAGGCTCTTGTCTCATCCCAGGCACTGTGTGCTGCAGTGGCAGGGCCAGCCCTGCTCAAGACCATCCTGCAGTTCTTCTCGTCCTCAGAGGCTGGGCTGGCAGCTGACCCCACTGCCAGCGAGGTGGCCCTTGGGGCTGACCTTCGGTGGGGACTGGAGAGCAAAAGGCCCAGGAACCGTTCAGGTAACGAGGACCCTTGAGCCCCATCTGGCTGTGATAGGGCTTCCTCCTTGCCCTTTCCCCTGGCCCCCACAGCATGCCCCAAACTGGGGACAGCCAGGGCATCAGGCGCTGTGGCTCTCTGGGGGACCCGCCTGCCCCGCCGCACTTCTCTTTTGGGATGGGGCAAGGCAGCGGGTTCCTCTGGAGCCCTTTTTCAGGGAACCCCATGCCTGGCACACCCCCTTGCCTACACCTGCACGAGTGGGGTCTCCCTGCCCCCCGGTACCCACGCTTTGGTGGCTGCCTGCTCCCTTCCCGCTCTCAGTGCCATTCCCCGCAGGGAGCCCCCGCACACGGGAACCGGGTCCGGAGGGTGTCTACAATGAGATCGTGCAGCCGGTGACACACAGTGGGTACCTCTACCGGGCCACGGCCCCCCCCAGGCTCCCGGGTGCCAAGAAGAACAAAGAGGGTAAGCATGGGGATCGCCGGAGGGCAGCCGGTGAGGTGCCCACCCCAGTGCCGCTGACCCCCTGGTCCTGCAGACTTCCAGCGCACGTGGTGCTCCCTGGAGAGAGCCCTGCTCTTCTTCGAGACTGAGAAATGCACCGAGCCCCTGGGCCACATCGAGAGCGGGGACCTTATCTCCCTGGGCGTGAGCAAGGCCCAGGCACTCGCCAGCCCCAGCCCCACGGAAAGGTACCCCCAGCCATGCCCCCACTGCATGCCCAGAGAGCCTCTGGGCACGCAGAGGACAAAGGCAGGCATTGCTCCCTGCTTGGTGCAATGGTCTGGTCTGGCTCTGGGTGCAGGTTCGGGGTGGGGGCTGCCCTGAAGGGCTGGTTTGTCCTCTGCAGGTTTCGCTTCACCCTTGAGCTGTTTCTCACCGGGGAAAAAGTGCAGCAGCTGGGAACCGATGGGCCCGAGACGCTGCAAGCCTGGGCCAGCGCCATCGGCAAGGTGAGCCAGCCCCAGTCCCGGCACCCCGTGCCGCTGGTGGGTCCCTGGGCTCTGTCCTCACTTCCCTGTTGTGATTCCTCCCAGATCCCCACGCTCTTCATCCTCTGTGGCAAGCACCCTCCTTCCCTTTGCAGGGGCTCCCATCCTCCCCGGTGACCTGCCTCCATCCTCGTGGGGGTCTACGCTCGGGGGCCGAGCCCTGTCTTTACCCGGTTCATCTCTCGCTCCATCCCACAGTGGTTCACGCCTGTGAGCTGTCACTGCCTGCTGGGCTACGAGTTCCAGCGCGTGGGCCAGCTGCGCTACAAGTGCATGCTCAACCCTGAGCGGTGGCAGCAGGCCTTCTTCATCCTGCAGAAAGCCCACCTCTTCATCTGCCCTGCCGAGGATGACGGGGCTGAGGATAGCATCAACCTCCGGCGGCTGCAGGAGCTCAGTGAGTGCCGTGCCGCAGCCCAGGACAGGCACCATGTGGTGGGTGGCTGCGCATGGCTCTGACCCCTCTACTTCTCACCCCAATGCAGGTCTGGTTCCCCCCACGGAGACCCCAGAGAAGAAGGAGCTGCTGATCCTGGTGGAGATGGGGAGGTGAGTTCTGGCCACGAGAATGATGGAGAATGAGCCCAGCAACCTCAATGTATGGGTCGATGCTGATCCCAAACCCTTGGTGGGGATGCTACTGGGACAGTAGGGCTGTGGCCAAGGGGCTTACAGAGGTCACCCCAGCCTGGGTCTCTCTCCAGGGTGGGATGTCCTTCAGCTCAGCCTAGCTGTGCCTTGCTCCCTGTCCCCGAGCCAGGCTGTGCGTACGGGCAGGAGGACTTAACCCACCCCCCCGGCAACCTTCATTCCCTCTTCTCTGCCCTTGTCGTTCTCAGGACATTTTACCTGCAGGGCTTGTCGCGGGCAGACTCGGCAGCGTGGTACGCCGACATCCAGGCATCAGCGGGGGGCCGGGGTAACGCACTGCGGGACCAGCAGCTGAGCCGGGGGGACATCCCCATCATCGTGGACAGCTGCATCGCCTTCATCACGCAGTACGGTGAGTCCAGCGCGGTGGCAGCACAGCCAGAGCATCCTCTGGCACGCACAGGGCAGCTGAGGGGTCTGGGCAAGAGGCACAGCTCGTGGGGCACCAGCCCCATTGGGGACTCTCTGGCCAGGACTGGGCCCCCATGACACTATGTCCCTGTCCCAGGGCTGCGGCACGAGGGGATTTACCGCAAGAACGGAGCCAAGTCCCGGATCAAGGTACTGATGGAGGAGTTTCGGCGGGACGCCCGCAACGTCAAGCTGCGCATCAACGACAACTTCATCGAGGATGTCACTGATGTGCTGAAGAGGTTCTTCCGTGAGCTCGAGGATCCCGTCTTCACCCTGGAGCTGCACCCACAGTGGAAGGAGGCTGCAGGTATCTCCTTCACCCAACCTCTGCTCCCACACTGGACTGCCCTGGAGCTGGTGTCCCTCAGGATGGGGTCCTGGTACCAGCCCTGGTGCCACGTCAGCTCTGTGTCCACCGGACTCAGCAATGATCTACAACTCGTTTTCCTCCTTCCAGAAATCCCCTTGAAGCCCCAGCGCCTGGAGCGGTACAAGGAACTCATTCATCGCCTGCCTCGCCTCAACCACAAGACCCTGGCTGCGCTTATCGGGCACCTCTACCGGTCAGTGGACCACCTCCCCACCGGGTCCCCTGGTCCAGCCGGGGTCCCCAAGGACAGCCAGCAGCATGGGGTCTCCCTGCTGCTCAGGGAATGCTGGCTCCCATCCCTGCGGGCCAGGAAGAGCCCAGTGCTCATGCCCTGCCCCACCAGCCCCCCAGCCGGTGCTAGGGTGTGATGGAGCATGCTGCTCTGGGACACCTCAAACGTTCCCGAAGCCATCCTGCAGCAAGGGGGTAGGACAGTAGGAGGGTAGACAGGAGGTTTGGGCATAGGGGACACCCCCATGTAGGACATAAACTTCACCCAGTGCCCAAAAAAGAGGGAAAAAACCAAATTCCCATCCCTGACTCAGAGTATGAGGTGAGGCTGTTGTCTGGTTTGATGGCAGCTTGAAGTCCTGGAAACAGGAACTGCCCGGCTTGAAGTTCTCACTGCTGGGGAGCAGGGGAAAAATGGGCTGTTTTTCAGGAGAGTTTGTATGAGGCAGGAGGGTGGCTGGGGCTGAAACCCCATCCAGAGTGGGACCAGCCCCTCACCTCTGTCCTCCTTGTCCCAGGGTGCAGAAATGTGCAGACCTGAACCAGATGAGCACCAAGAACCTGTCACTGCTCTTCGCACCCAGCCTCTTCCAGACCGATGGCAAAGGGGAGCACGAGGTCAAGGTGATGGAAGACCTCATTGACAACTATGTCAGCATCTTCAACGTAAGCTCCCTGCAGGGGCATTGCCAGCCTCCTCCATGCTGGCTCTGTCCGTCTCCCCTTGTATCCCCCCACACTGCCCACCTCTGCCTCCCCCTGCATCCCTCCATCCCGGCCATGTGTCCTCAAGCCATGGCCCACTCCACGTTGACTCCATGTCTCTCCCCTCTCACCCCATGTGCCCTCCCTCCGGCAGATTGACGAGGACCAGGTATCCCAGATGGATCTAGAGAACAGTCTGATCACCACCTGGAAGGACACCCAGGTACTAGGGATGTGCTTGCCGGCCCCCACCTCGTGCCAAGGACCCCCGGGCTGGGGGTCTGGAGGATGGGGGCACTCCCAGCCGCCCACCCTCGATCCCCGCTGTCTCACACCAGATATTTGGGGAAGGACCTTCCCCCATTTGTCTCCCCTTCGCCCATCACCTTGAGGCTCCTGCCCAGGGGAGAAGCAGCCCCAGCTCCCTGGGATACCACTGCCAGCCCCTGGGGAGAGGGGAGGTGCACAGCACCCATGCCAGCACTGCACCAATGCCACCCGCTCTTCCCCCAGCTCTCACAGGCAGGGGACCTCATCATCGAGGTTTACCTGGAGCAGAAGCTGCCCGACTGCTGCGTCACCCTGAAGGTGAGTCCCAAAGGAGGGCCATGCCAGAGGAAGGGAGGAGGGATGCAGGCTCCTGGCGCAGCCTGTCCCTGGCACCCATCCCGCAGCTCCCCGTGTTTCTGGCCCCAGGTGTCCCCCACGATGACGGCGGAGGAGCTCACCAACCAGGTGCTGGAGATGCGCAACGTGGCGGCCAGCCTGGACATCTGGCTGACCTTTGAGGCCCTGGAGAATGGGGAGCTGGGTGAGCATGGTGGGGATGGCATGGGGGGATGCTCTCAGCATGGCCAGGCTGGTGAGGAGGAGGTGTGGGGTACAGGGGGGTGGCTTGCTACCGGTGTCAGGGGGGATGGGGACTGGCAGAGGGAAGGGGACACAGCAGTGAGAGTGTCCCTGCCTCCCCAGAGCGGCCCCTGCACCCCAAGGAGAAGGTGCTGGAGCAAGCTTTGCAGTGGTGCAAGCTCCCAGAGCCCAGTGCCGCGTATCTGCTGGTGAGGAAGGTCCCCATCAGTGAGGGCAGCTGTCTCTTCACAGGTAAGGCAATCACAAAGCATCCCAGCCCCTCGGGGTGTCCCCAGAGGGGGACAGCTCTGCCTAAGCTTCCCCTTGCCCTGGCCACCACCCTGCAGCCATCAGGGGCACATGCCTGAGACCCACAGTGGGATCCCCCTGCAATACCCCAGCCACCCTCACACGCTCCCAGCCCTCCGACCCCCATCTCTCCCCACTGGGCAGGTGTCAAGCGTGAGACCCCCAAGTGCGGGCTGCTGAAATGCCGTGAGGAGCCCCCCAAGCTGCTGGGGAACAAGTTTCAGGAGCGCTACTTCGTCATCCGGGACCGGAGGCTGCTGCTGCTCAAGGAGAAGAGGGTACCAGGGGATGCTGCGGGGATGGACCTGCACCCCAAGGGCAGGAGGAGAGGCGGGGAGGGGGAGCCTGGGGACAGCAGCGGCACGGTGGTGGCTGTACTCCTGGCAGGGAGGCTGGCATCAAGCTGGGCTGACCCAATGGATCTTCTTCCCCAGAGTGCCAAGCCAGAGCGTGAGTGGCCCCTGGACACAGCCAAGATTTACATGGGCATTAGGAAGAAGCTGAAGCCACCAGCCCAGTAAGTGGGACCTTCCCTGGCCGTGGCCCTGGGGCATGCATCCCTCGGTCCCTGCCCCCAGCACCCGGCACATGAACCCAGCCACTGGGAGCATGCCAAACCCCACCAGGACCCAAAGCCGTGACAAGCCTGGGCCCGTGGGGTGAGCTCAGCCCCCCGCCCCACTGCCCACGGACCCCAGGCTGTGTCTGAGCTTGGCGGTGCTGCCCCACAGCCTGTCTCTTCCTTTCCCCAGGTGGGGTTTCACACTGACCCTGGACAAGCAGCAGCTGTGAGTATCTGCCCCCGCCACCCCGGGGCTGGGGGGATGTTGAGATCTGTCCCGGGTTTTAGTGGGAGTGGGAGGGGGCAGTGCTACTGGGCCCCGGGGACAGGGCAGAGCTGGTGCCTGGCTGGGGCACTCGCGGGACAGAGTGGTGGGGCCGGGCTCCAGGGGCATCCATCTCCATACCACACACCCATCCTACCTCCCCACCCACACCGGCACCCCTGGGAGATGCGTCTTCCACGCACCCAGCACCAGGCTCCTGAGGGACCTGCCCACCCTGCCCAGGCGTGCGTGTCACCTGCAGGGCTGTGCTGCCTGCCAGCCTTCACCCAGCACTGCGCTGTGTCCCCACGCACCCAACACCAGGTGCTCCTGCACCCTGCGTCCCGCCCCAAGCCGGGCTCCCTGCTCCGGCCTCCCTGGCACCGCTGGGTGCCCAGGCACACCCGTGCACCCCGCTGATCCTGCCCGCACTTCCCTGACGCTGCCGATGCTGGGGCAGCAGCCGAGCGCGTCGCCTGCCCCCGACATGGGGCTGAGATGTTCTTCTAAGGCAGCAAGGACAGCTGAGCCGAGGTGGCTCGTGGGTGGCCAACGAGCTCTCGCCTTGCCCTGAAGAGTGATTTGGGCATGCAGAGAGTTTCAGAGGTGCAGCCCCTCTGGGTGTAGTTGTGCCTGACAGCTCCGGGCTCACAGGCAAGGTGACAAGGGGACGTGGGCTCCGCTGGCCCTGCTCCCTAGCAGCTTCTCAGCTGACTCCTTTGCAGGTACCTGGTGTGCTCGGGGCAGGCTGAGCTGTGGGACTGGACCACCAGCATCCTCAAGGCTCAGGTGGGTGCAGGATGGCCGCGCCACCCAGCTGGGCTGGGCTGGGAGGGGGCTGGGATGGGAGGGGGCTGGCAGGGCAGCCGGGCATGACCCCCCTCCCTGACCTGCCCTTGTGCACAGCACGATGACCTGCGCCCCGTGATCATGCGCCGGCGCTCCTCCTCTGACCTGGCCAAGCAGAAGTTCGGCACCATGCCGCTGGTGCCCCTGCACGGGGACAGCACTGACGCCACCATGCTCTCCGCCAACCAGACCCTGGTAAGGCCCCCACAGCTACCCCTGCCCACGGGTGCTCCTGCACCCACCCAGGTCCATGCACCCGTCCTGAGACCACGCGCCCACCCCAGGGCCCCGGAGGCGGGTGCACACTGCCTGGCACCGATGGATGCTTTGGGTGCGTGTCCCTGTGCTCGGCAGTGTGTGTGTGCTGCATGCTGTGCTCGTGTCCGTGGCCGCTCTCCGTGCCTGCAGGGCTCTGTGAGGGTTCGTGGGGTGCTGCGCCCCACTGCCCGTCCTCTGCCTGCCGAGGCATCCATGACCCTGCTCCGCGCTATCACGTGCTTACCTTTGCCCATCTCCTCTGTTTCTAGCGCCGCCTGCACACGCGAAGGACTTTGTCCATGTTCTTTGTAAGTACCCGCACACGTGGAGCAGGTCCGTTGCTGGCTTTGCACCGTGCCTCCTGGCTACGGCAGCAAGGGCTCGCCTGCAGCATCCCACCTGCGCTCGGAGACGTGCCCGGGCCATCCTGCCCACGCTGTGTGGCAGAGCGGGGGGTGCCCATTGCTCTGTGT